>CAWUFW010005916.1:600000-1107500 GCA_963921515.1 Calotriton arnoldi | reverse complement strand
GTGTTCATGATCTGTCATGAAGGCGACACTGTACTCTTCACACTCCGATGATGTGACGGGTTCTTCCATGGCTGCCGCTCTGCTCAGGAAGTCCGCCACTCTGTTCCGTGGGCCCGGGATGTATTCCACATCATAGACAAAATCCAACAGACGTAATGTCATTTTAGCAATGCGTGGCGTGGCTGTGACATTGCTGCTCGATGGAAGGACCTTGATCAGAGGCTTGTGGTCGGTACGGAGTGTGAATCTTGACCCCCACAGGTACTGTCGAAATTTCTCCATCGCCCAGATGGCAGCTAGCATTTCCTTCTCGATTACACTGTACTTCTCTTCACTGGGGGGGGAGGGATCGTGATGCAAACTCCACCGTGGTCTCGGTACCCTCGGAAGCCCTTTGGTAGAGGACTGCTCCCAGCCCTTTGTCACTGGCGTCCGTGGTGAGGATACTGGACCATGTAAGGGAACCGCCTTGCAGATGTCTTGTTTGATGGCTACGAACTCCGCTTCCGTTTCCTCAGACCAGGTGAAACTGTTCTTCTCCTTGAGCAGCTGGCGTAAGTTGTGTGTCTTCGTCACAAAGTTTCTGACGAATTTACTATAGAACTCCGCCAGCCCTAAGAACTAACGAACGTCGTCTTTGGTTGTCGGGGGCTGACCTGATGGCCTCCACATTCGCCGATTTGGGGGTGATTCCCGTGTCGCTGATTTCATGCCCCAGATATGTGACCTTGCGGAGACCGAACTTGCACTTCTCTAGTTCAGCCGTGAGGCCATTAGCTGCGAGCGTGTGTAGGACAGTGTGCAGGATGTCGTCGTGTTCAGCTTTGGATTTTCCCATGACGAGGATGTTGTCTTGAAAGTAGAGGACGCCTTGGAACAGCTTGTGCATGAGTTTTTGGAAGACGGCCGCCGCAGATGCGAGGCCGAAGGGCAGGCGTCTGAACCTGTAGCACCCAAAGGGTGTGATGAAGGATGTAAGTTTTCGGCATGACGGGTGGAGTGAAACCTGGTGGTAGGCGGCCTTAAGATCGATGGTAGAGAACCACTTGATACCTTTGGTCTAGGCAAGCAATTCAGCGATTTTTGGCAACGGAAATTTTTCCACAATGATATTCTTATTGAGTTCGGAGGAGGTCAATGCAGAGGCGGAGCTTCCCGCTTGGTTTGCGCGCCACGACCAAAGGCGCGAGCCATTCGGCACATTCGATCGGTTCAATGATGCCGCTGTCTTCTAAGCGCTTAAGTTCTAGCTGTACCGCTTCTCGGCAGTTGAACGGGATGTTCCTGACTTTGTGGGCGACCAGTACCGCTCCGTCTTTTAGGACGATCTTGTGGGAGAACTTGCACAACTTCCCAATCTGGTCGCTGAAGACCGTGGGGAACTCTGCTTGGAGTGAGGATGGCATGGATGTATCATCCGTTAGGAGCACTTGCGTGTCACCACCGGGGTTGAGCTGGATACCAAGAGCCCCCTGGTCAACCCAACCCAGGACCGATGGGCCCTTTTGTGCCACGTACAACTTCGCTGTAGTGTGTCGTCCCTTGAACTCGAACAGGAGCTGCCGGAAGCCCACCATGGGGATCTTTTCTCCCGTATATGTGACCGGATGGATGTCCGTGGGGTGAAGATGGTCGCCCACCACTTGGGCGAAGTCTCGATCCCAGATCTGTTTCTGGATGATGGTGTAGGGCGATCCCGAGTCCGCTACCATGACGACGTGGACGCCGCCTATGGACAACTTGCAGGAGGGTTTTTTTGTTGGGACACCCCCCAATGCCCAGGATGTAGTCTTCAATGCATAGAATGCTGTCTGGGTCTGAGAGCTCTGCCCCCTCTTGGTCATCAGAGACGTCCTGTGCGTATTTGACTGCTGCGTTTCTAGGCCTCCGACGGCAAACCTTGCCGAAGTGTCCCGTGATGCCGCAGAAGGAGCACTTGACGTGGAACGCCGGGCATTTTTTGTCGTTACCCATATGGGCGTGGCTGCCCCATCTGTACCAGGCTCCTTGTTTGCTCGGAGGAGCACGACCGGGACCTCTGCTCCTAAACGTCGATTGGCGGGGGGAGGCGGAGTCCGTCGTGGTTTTCGATGATGGAACCTTACGGTCGGAGATCCTGCACACTGTGGCTTGTGGTGCCGCATCTTTCTTGGCAGCTAGGGCGCATCGTTTTGATAGCTCAGCTCGTTTCACTATCGCGATGATCTCTGGAAGGGGTGCATCGCCGCTTACCCAGAGCTTTTCTTGGACACTCGTGTGGGTGGAGTGCATGATGATTTGGTCCCGTATGAGGTAGTCGTGCAGGGTGCCAAACTTGCAGTTGATGGCCAGTTTCTTGAGGGCTGCCACGTAGTCCTCTACTGACTCCGCTTCCGCCTGTTTCCGTTGGAAGAAGTTGTAACGGTCAATGGCCGTGCATATCACTGGCTGGTAATGGCTGTCCAGGTCTTCGAGGGCATGGTGGAATACGTCGTCATCGGTCGAGGCCCTGGTCTTTTTCCCCATCTGGTCGTAAACGCACAGACCCTCCGGTCCTAGATTATGTAGCAGGATCTTCTTCCGCCGCTTGCTGGAGAATTCCTCTTCGCCCTCATCCTCCAACGCTGAGAGGTAATTCAGGAAGTACCCCTTCCAATCAGCCCACTTCATGGCCGGTTCCCCAGGCTTGGGTAGGAAGGGCACGGGGTTGGTTAAGGAGAATGTCTGGGCACACATGGTGCTTGTGGCAAGGACAGCAGTAGCCCTGTACGGTACCTGTGGAGCTCCTGGGGGGGGGGGGGCTCCCGCTGGCTGGGAGGGTAGGGCTCCCCTACGTGGGCCGGGAGGGCACCGCTACCGGGGTTGCAGGCAGCCTCGAGCTGGTAGTGGGAGCGGCTGTGTGGCCTCGTGATTCCTGAGGTCTCAGGAGGTCAGCCCGGAGTTCCTTAGTGGGAGTAGCCAGTGGGGAACACTGCCCTCAGGGAGTGCAGGCGGTGTGGATGGTGCGTGCCGATATGCGCGCCGAGCCGGCCCCGTGCAGAGGGGAAAACCACTTGAGGGTAACTCGTGGCTCCCTTAATCTCCAGGCCTGGTAGTGGCTGTTTGTAGGGCCCACGCTGTGCTGTACTGTACTGTAGCTGGCTCCTTGTGGGATGAGGCCAGGAGGTGGCTGCTCCTATGCGCTGGCAGCGCAGGAATTGGCACTGAATTTGCGTGGTGTTCCGCCACGCGCCGAAATGCGCGCCGAAGCTCCGTGGTTGAGGAGCTTCCCCGCAGTGGGTTTGCCGCTTGGAGCGGGGGCCAGGAGGAGCGCGGGAAGCAGTGCGCCACCCCGCCTTATGACGAGCGCCGGCTCTCCCCTACCTTGCCGCAGTTGTGCGGCGCTCCGGTCCATCCGCCTCGTCGCCACTGTGGGGGGGTGGATGATGGTCCCACGGAAGGATGCACGGAGGCTGAGGGGTAGGTTAAGGATACTTTATTTACTTATGTATTAGATTAACGCTCTAGTGTGGGGAGAGCCGGTCCGCTTGCCGCTGTGTCCGCCGTCTCAATGCTAGCCCCCCGCGTCACGACCTCTCGCAATCCCTGGCCCTGGGTCATGTGACTGCGGGGAGCTAGACCGCCACACCACACCTTGGTAGGGCAGTGTCTCATCTTTCCAATACCGGTAAATTGAATACTGCTCAAGTTTGGTAATATTAATGCCTGTGACATACAGTGATCGATACATTCTTCCTAGCTCGATAAAATAAAAGTAATTCATTTATGCAGAAACGATATCTGACTCGTACTGATCTGATACAGGGGGCAGTATTACATAAAACACAAAAACAATTACCGTTCTCCTTGCCATCTAAGCTAAAAGGTACAGCTACCACTTTATTTTCTGCTCACAATTGAAGAACACCCCTTCAACGGAGTTTTGTTTTTTTCTCCACTGATGAGCTCTCGGGCAGTGTCTTGGGAAGTGCCTCGTTACTGTTTCAAGGCCCAGGGTGGGGGGCCCCCCCTCCCTGGGCATCGAAGCACTGGATCAAGCTGCAAGGTCATGGTGTGGGGGCCCCCTTCCCTGGGCCTTGTAGCCTTCGGGGTCTGTTTCAAAAATCGCAGCAGGAGTATAAGTTCAAGCGGGACTCAGTCATATATGTTATTGCATCCACCACGTCCCCTCAAAAGGCCCATATGACAGGGCAGTCCCACCCCAGTTGGAAAAAGTCTGCATAATCGTACTGCAGACAGCAATGCGAACAGGAAGGATGTATTTTGGCTCTCTGGGCAGGCGTGGCATATAAGTGGTGCAAATATTTGAAATGTACGAGTTTGTGCTTGTGGTTCAAAGAAATTAGTTTAATTTGCATGCAGCAAACCATGCTATTTCTAAAGACTGAAAACACTGAATTCAATGTAGGGGTTTGAGTTACCATAGGGCTGGTTTGCTTTTCCTCCAGTATTTTGATTATTTTATTTTATTTTGCTTTTAGAAAAGCGAGACATTTAGTTTGCCAATGCTTGTTGTATCCCAGTGGGGGTTCTTTTTTTTTTTTTAAGAACCTTTCACACTAGCCCCTTTCTCTCTTTACCCTAAGCCTGTTACCACATTCCTTGCAGCAAACGTGATCACCTCTACTCCCCTCTAACCTCCATCTCTCAACTTGTGTTATAATACCCAATGCTGCTTACTTTTCTGCCCACTTCATTCCAGAGGTGTAGCATATTCCCGATGCCATTCATCACATTGGTGATTAAATAAAGGCACGTCTGAAATCACACTCAAATATGCCACAGGCTACTGTATGATAAGTACTCTTATCCTATTTGCTGATTGGCTCCTTCATTTGTCCTCGTGCCTCAATTATAAATGGTGGAACCGATTGCTGCTCGCATCTAAAAGCGCATCTGAGCGCTCACCGTGTTAATCGCGGTAGGTGTGGCCATTGGAAAGGGCCCTTCTTATATTGGCTGTTCTTACTATCAGCTCTATCTGACACAGGGGGGCAGTATTACATAAAAACAATTACCGTTCTCCTTACCATCCAAGTTAAAAGGTACAGCTACCACTTTATTTTCTGCTCACAATTGAAGAACACCCCTTCAACTGAGTTTTTTTTCCCCCCACTCTGATGAGCTCTCGGGCAGTGTCTTGGGAAGTGCCTTGTTACTGTTTAAAGGCCCAGGGGAGGGGGGCCCCCCTCCCTGGGCCTCGAAGCACTGGATCAAGCTGCAAGGTCATGGTGTGGGGGCCCCCTTCCCTGGGCCTTGTAGCCATTATGTAGTGTCGGGGTCGTTTTGGGAAGCGAGGTATTCAGCTGGTGCCCGAGGCCCAGTCCCTGAGGCTTCATGTGGGCCGTTTGTTTCTCATTTAAGTTCGGGCTTGCTCTGCTGCTGTGAACTCGAGAGGCCTCGAGTTCCTTCCAGGGCCCATTGTCATATAAAGAATGCGTTTTTCGATTTTCCTCAAACAAAAGAAGTGAATGGATTTCAGTTTTAATGTTGAATCTTGGTGCTCCATGTAAAACAAACATTTGCAGTACAATAAGGTCTCGCATTTGCGAGAGTTTGCTGGGCCCCGGGGGAAGCAAAGTCGCAGACTAGTCTTCCCCCGGGGTCTTTCGCGCAAGGGAGGACCAGGCAGTTTAAGGGGTGGAGTTAGGGGGTGGGTATAAGAGCGCAGGGGAGGGAGGCGATTTCCTCTTCCTGCGCTCGGCACCATCGGGAGGGCAGTTGAAAGTGAGCTGATTGGGTGCGAGTAGCTGTAGAGTAGGCCGAGAGTGCTTATCGCGGGGCGGACCTTGCTGCGGACGGTTGCCGGGGAGAGCGGGAACCATTGGCCGGTGGTCGCGAGTTCGTCGGGTTATGGCGGGCGCTTCGGCCGACCAGGTAAGGGAGGCCTTGCAGGTGCTGGGGCGCGCCAGGCGGATCTCCTCCGGCCCGGGGTGCTGGGGGAGGCGTGGGTGGGGTTTGCGAGGGCCCCGCGGGCGGCTTCTGCTGGGGTAGCGGCGGCGGTTCTAGCATGTCAGGAGGAACCGCCGTCGCCTGGGAAGTGCGCGTTGGGTCGGGGGCGGGGCACGCTCAAGAGGGAGCCTGCACGCGGAGGTCGGCGGAAGAGCCTGCCTCCGCGCCCGTCTTTCCCCCAATTAGAGTTTGAGCCCCTGGGCCGACAGGACTGTCGTTGGGGCCGTTTTCTGCCGGGGTGAGGGCTCATGTGTCTGCCAGCTCGTGAGTGGGGGGAGGGGGAGGCCGGGAGGCCTGGGTTTTCCGAGCCGGGAGCCGGTTTGGGGGGGCGGTGGGGGGAGGAGGAAGCGGGGGCCCCTACATTTCTCCCCTGGAGCCTGGTTTGGGTACAAGGGGTGCGGGGGATGGTTTGGGGCATTGGGGGACGCCCCCATTGACCTCTCGCTTGGGTCCAGGGTGGGCACTCCGGTTACTGTGGGGGGCGCTTTGGGGGTGCAGGAGGCCCCTGTACTGGGAGCTGGCGGCAGCGCCGTGGGGGGTCCGGGGCCTGCTCCCCAGCACGGAATTTGGCAGCCTGGAGGGGGTTTCAGGGCTACTGCCCCCACCCCTCCCCACGCTGGGAGGCACTGGCTTGGGAGGACAGGATAAGGGAGCAGCGCCTTCTAGCGCAGCTGCACGAGGCTCAGAGGGTAGAGCAGTACGCCCCCAGGGCAAGTGTGGCCTGGGATGCGGAGGCCGAGGGGCCCCCTACGCCCACCTCGGAGGAGGAAAGGTGGGCGGAGCAAGAGGAGATGGACAGGCAGGGGAGGGCGGGTAGCCTTAAGGGGCCTCTGGGCCCGGTAGGGACGGCTGTGAGGCCTGATGGTGCCGGGGCCCACTCAGGTTGGAGCGACCTGGGGGGGTAGGGGGGGATCCAAGCCAGCGGCTGTCGGCAGAGCGCGGGGTGGCCCGGCGGGGCGCAAGACGGCCCCTGGACGCCGGCCGGAAGCAGTAGGGCGGTCCGCGGCGGCCGTCCCTCCAACGCGGGAGCGGGCAACGGCGGCGTGTATGTCAGGGGGCCGGGGAGTGGGTGCTGGTAAAAGCAAAGGTGTGAAACGTGCGGTGAGAGAAGTGTTGTGGGCTCCTGTGGAAGTGGAGCCGGAAGTGGAATTGGATTATGCTAGACATCCAAGGCTTCCACCTCCAGAGGACGGCCCGGCGAGACGCACTCATCGCTGTCAGGTGAGGGGTCGTGGTGGTCGGCTTGGGATGGTGGGCCACAAGGGGGTAGGAAGAAGGCTTGTAGGTCGGTGGGGGTGGGGGAGGGGTCGGTGCGGGTGACCGGAGAGTTGCCAGGGGACAAGCCGTCACGGGTGGTCAAACAGGTGGGAGGTAAGTTGGTAGCTACGGCAGGGGTTCAGACTGACAAGGTGGATGGGAAAGACGGGACAGGGGACAAGTCGGAGGACAAACACCAGAAGAAGCTCCCCTACATGGGGCTGGCTATGCCCTTGGGGTCTCACCTGTCTGACAAGATTAGGAGTAGGATATGGAAACACGAGTATGTGGACGTGTTTAAATTGCTGCACAGGAAGGTGCAGGCGAAGGAGGGTTCCAAAGAAGAGGAGTGGGAACTGACTAGGCGGCCTAGGGTTGCGGTGACTATGGAAAATTGGACCTCGGCGTTTCTCATTTATGCCAGTATTTACTGCGTGAAGCACCAGGACAGGGCCATAGCGCTAATGAAATACATGGACATCATCAGGAAGGCCCAAATGCAGTTCGGGGGGGTTCGCCTGGCTTAGTTATGATGAGGAGTTCAGGGCCCGGGTCAGCGCCAACCCGGACAAGCATTGGGGGGAGGTGGATCAGGAATTATGGATGCAGTGGATGGCGTCCACGCATTCATCGGTGTCCACCCACACGGCCAGCGGTTTGCCGGTTACTTACCGGTCTTTTCCGCCGCGTCCCGCCCAAAGCGGGGCGGGGGGGAACACCGCTGGGGCTGGTAGCGCAGGCCAGACCTCTAAGCCAGGCGGGGCTAACACCGGGGCCTGTTGGAGCTACAACAGGGGCTATTGCTCCCGCTACCCATGCAAGTTCAAGCATGAATGCTCGAAGTGTGGAGGGAAACACGCCCTTACCCAATGCTTTACACTGGTCACGCCCTCGGAGCAGTGGCGAAACGCGAAAGGGAGGGGACAGGCTGGGCCAAAGGGCGCCTACACCGGTTAAGGTGGAGGCGATGGCCCGGTGGCTCTCGGGTTACCCCGATAGGGAGGCGGCTTCTAGGATTCAGTGGGGTTTCACAGAGGGCTTTCGGGTGGGCTATCAGGGTCCCAGGGTGCGGAGATGGGCTGATAATTTGAAGTCTGCCACAACCTTGCCGGGAGTGGTAGCTGCCAAATTACAGAAGGAGGTGGATGAAGGGAGAATAGCTGGCCCGTTCAGCGACTGGCCAGCAGATGACTTAATCATCTCTCCGCTGGGGGTGCCCAAGAAAGAGGAGGGTGAGTTTCGCATGATACATCACCTCTCGTGGCCTGAAGGACAGTCTGTGAACGATTTCATCGCGGAGGTGGATTCCAGGGTGCATTACGCATCGGTGGATGATGCGATCCGCCTGGTGAGGGGGTGTGGGCCGGGGGCGGAATTAGCGAAATGTGATGTCAAGTCGGCTTTCCGCCTGCTGCCCATACACCCCGCGGATTTCTCGCTGCTGGGGATGCAGTTCGCCGGGGCCATCTACGTGGACAAAGTTTTGCCCATGGGATGCGCGATTTCCTGCGCGCTGTTTGAACTATTTATCACCTTCTTGGAGTGGGTTTTTACACAGATTAGCGGGCATAGGGACGTTACTCACTACTTGGACGATTTTCTCTTTCTGGGAAGAGCTCACTCTGGGGATTGTGGCAGGGCCCTGTCACAGTTCCAGGAGATGTCACGGCACTTTGGTGTGCCCTTGGCCCCTGAAAAGACGGCAGGCCCAAGCTGCACTCTGACATTCTTGGGCATTGAGCTGGATTCCCTTCAGTGGACAGCTCGCCTCCCTGCTGCTAAAGTGACGGAGATTCAGGCGTGCCTCTGGTGGGCGATCGGTGAGAAGAGGATCGTGTTGAGGGCGGTACAGCAACTGTTGGGCTTCTTGAACTTTGCGTGCAGGGTGGTCAGGGCGGGACGGACGTTCTGCAGGCGGCTCGGCATGGCCATGTCGGGGGCTGTTCTTCCGCACCACAGGAACCGGATCTCCATGGGGGTTCGGGCAGACTTGAGGACATGGCTGTCTTTCTTGACAGATTTCAACGGGGTGTCCCTGGACTTTGTGGATGACAGGATGGTTTGGCAATGTCAAATTTACTCTGATGCAGCGGGGGCAGCTGGTTTTGGGATCTTCTGGGATGGTAGGTGGTGCGCGGAGGACTGGCCAGCTCATTGGGTGAAGCAGGGGAGGAGCATTGCATTCCTGGAATTCTTTCTCTTGTTGGTGGCACTGGAAGTGTGGGGGCTTGAGTTTCAGAACAGGTCTGTGTTGTTCCACGTGGACAACATGACTGTGGTCGAGCTGGTTAACAGGCAGAGGGCGAGGGACCTGAGAGTACTGAGATTGTTGAGAGGTTTCATGTTGAAATGTTTGCGATTGAATGTGGTTTTTAGAGCCAAACATGTCCCTGGAGCGAATAATGACATCGCGGATGCTTTGTCTCGTTCGCAGTGGCAGCGGTTCCGGCGATTGGCACCAGGAGCGGATCAGTGCAAGACCAAGCTGCCGGACGGCATCTGGGCCTTGGGGGAGTGAGGGTGATAGGCCTGGTTGAAAATTCCATTGCTGTTACCACAAGACGAGCATACAGGCTGGCGTGGGCGGAATTTGGATCCTTTATGGGATGGCGTGGGGATTCTGCTTTCGGAGATTGCTCAGCATTGGAGCACGGCGTGTTGCAGTTTGTACTGCATTGCATTGACAGAGGGCTGACGGCTGCGACTATATCAGGGAAGTTGGCAGGAGTGGCATTTTATTGTTGCTTATTTGTTGGGTTTGATCCTACGAAAAATGTGATTATCAGTAGGGTACTCAGAGGTTGGGGCAGGGAGAGAAAGGGGGGTGGGGTGTTGCGGGAGGCGATTACCTTTGATTTGTTGGTTAAGTTGATTGAGGTTTTGCCGCTGTGCTGTTATGATGCGTTTGAGGTGCGTGTGTTTTGTCTGGGGATGATTTGGATGTTTTTTGGAGCCTTTCGGGTGTCTGAATTGTTGGGCACCCGGTCAGTAGGTGGCAGGCGGTATGAGGAGATACGGCTGGATGGCGGGCGATTGGGGATTTGGCTGGGTCACTCCAAAACGGACCAGTTGGGGCGGGGTAAGTGGGTTTGGTTGTGCGAGGCTGGGTGTGGGGTGTGTGCCCGGTGGCAGAATGGAGGTCGTTTGTGTTTTCCACACGGATGGTGAGTGGCGAGATATTTTGCCACATGTCTGGGACAAGGGTGACTTCCGGTCAGTTGTTGGCGGTGCTGCGCATGGCCTTAAGGCGCTTGGGTTTGGATCCAGCTGGGTTCGGTACTCACTCTTTTCGTATTGGGGCGGCGACAGCAGCTGCCAGGTTGGGGTGGTGGGACAGGATTCGGCAGATTGGGAGGTGGAAGTCTCGGTGCTGTGAGCGGTACGTTCGCAAGTGAGAAGTTTGGGGATTGGGAGTGATTAGTTCTAGGCTTTGTTTCTAATTTGTTTTTCTCTCATAGGTTGCGTGGGTGGACCAGGGGCCAAGACGGTCACTTGGATAGTGGGGCATTCCTTCGTTCATTGGGCCTCCAAGTATGCAGAACAACAGGTGTACGGTCGTAACCTGGGACTCAAAGGACAACATCACGAGGTGCATTGGTGGGGTAAAGGGGTAATGGGGGGCACTACTGCCCTGGCTTGCGAAGATGGTCCCCCAGAAGGGATGCCCGGATCTGTTGATCATACACTTGGGGGAGAATGATTTGGTTCAGCTGTCAGGTTTGGCGCTCTTGCAGCTGATGCAGAGGGATTTGGAAGTGCTGAAACGAAGGCTGGCAGGGACTTGCATTGCCTGGACTGAATTTGTTTCTAGGAAAGTATGGAGGGGTGCTATTAAACATGGGGCTGTGGAAAAGGCACGACGGAAGCTCAACAGAGCGATGAGACTTTTCTGTGGGGACAAGGACATTAAGGTCATTGCTCATGCTGGACTGCGACTGGAAGAACCGCTACTGTTTAGGGATGACGGAGTGCATCTTTCAAAAATGGGGAATGCGTATTATATGATGGAGATGAGAGATGTGGTCAGTAAGTTGTGGAATGAGTCGATTTGGTGTCACAGGAATGTTTGAATGGGGGTGGATGACAGATGCATTGTACGGGCCCTGGGGGGGGGCAGGTAACCGCCCTAAAGGGGGTTCCCTGGGTGGCGGTACTTTGGAGGGGTGGGGGAGTCAATAGCGGGCTCACCCATCCCTCGGGGGGGGGAGATTGAATGATGTGGGGAGCTGAGGCATGACTGGAATGCCAGGTGATACCGGGGAGGATGTTAGGAGAATTGTGGAAATGGATGAGGAACGGAATGGGCATGGAGTGGTTGGAGAGGTGAGTTCAGAGTGGGTGAAGAGAGTGAAGGGAGGCAGAGTTGATGTGGGGCTTTGGGATTGATGTTGATGTTATTTGGTTAATTGTTTACTGTTCTGCAGCCTGGTCCTAATAAATGGCCTTTTACGCTTAAAGATACCAGCGTGGTCTGTTTATTGCGCGATGCTGGGCCCCGGGGGAAGCAAAGTCGCAGACTAGTCTTCCCCGGGGTCTTTCAGCGCAGGGGAGGACCAGGCAGGTTAGGGGTGGGGTATAAGAGCGCAGGGGAGGGAGGCGACTTCCTCTTCCTGCGCTCGGCACCATCGGGAGGGCAGTTGAAAGGCCACCCACCCACCCTGCAGTTACTAGGGTTTGGAGGTAGGGTTGGCATGGCGTGCCAGTTTAGGTCGGGCTGCGGGGTAGGCAGTACTTTGGAGGGGTGGGGGAGTCAATAGCGGGCTCACCCATCCCTCGGGGGGGGGGAGATTGAATGATGTGGGGAGCTGAGGCATGACTGGAATGCCAGGTGATACCGGGGAATATGTTAGGAGAATTGTGGAAATGGATGAGGAACGGAATGGGCATGGAGTGGTTGGAGAGGTGAGTTCAGAGTGGGTGAAGAGAGTGAAGGGAGGCAGAGTTGATGTGGGGCTTTGGGATTGATGTTGATGTTATTTGGTTAATTGTTTACTGTTCTGCAGCCTGGTCCTAATAAATGGCCTTTTACGCTTAAAGATACCAGCGTGGTCTGTTTATTACGCGATAAGCTATTAGTATTGTAAATGACAATGCCTTTTATTTATGTTTTGCTTTTTAAAAACATAATTAAAAAGCATTGTCCATTACAATACTAATAGCTTAAACTCACGCAAATGCGAGACCTATTGCACCGCAAATGCTTGTTTTTAATGCCCTTTGACCTCTGATTGGTTACTGTGGCAGGTCTGAATGCAGTAACAGAAAACCCACAGAGGCACCCAAATGCTGACTGGGGGCTGCTGTGAGAAGCGATGGTTTCCTATTTTGTAAAGGCAAAAGTTTCAGTGTGCTCTCTTGTCCATCCAAGTTGTGAATGCGGAAGCAATAGCTTTTATGATTAGTAACACAAAATGTGACTTTAATGGGTGTTATATGATATTTGTGGGTCCACCAAAGTGTAAGAGAAAGTCACATGCACCCTGGAGTTAGGTACCTTTTGTTGTTTTTAAATTTTTCAGATACAGATTGGTAAGTCCAATTAGTTAGCAATTAGCTGAGCAAGGCAATTATTATATTTTACGATAATCAAGGTTCACATGTAACGAGGGGGCGTGGCTAACCAGCCATCATGGCGGACGCGAGTCTGTAACGCTCCGGCATATAACCCCCGATTATCCGCCACATTTCTCCTGACGAGCGCCATCCTCGGAGATATATTGAGGGTCCGAGGCGGCGAGGTGACACTGCGACGGAGGGAACACGAGAATCGCCGTGATCGTGCCTGCGACCTCCGTAACGGCTGAGGGGCGAGGTGCGGCCCGCCTACTGCCGCGCTGCACCCGGGCGGAGCCCGGGCCCGATCGTGCGACGGAGATAACACGCACACGAAAAAACCCGCGGGGCGGGATTGCGGCAGTGCCAGTGGATTGAGGTGAAGATCGGGCCCCCTGTTGCCATACCCCCAGGTACAGCTGCGAAGGGGGCCGCTGAAAGGGAACCGCGCGGCGTCCGCCGCCTGCTAGGCCCTGCCCGATGCGGCTGGTAATGGGATGTGACAAGCGTAGGCGAGAGGAGGCCTCCTACCGATGCGACGGCGGTGCTGACCGGATGGCTGACAACAGACAAGACACTTCAGCTTGCTAAGAGACTGCCCTACCTACGGTGAGGTTGCGCTGCGACCCGGCGGGAGACGGCGGTGCGGACCACGCTGCGGCCTGCTCGGGGGCCTCCCGGGTGACGGCGGAGGCTGGGTCTAGCTGAGCTCCGATTGTGCTGGACTGGGGAAGCGCGCACGGAAGGTGAGCCTGTCGTGGCGAGGTAAGGATAGTGCGCGAGTCACCTGCTGCTGCTCAGACTAGCGTTGGGCCCGTGGAGGGGAGCCGCGAGGAGAGGCCCGCCGGGCGCCCTGCCGCCCGCTGACCCCTGTTGGTACTGGGAGACGGCCGAGTTGAAGAGCGGCTCTTGGGCCGCCATGAATGCTGAGGGGCCTGGGCGCTGATTAATGCCCCGCTGCGCTTGGGTGGCACAAAGCGGATCACCGCGTCGCTGATGAGGAGTGGGCAGCGAGGATCATAGAGACTCCGAGGACAAGTTCCCCCCCCCCCTTGCGCCACGGGGAGAGGATAGTGTGGCAGGGGGCCTGGATGCCGACATTGCGGGAGACTGTGCAGCACACAGTGAAAGCACACTAGATGACAGAGGGCGCATCACCCCACTGAGACAGTGAAATGGGCGCCTGATGAGGGGAAGACCTGCAGACCAGCTCTCCGTCGAGCATTGCCAGCGGGGGAACTAGTGAGCATCTGACGACATCCGAGGTGCCCTAGAGAACACACAGACAGCCAGTCCCAGGAACTGACACAGGATGCCACTTCTGGGTTGAACTACTGAAACTGGGCACCTGCACGGGGGCTGCAAAAGAGAGGAAACTCAACGCGGCTAACTGCGTGGTGGTCACCTGAAGAACAGCGACTGCAGCCTGACGACGAGGCTGGGTAAACCTCTGTAAGCCGGGTGGTGATACACTGATTGGGGCTCACAGAATAACGGTCCCGCCCGGAAGAAGATCGGACAGCATCGACCCGAAGGCGGATGCTAACGGCGCAGCAGCTTGTGATGGGCCGAATGCGGGCGAAAATCCAGCAGGGGCCACTACGAACGGGGGGATGGAAGCCGACAGGATACGTGAAGACGGTGCGACGGAGCCGACGACCGCGGCGATGGCCGCCAAGTTAGACACGGTGCTCGCCGCAGTAGAAAGAATCGGGACAGCGCTCGACAACACCAGGACATCCCTGGAATCCCGAATAGATAAAGTGACATCTGACTTCACGCTTCTACACGCGGACCACCGGAAACTGACGGAAACGGTGGCCACTCACGAACAGGCAATCAGAGAACTCCAACCCGTCACCCATAGCCATGCTGCGGCGCTGCAAGACATGATGGATCGCATACACGCCTTGGAAGATAGAATCGAAGCCGCGGAGGGACGCTCCCGACGCAACAATATCCGCGTGGTGGGCCTGCCGGAGGGAGAGGAAGGGAGGAACCCGGAGCAGCATGTTGAGACCTGGTTGAGAGGACTGATGCCCCCAGGAACACTGTCACAGCAGTTTGTTGTGGAGAGGGCACATCGCGTGCCAACACAGAGACCACAACCGGGCGCCAGGCTTCGCCCACTCCTCTTTAGACTCCTCAATTACCGAGACCGAGATGCGGTGCTACGCGAAACCAGAAAGTTGGAGGATCTCAAAGTAAATGGCAGCAGAGTCATGATGTTCCCCGATTACACATCCCAGGTACAACGCCGCAGAAGCAACTACATGGCAGTAAAGCGCCAACTACGAGCACTGGAGCTGCCATACTCCCTCCTCTTCCCAGCTCGGCTGAGAGTGGTTGCACGTGGGGAAACCCGATTCTTTGACACCCCCGCAGAGTCATGGGATTGGTTCGAAGGGTCGGGCCTATGGACGGGAAAAAGACCATCGGGATCAGACGGCGAAGGAGTCACAAATAGAAGGCTGCGACGCGGAACACCACGCTAAACCGGGGGCGGCGGCCCCAAGCCCTGAGAGAAGCAGAATGGAGAGACGAGAGGTATTGGAAGCGGTTGCGACGCTCGGAACACCGCATGGTAAAGAGCATCTGGGAGCAAGCAGACGAGACTCTTCGGTGGCCAGTGGGGCGTCATCGCCCTCCACCGTGCTATCAGACGATGCTGGCCTGCCAGTGGTAACCCCCAGACCGCTGATGGGATCATCTGACGGGAAGCTGGGATGCTGGAAAACGCTGAGGGGTGCCCACGCAAGTACAATGATGCGCATGAACTGAACTGTCTCTGTGGGACGTTGGGGATGGGGGGGCCACTGAGCGCTGGAGGTCGGCAGACATCCATAGATGGCTACCCAGAAGGTAACAAATAATATGTGTGACCGCGCTGCGGGTGCTCCTGGAGCGACACAATCGGACCATGGGGGAGGATGCCCAGGCCCACACCTAGGGCGGACTCAACACGTTATCCCGAGCAATTAACTGGATGGCGTTCTCACTATACGCAGCAAAGGGGGGCAATCAAACTGTTACACTGTTCAGATACACGACCCCACCAGGCAGTATATAGTAATAGTTCATACTTGTTAAGTAGTGCTACGTTTGGACGGACTTCCTTGTGAAGTTCGCCCCACGAGTTAAAATGTTTAAAGTTGACCCACAGGTCTGGTTGCAGCAGACTGACACACTTTTTCACACCCCAGTCCGAGACACGCTGACAAATATCACACGCTGGTTGATGCGACGACCCTACCGCCCTAGCGATGACAACAGCTAACGTAGTTACGTGGAACATACGGGGTATGCACACGCCCTCGAGGCGATACTCCATATTTGCATATCTCCAAAGACACTCCTCCCACATAGCCCTCTTGCAAGAAACACATATGACGCAGACAGAACTTGAGAAGCTTCGTAGACGCTGGAGAGGGCAGATATATGGCACAACCTATTCTGCACATGCGAAAGGCACACTGGTCTGGGTGAAGGCAGGGGTCCCTTTTGTCAGCGACGACACAGTAATTGACCAGGAAGGAAGGTACACTCTGGTTCGGGGGACACTAAATGGCCAACCAATACTGATAGGGTCGATATATGCCCCGAACGTCGATCAGACATCCTTCTTGACAAGATTGTCACTGGCCCTGACTCCATATGCTGGGATCCCATGGCTATTGGGAGGAGACTTTAATTCGGTACTCAACGTGAACCTAGACAGGTCTTACCCTCCCCTCCACAAGACGCCTGCTACCTCCAATGCGCAAACACTCACAGACTGGCTTGCACACTGGGCACTGTTGGATGTATGCAAAAACAACAGTTGATGGACAGAATGCAGAACAATGTCATACATTCACCCCAGTACAGAGATCTGGGCCTAAATCCATCGTTTTTTTGCTCACCATGCCATTCCAGTTTGAACCCAGCCATATGCAAATCAGTCTTGACCCTGTGCCTCATGGGAACAGTCCAGCCCGAACTGCCAAGCCAGGTCCTCCCTGGACTGGAAACAAGCATCCTAGGACCGGTTTCAGGGTTTCACCCTCTTCAGCCAGGATAGCTTGATTCCAGTGGCATGGAGAGCACGGGACCCACGTCTGGACATACCCGTCCCACTCGGGGTGACAAATGCAAAAACAACAGTTGATGGACAGAATGCAGAACAATGTCATACATTCACCCCAGTACAGAGATCTGGGCCTAAATCCATCGTTTTTGCTCACCATGCCATTCCAGTTTGAACCCAGCCATATGCAAATCAGTCTTGACCCTGTGCCTCATGGGAACAGTCCAGCCCGAACTGCCAAGCCAGGTCCTCCCTGGACTGGAAACAAGCATCCTAGGACCGGTTTCAGGGTTTCACCCCTCTTCAGCCAGGATAGCTTGATTCCAGTGGCATGGAGAGCACGGGACCCACGTCTGGACATACCCGTCCCACTCGGGGTGACAAATGCAAAAACAACAGTTGATGGACAGAATGCAGAACAATGTCATACATTCACCCCAGTACAGAGATCTGGGCCTAAATCCATCGTTTTTTGCTCACCATGCCATTCCAGTTTGAACCCAGCCATATGCAAATCAGTCTTGACCCTGTGCCTCATGGGAACAGTCCAGCCCGAACTGCCAAGCCAGGTCCTCCCTGGACTGGAAACAAGCATCCTAGGACCGGTTTCAGGGTTTCACCCCTCTTCAGCCAGGATAGCTTGATTCCAGTGGCATGGAGAGCACGGGACCCACGTCTGGACATACCCGTCCCACTCGGGGTGACAAATGCAAAAACAACAGTTGATGGACAGAATGCAGAACAATGTCATACATTCACCCCAGTACAGAGATCTGGGCCTAAATCCATCGTTTTTTTGCTCACCATGCCATTCCAGTTTGAACCCAGCCATATGCAAATCAGTCTTGACCCTGTGCCTCATGGGAACAGTCCAGCCCGAACTGCCAAGCCAGGTCCTCCCTGGACTGGAAACAAGCATCCTAGGACCGGTTTCAGGGTTTCACCCTCTTCAGCCAGGATAGCTTGATTCCAGTGGCATGGAGAGCACGGGACCCACGTCTGGACATACCCGTCCCACTCGGGGTGACAAATGCAAAAACAACAGTTGATGGACAGAATGCAGAACAATGTCATACATTCACCCCAGTACAGAGATCTGGGCCTAAATCCATCGTTTTTTTGCTCACCATGCCATTCCAGTTTGAACCCAGCCATATGCAAATCAGTCTTGACCCTGTGCCTCATGGGAACAGTCCAGCCCGAACTGCAAAGCCAGGTCCTCCTGTGGTGTGGTGAGCAAAAGAATGATGGATTTAACCCAGATCCTTGTGACTGGGGGTGAATGTTTGCATTGTCCAGCATTGTCCAGCATTCCGTCCATCAATTGTTTCTTTTGCATTCGTCGCCCTATGTGGGAAGGGTATGCCCAGACGTGGGTCCCGTGCTCACTACACCACTGGATTCAAGCTAGCCTGGCTGAAGAAGGGTGATGCCCTGAAACTGGTCCCAGGATGCTTGTTTCCGGTCCAGGGAGGACCTGGCTTGGCAGTTCGGGCTGGACTGTTCCCACAAGGAACAGGGTCAAGACTGATTTGCATATGGCTGGGTCCAAACTGGGGTGGTGTGGTGAGCAAAAGAATGATGGATTTAACCCAGACTGGGGGTGAATGTTTGCATTGTCCAGCATTCCGTCCATCAATTGTTTCTTTTGCAACTGTTGGATGTATGGCGCGTCTTACACCCCGACACGCGCATATACTCTCACTACTCGGCGGTACATGACCTTCATGTGCGGTTGGACAGGGTGGTGGGGTCCCAATCCTTACTCCCACTAGTCATGCAGGCTGAATACATGGGGCGGACACACTCAGACCACAACCCATTACGGATCCAACTAGGTTGGAAAGCCGACCGGCCCCCTATACCCACATGGCGGCTTCAAGTAGCCGCACTAGAAGACCCAGAATTTCGCGCCTCACTAGGGACAGCTATACTCACATATCTAGAACTCAACGAAGACACGGCGAGCATCCCCCTCGTGGAGTGGGATGCCCTTAAGGTAATTGTTCGTGGACACTGCTTAGGGGCCACATGGAATATACGCAGACAGCTGTCGCCCTCCCTTGCCCGTCTAGAAACACAGCTGCTGCAGTGCGAGGGCGGGACGGTAGGGGTGAGTGCCCACCTCAACTGGCGGAGATACGCACCCAACATGCGGAACTGTTGGAACGGCTGCGATGTCACAATTATACGGCTCACACGGCACGCACCCACTCCTCAGCGGACCGGGCTGGCCGCTTGCTTGCTTGTCTGTTAGCTCAGGAGGAGAAGCGGTCACCAATTAGCGCCATACGACTGCCGGATGACACCTTAGTACACACACAAAGTGAAATACACAAGGCAATGACGGCCCACTATACGCGACTGTACCGCTCCCGAGGACAATGCTCTGCTACCGACCTGGAGAGATTCCTAGAATCGACCCAGTTACCCGCGGTCTCAGCTACCGAACAGGGCGCACTCAATGACCCTCTTACATTAGAGGAGATCGGAGACGCGATGGGAAAGATGGCATCCGGGAAAACGCCAGGCCCGGATGGACTACCGGCCGAATACTACAAAGCCTACCGCGAGTCTTTGGTGCAGCCCCTGCATAAATTGTACGCCCATGCGTTAGAGGAACGCGCGCTGCCTCCCTCAATGCGCGAAGCGTATCTGGTGTCCCTGTTAAAACCGGGCCGCGACCCCACATCTCTAGGATCGTATAGACCCCTGGCGCTGCTCAACGTGGATTGTAAAATCCTCGCCAAAATCCTGGCGGAACGCTTGGCACCGGTGGTCCCGACATTGGTGCACCCAGATCAAAATGGCTGTGTCCCCAACCGGTCCACGTCGCTAAACCTAAGACGGTTTTTCAGAGTGGCCACAGATAGCGCGCGGAACTGGCCCAGTGCCGGATGCCTAGTGCTGGACCTGGAAAAGGCATTTGATAGCCTCGAATGGGGCTATCTGGCGGGGGGTTCTCCTGCAATACGAACTGGGCCCGGACTTCCTCCGGATGGTCGACCTGCTCTACAGATCCCCTGTGGTCCGTGTACGACTGGGGCCGCATGTCTCCGACGCTGTGCCAGTATGCAGGGGTACCAGACAGGGTTGCCCCCTGTCGCCCTTACTGTTTGCGCTGGCCATGGAACCGTTGGCGATGAGGCTGCGAGCCATAGTGGGGGAGGGTATACCTCTGGGAGATGCCGTGCACCATGTATCCCTCTATGCAGACGACCTACTGGTTTATATACGTGACGTGTATAACATACCGCCGCAACTGGCGAACATCCTACAGGAATTCGCAGACATTTCGGGGCTCCGAGTCAATGTAGATAAATCCTGTCTCTACGCGTTCCGGGAGGGACTACACGACCCAGACTACGAGCTGGGCGGCGTGCGGGTAAAGTGGCAAGAGAGCACCTTCCGCTACCTGGGGATCCAGGTGTATCGCCAACCACAAGACCTGCTGGATGGTAATCTGGGGAGAGCAGTGACGGCGGTCCGGTCGCAAATGAAGTTCTGGGGACGCTCCCATTGACGGTAACAGGCAGAGTAGCCCTGACCAAGATGGTGATCCTTCCCAGACTTTTGTACTATTTTGTAAACCTGCCCCTCTACGTACCTGCTGCCTTCTTCACTGCGTTCACTAAAACGCTTAGAGATTTTATATGGGGGGCTGCGCGACACAGAGTGGCACTGGCAAAGCTGTGCCTACCGACTGACAAGGGAGGCCTGGCGGTGCCCTGTTTCGAGCACTACTATCTCGCTGCCCAACTACAATGGATTGCCAGATGGCTCGCTGACAGGGACAGAGATGACACGGTGACCACGCTGCCGCCACACACATTGGAGCAAATAAGTAACCTCTTCCACCCTGCTGCCCGACAAAAGAGGCCGAAGCCGCTGCTATTGGCAGTGGCATACAGGTGCTATCGTAGGTGTTTATATCTCACTAGGCACATTATCCCGTATGCGCCTGCAATACCCTTGGAGGGCTCCCCTAGCGGGCTGGGGGTGCTCTCCGCCAATGCCCTAGCGGAGTGGAGGGCAGCGGAGGTACAGACCTTGGGGGACCTGTACAGAGACGGGGCGCTAATACCATATGAATCTTTGGTGACGGAGGATGGGTTGCCGCCAGGGCAGTTCCTCATGCACCGCTCATTACTGGCGACGTTAGTAACTAGTTGGGGGGACATAACCGAGGAACCGAATCAGCACCTCACAATGCAATATCTTCATGTTATGGGACGGGGAAGACACCTGGTTCGCTGGTTTGCATCGTCACTCCGAATACACGTAGCGATCAGCCTAGATCCGCTCCGCCGAAAGTGGGAACTGGATCTGGGGCGACAACTAGCAGATAAGGAATGGGAGAAGATCCTCAGAAGCCCAGTGTGCATACCCAGGAATATGAGATTCAGACAAATACAACTATTTATTGTCCATAGAGCGTACCTCACACCTGAACTGATAAATAAATACTTCAACCGAAACGATGCAGCGTGCCCTAGATGCGATACACTGGGGGCAGGATTGATACACATGCTGTGGAGCTGTCCCAACATACACACATATTGGTGCGAAATCAGGGAAACCCTACAGCAATGTACAGGCCGCGACTTACCCCCTGAATGGACTGTAGCCCTACTCCACCATTTCAGGAGAACCCCAGCCACAAAAGTTACATCCCGGTTCCTCGATCTGGAGCTCGTTGTAGCTAAGCGGCGGCTCTTGACCAAACGCTGGAAAGCAAGGGACTCATCGCACATACAGGCCTGGCGATACTCCCTGCTAGCATGGGCCAAGGCAGAGGGAATTGCAATCCGGAGAGAAGAAACACTGGGACTACGAAGGGAACCCATAGCAGATAGATGGGAGGGACTATACCGCAGTTTACAAAATGGGGACGGGGACAACATGGAGAGTCAACCTGAGCAGGAGAGGCATGAATAATGGCCGGAGGTCGATACCCTGTGCAGACCATACCGTAGGGTTCCACACATACACGCATAATATGGGACTAAGATGAGATGGCTAAAAACGTGAAGAAATACAAATGGGGGGATATTTCCAGTTGAGGTGCTCGGGAGGGGGAAACATTTAATGGAAGCGAGGAGACTGTGTCGGTCCACAATATGGCTGCTGTTAATGTTGTAATATTGTTTTAACGTTGTACCAACTTTAACAACTGTTTCACGGCTCATACGGTATGAACTATAAGAACTATACACAACGATACGTCGGCAAAAATACCTGAACCAATGCACGACCTCTGATCAGTTAGATGGAACTGAGTATATGGATCTACTGGGTCGATGGGCTAAGAACGACACAGACATTGATATTGTGAAATGTTTTAAACTAATACAGACTCGTGACTTGTATGCAAACACAACAGAGAACTGTGTACATAATAGAAAACCGACTGTATGTTGTCTGTCATACCTATGTTACTCATGTCAAACAAATTAAAACAGATTTAAAAAAAAAAAAAATCAAGGTTCACATGTAACAAGAAAGTGTGGGAACTAAGCTGCAGTGGAAAGTCGTACAACAAGCAGCAACACTGAATGGCCATAGTTGCAGCGTGAGGCAGGAATCACGGCGGTCATTTATGTTACAGGAAGTAGAATGAGGACAGGGAATTGTGAATGTAGAAAATCACAACTTGGTGCTCTAAATTTCTAAGTGGTGCAATTCCACACCCAGCAGGAGATGGTCAAAGAACGAGAAGAACATTTTATTTACATCTCTAGTAGAAGCAAAACCATTTGCATTACAACAAAGACTTCAAGGTTCACTGAAGCTGCGGTTTTTTTGCTTGCAAGGAAGATACAGCATACATAGCCAAAGGTATAAACACATAGATTAATGTATTTATTGTACAGCAGGATAACACAAAGTTCAAAGGTTTTAATCTTGGGCAGGACCCAGTCTGTCTCATCCTACCAAAGAGGGTAACAAATATACCAATTATTCATACACACGTTTAATAATCGCATATCATTATTTGATGGCTGTTTAACTGGGAAGAATAAAGCGCGCCTTGCTTAGTTACGATAAGCACTCGGCCACTGAAAGACGAACTATTCAGGTCTGGGAAAGTATGTCGAAAAGGACTTATCTCACATCTGTGCCCTTTTATGACTTTAAAGAAGCAAGTCACTGGGAAGCCAAAGAGGGGAGCACAATAAGCTTGCAAAATAAGAATTGAGGGCCCACTAAAATATCAAACAGAAAGGTTGCAGCGCACTTCCAATTACTTTCAAAGTGATTATAAAATTTGTCATAAGCGGAGGTTCACTCCTTTAATTTTCTTCAAAGGTGGGTGCAGCTGTTAAAGACGAACAGGTGGTTACATACATCAATCAAGGCAGTCGTATGTATGTAAAGTCCACGTTCAAGCCACAGGGGATCCTGGGGCCAATTCTTTACTTTAGCGCGAGGTTGAAAGGCTGAGTGGACCTGCTGGGATTCAAACCTGTGACTAAGAGTTCATTTCAAACCGCTACAAGGGCTGCATTGGTCTAACGAGCCACCAGACAAGATAGTTAACTGACCTGCTTTTAATTTACAAAAATGTCTGAAGAGGATGGGAACCAACATTTCCAGACCCTTCGCTAGAGAGCTAGAGTGATAGGAACCGTGCCAGACAATAGTTTTACAACAAAAACTGAATTAGAACCAGACCTCCTGATACCCAGAGTGGACGTCATAACTTGGAAGTTGCATTGTTTGGCACAACCCTATGCCATGGAATGGTGTCTAGAGCACAGTCTTGCCAGCATTTACAAAGGGCAATGACACAAGCCAATGACAAATATGGGCAGAGAGTGGACGGGGCTTCAAGTACATACTCCAATACAGTATGGCTCGCAGAGCAGCGCATGCGCTGCCCACACTCGACCTAAAAAGAGAGAGAAGTCTGACAATACCATCTGCATGTCTGAATTAAGCGGGTATATCATTCCTTGGTACCGGGCCTGTCCTTTCACAAAAAATGCACGATGTAGCATGCAGCCTTTCAATGAAAGGCACAAATAAAACACACCCAGCTAGCAATGGTCTGCAGTAGTTTATTTATAGCTGGCAGAACATTTTCAAAGAGCAGAGCTGCTGAAAACATCTGGAATGATCAGGGCATATTGAAATCTATGACCAACTATTCCACACACTGCCATGTCTGTGCAGGGCTGTCTTAACAGTATTATAGGCCCTCATGGGTGGGGGGGGCCCCTTCCCTGGGCCTTATAGCCATTATGTAGTGCCAGGGTCAGATTGGAAATGGAGGTATTCGGCCGGTGCCCGAGGCCCAGTCCCTGAGGCTTCATGTGGGCCATTTTTTTTCGCATTAAATTTCGGGCTTGCTCTGCTGCTGTGAACTCGAGAGGCCTCAGCAACCTCTTTCAAACCCAGCACAGATGATCACAGCCCGTTGTCATATATGGAATGACAAAGGGCCAGCCCCAGCAGGTCCATCATGTGTTGAGTGCTCCCGCCCTGGCCTTGTGGTATGATGGTGAGGCCTCGCCATCGGAGATGGTGCTTTTGAGCAGCAGAGTTTTCACTCCCCTTAGAAGGGGAAGTGGTGGGGGCAATAAACTGGGTTCTGCTTTTGTCCCCGCAGTGGATGGCCACAGTCCCATTCATGGTGGCCAGCCAAGGCATCCTCGATGCTCTACCCACCTCCCATCTCAAACCCAGAATTCGACCAGAAAGCAAGCCCTGCCTTCCCAGTATCTTGCAGATTGAGAGGCTTTGTCACCAGAAGGCCTCAGCATGGAGTTTCCAGAGCTTTAGTGCCACCGCATTGCAGCTTTTAAATGACCGTAGTCAAAGTACAGCCCTACAGAAAGTCTTACTATTTTTCAGAGATCAACTGTTTGATTATGTACTCCTTCCTTGAATACAACGCTCTTTCAAACAAAGCCAGTGAAGGCGTTTGTGTTCATTCTCTCAACATTGTTTGATTGCAATATTTTCTTTTATCTGCTTTTTATAATAAATGGATATTTGCTCACCTGTTTTCCATCCCCTCATCTTTTTGTCCATGTTACTGATATCCACATTAGTTTGCTTCAGTGATGCCAAATAAGATCAATAGTCCGTGCGATGTCACTTTCTGTGATGTCACTTCTTGTGACGCAATATGCAATTAGAGGGGCCTCACATCTTCCCTTTCGCCCGGGGCCTCAGAAGGCCCAGGGCCGGCCCTGCTTCAAAGCCTCAGTAGGTCCTAGAACGCGCACAACTACTTCGAGAAACACGATTTCAAGCAAACCCTGAACATTTTGTCAAATTCCCATGAAAGCCCAGCTCTCAAGTATAGATGCTAAGTGGCCCCTTGCCATGTCTGACACCTACATACAGTTCTGTATTTTAACCAAACAAACAGTTAGTTGTATTTTGGGAATAGTCGTTTCAGTTACTCAGCTAACCAAGTGGACCCTGCTTTTACAAAGACAGGGCCATCGTATAGTTCAAGACGTTTATTTGTAGAGAAGTAACGAGCCCTGGCTGGCAGTGGCAACTGAAGATCCCAACTCCAATCCCATCAGGATGATGGAAGTCAGAACTCAGTTGCCAGGGTCCCACAACAATATAAATACATAGTACTCAACAGCTGCCAGTACCTGGATACCCTCACGGGTGACAAGTAGCGCTCTAGAAATCTACTGATTCATTGACTTTTAACATTTTTCATACTGGCTTAAAAATGATGGAATGTAAAGTGTGAAGGGCTCCAGGTCACTCACAAAAAGTAGAGGTTCGGCCTCCATTTTAATGTAAAGAGCCTCCAGGTCACTTTCAAAGTCAGAAAGTTATGAAGCAATGACACAAAGTAGTCGACCACAAATCATTCAAATACAGGCAACAAGACCTCCAGCGCTCTCAAGTTGCCAAGGCCCAAGTTGAGAGATACCCCTGGGGGAATGGACTGGGGAGATCTGTGGAGGCCCAGGCAACCCATATTTCTGCATGGCCCTCCCAAATCAAGGCCCTCAAGTTAAGTGTGCTTTTCAAGGATACATAGTCTCTGTGTGTTTTTTGTGAGCCATCATTATGTGGCGTTAGGTGTTTATTTAGTTTACATATATTGTGCACTTTGGCCTTGACCTGTGGTTCGGATTAGTTTGGTTTCTGGGAGCAGCACAGAACTTGTCCGAGTCCTATATGGAGACTGTTGCAGAGTCTGTGGAGGCACCATCCCTCTAGCCGGCAAGCACACAATGGAAGTGTGTGCAGAACATCAGTGAAAGCACTGGGCTGGTGCTGGGTCATTTAAAACCTGCAGCTTGTCCCCGACAATGCCATCTGTGTCCTGGAGCACGACTCCGGATCAGCTGGGAGTTAAAGCAACAATCCCAGGGCATGAATGAAAAGACAGGTAGGAGAATCCAGTAAAATGTAGTTTCAATCAATCAGGATTTATAAAGCGCTGCAAATCACCCGTGAGGGTTCAAGGCGATGGAGTTGCTAGCTGCTTCGTGGAGAAAGCAGTGAAAAACGTGGCAAAAGCAGGAAAAAACACTCAGAACATCAGGGGGGAGGGGAGGAAGGACCAGATGCAAGGGGAGAGCCTTTTCCTATTTGGCCCCTTCTTATTGGAATACGCTCCCAGTGCATATTCGCACCTGCATGAACTATTGCCAGTTTAGGAAACTGTTGAAAGCCTACTTATTTTAAAGTAACCTGCTCTTGGGGATGCTTGCTTGCAACTGTAGACAACGCCAGGATGCCCAATGGGTGATTCGAGTCCTATATTAAATATAATTAACATAATAAGGAGAAAGAAGTAAAAAATAAGGCAAAAGCAGGAGAAAGCACTCAGAAAAATGGGGGAGGAAGCAGGACGGTGCAACAACACGGGAGAGCTAAGCCTGGAGCCTGCTCAATGGGGGTCGCACAGCAGCCTCCATTACATAGGTCCTTTGAAGAGGGAGGGGCGCTGGGAGGCAGTGGGCGGGGCTAGGCGGAACCTGGGAATATAGGCACAGGTTGGAGGGCAAATGAGGGGGGAAAAAAATCAAGGAGAAGCAGTGAAAAACGAAGGGGAAAGGAAGAGAAAGCACTCTGAAAAATGGGGGAAAGGAAAGAGAAAGCAGTAAAAAAACGAGGCAAAAGCATCCAGAAAATAGGGGGGAAAGGAAGGAGAAGGCAAAAAACTAGGCAAAAGTAGGAAAAGAACTCAGAAAACGGGGAGGAAGCAGGACGGTGCAGCAGCACGGGAGAACTAGGCCTGGGGCCAGGGAATCTTCCAGGTGAAGCAGAGTTTAGGTCATCCTAGGAAACCTCCCTACATGCTATTGCCTCAGGCTGTGCTGCTGAATGAACACCAAACGGTCAATACTGACCAAGATGGCATAAATCCATATGAAGAGATAACATTTCAGTACACACGTGTGACTGCTGGCATCTTAAAATAGGTCCTGGTTGGACGCGATGCCTCTGCAATGGTAGAGAAGAAAAGAGAAAGACAGCTTTTCAAAAAATCTGAATTTGCTTTGCTAAACTATTTTACATTTGCCCTAAACCTATTAACACTCTTTAATCAATCTGACGACGGTAACACTTTGGGGAACATTTCTGGCCTCTGTAGTGTGAACACAAGGCTATTACTGTGGCTTTTCAGAATCTCACTCTACGAGTCTTACTGGGTTGTATGACGGAACTATGCATGCGTTTACCACACATGCCTTCACAACAAGGGACAATACAACAAACACAGTTACCACGCAAGTCATTACAACAACTTGCCCGAGGAAAAGCGCTGGACTTTGGACTATTATAATTTACTATTCCAACTCCATTCTAGCAACGATAGGGAAGGCAGTGGACTTAAAATCCAACACCAGTCCGACAACGCGTTACCTAAAAGAAGTCATTATAAAGACTTGCATGGTAAAGGAACGCGCGGTGATGACGCATTCGTTGTATTGCCCACGTCGTAAAGGCACTATGTGGTTCTGGCTGCATGGTAAAGACTGTTTCCCGTGTGACTGCTTTCAGTCTCAGAAGGCACTTTTAAAAGTGCACCTATATTTGTGCATGTGTACTGTGTTTAAGCCTGGTGTCGTTCAAACACACTGAAAGGGAAAGGGCTATTGGTGCAGACCCAACAATTGATGTTGGGTTGTTGGAATATGGTCTGTGTCTCCTTTGCTTGGTCTGTGTGTGTGGCTGGGAGTCTGAATTGTAGAGTTTATCGATGAATGTAAAGCTCGGTAAGTCTAGCACAGAGTTGAGTGTTAGTGCCTGGATGTGCCCTAGACACAAAGGGACTAATGCAGAAGTTTTTTTTTTTTTCCTGAGTTTTATATAGCGAGCTTGACCCAAAGGTATCAGAGCGCTTTACATGAGCACCAGTTACGTTACAGATGGACACATTCATTTTTCTGGTAGGCACGGGGAGATTAAGTGATTTGCCCAGAATCACAGGATGTTGAGCATCACTGCCAAGACTCAAACCCAGTTCCCCGGCTTCGAAGTCGACCCCTCTAGCCGTTAGGACACATCCTCTCCCCAAGTTACTAGGGTGTTGTTGTAGCCACATCTGTTTAATGTCTTGAGACCCTCAGGGGTGATTTGCTGCGCTTTATAAATCTTGATTGATTGAATATCTTCATAGCAGCCAGGAGCCCCCTTTCATGTGTGACATCTTCAACCAGTCCAGGCAACAACCCTTCAATTTCTGGAATATTGAGTTTAACTTCACCCAGTCTGCATGAAGTCTTTTGAGCCCCAGAATGGAAAGCACTGGTAGGTGAAGGGCAAGGCCTGGCAGAAGGTGTTTTCACATGCCATGCGGCCATTTTGTAGCGATGGCCTCTGAAGGATTCAACAGATGTCATCACCATGCAGTTCCCACTATAAATGTGTTGCCTCTCTGCACTACACATTCTACAGCACTGTGGATTTGGGGGTCTCCTTGGAAGACCACCCAAAGGTGCAGGGTCCACCCTTCGTCCACGGGTCCGGGATACAAACTGAGACCAACACTGGAGCGCCGAGAGAAAGGATATTTATTACAATCTCATGAGATGGAGAGAGAGAGCATCAGCAACAGACACCCGCAGCTTGTCTGAGGAGGCAATCTGCCAAGCACTTTGGTTCCACATCTTATATACCCTTCATCTCCACCCCAGGCGTGTACAGTAAAGAAAGAACACCATGATTATACAGGCAGAGGTCAATCTGATAAGTTTGCAGATGGTAGCTGTTGGGCCCCTGCACGGCGTAGGAGAAAACCATAATTACACAACAAGCAGAGGTCAATCTGATAAGTCAGCAGATGGTAGCTGTTGGGCCCCTGCAGGGCGTAGTGCACAGGGTGAAGACGATAAGCATCTGGCAAACTCCCTGTCCGACTGGTTGGGCATGAGTTGGTCAGTTTGTGGCAGGCTGGGGCACGGACAGGGCGTGGGCGTCTGTGCAGGAATGAGGCAAATCAAGAGTGAAGCCCCAGAGCGTTCGTGATACAGAGAGAAGGTCAGTAAAGAAGGGTGAAGCGCAAAATGGCAAGATAACAGACCTACTTTTCCACAGTCCCTCCTTTTGCCATAAGCGAAACCATTTTTAGTCGATTACAATGTTCATCAATAGCTGTGTCTCGCGTTCAGTCATTATTTTATTGTTCTCGACATGTGCATTTACGGGGACTGGCTTGATAGCCTTTGCGCAGAGGCCGCAGAGTGGGGGACCACATTGAAGGCAAAGACAGCAAAAGAAGATCAATGCAAGAGGTATTAGGATAATCATTAGGACCTTCCATCACCATGTCAGTAGAAGTTGCCATATCCAGGAACCAAGGGACCATGGGCCGGTGTCTTGATGGAGATCAGAGGCGATTTGATGAAGCGTGGAAATAGCCTTGTAGACAGATGAGGAATGATCTGGGACGTACACGCAACAGCTGCTCCTCCGCGGTCAGCTAGGATAACATCAAGGACCATGCGGTTTTGTAGAGTGACGAGGCGTACCGCTTGGAGCTCCGCAGTGTTGTTGGCCAAAATACCAGCTGTGATGTTGACGGTGGCTTCCATGACTCTGGTGAGGTGGCGAATGGCTCCGCTGTTTGCCATCGGTCCCCAGAAGGGAAGGAAGCCCTTCATGGCATCCAGGAACTGTTGAGAGGTGGTGTCTGTCTGGTCGACCACATCGTTGCTGCGGCGGGTGCGATGATGAAGAGGAGAAGCAATATAGACAGGGGGAAGGAGGAAAGCTATACAACATGTGCCTCTCCAGTTTTTGTGAAGCCAGGTGTATGCCTTTGTCCCACACACGAAATAGGTGCTTGGGGAGGCAACAAGGGGCGGTGGAGATGTCGTGTTCAGAGTGGTTGTTATGGTACAAGAGCTGTCCCCAACGTACTCAGTACCTAAGCCTCTGATACATACAAGTCCAGGAATGCGAACAACAGCTAGCGGTGGCGTCTGGTTGGCGGGTGTCCTTGCTTTGAAGCTGGAGAAGCGAGGTCTATTGGTAGAGTTGAATACCAGCATTTCCTCCTTCTCGTCCTCAGACATGCGTGTAGAATTGTTAGTTGGACAAACAGCGTTGCCCGTTTTGTTCTGCCAGAACTCATCTTGCAATTGTTGGAGAACGATATCGGCAAGGCCGTTGGACCAATGGGCGCCCATGATGAGCGACAGCCAGGCAGCGCAAGAGACGTGTATAGAGTAAGAGTAAGGGAGGAAGGGTATGTTATTTTCTGTGGAGTGAGGCAGGAGACCACAGACCAAACAGTTCGTTTTATTCAATATCGCATTATGTTGATTCAACATTTGGATGAAGGTGTTGTTCCAAAACTCTTGTCGCCTATTTTGGAGATAAGGGGATAAGGAGACATGGGAGTGTTCAGGAGGCGTGGCATCAGTTGGCAATATGGTATCCTTGGCTGGTGCCCCTTCCTCTATGATCCAGAAGAGGATGGCGAAGATAATAGTAAGGAAGAGAACTGTAGTCAAAGCTATTGACCTGTTATTATGCAGTTTGTTACATGATGCTATCTTCTTGTTGGAAAGTTCCATTGTTTCGTCATTGGTCATAATCAGTCTTCTTTTGGGCTCTACAGCTGTTGGAGAGGAAAGTTGAGCCCTACGCGCCGCCGGTAGCTGGTGGTTGCTTCACTGGCTAGGCTTCTCGGTACCCCACTACAAGGAGTACCAATCCACCCTTCCAGCCTGTACTACCGCCCTGCGACTTTTGGCTCACCTAACCTCTCCGGTCGCTGGAGCTCCAGAGGCCGTGCGTGGACGGAGGTTGTATCCTTCTTTGGTTGGCACAGTGTTATCTTCAAATAATTTGAGTTCTGGTTCTTGGAGGCCATACACAGAGGGGGGGGGGGGGAGGGGGTCGCACGTAAATACTTCCTTGTAGGTGGACAAGGTGGGATCAGTTTGGGTGATACTGGGGACCTTCCGGCAATGTACGGCATGTATCCAGGATTTCTTGCCTTCCACTCGCAGGGCCGTTCTAGTTGTCAGGAGGACTAGCAGGGGACCCTTCCACCGGGGTTCCAACGTTTTCTTGCGAGCGATCATTACGTGATCACCGGGTTGGATGGTGTGTCCCGGCCCAGTGGATCGGTCAGGCAATGCTTCCTGGATCTGTTGATGAATGGAGGACAAAGTTTGTGTAAGTACAGACAAATAATCACTCAGCAATTCACAAGGGGAATCCGACAATGTGGTAGCAGGGGGCGCGCCCCAGATGGTCATTGGGCGTCCAAAAACCACCTCGTATGGGGTCAACGAGGTGCGAGAATGCGGGACAGATCTTGTTGATAGAAGGGCCAGTGGCAACACATCTGGCCATCTGAGCCCCGTAGTTTCCACTATTTTGGCTAATTTAGATTTGATCGTGGCATTGTATCTTTCCACTAGGCCTGCCGATTGGGGGTGGAAGACGGCATGAAATTTCTGTTGAACCCCCAATCCCGCTAAGATGTGCTTGACTACTTCTCCAATGAAGTGACTCCCGCTGTCACTCCAGAGGACTCGGCAAAGGCCGTAGCGGGGAAAAACTCCTTTAACAATATCTTGGCAGTAGTTAGGGCAGTGTTGTCTCTGACCGGGTAGGCCTCCACCCATTTGCTGAACGCGCAAACAACCACCAAAACATATTTAAGGTTGTTGCATCGTTCCATTTGGATATAATCCATCTGCAGGACTTCGAAGGGTGATGTAGGGATGGCATATCCTGCCCGTGGTACCAGAGTCCCTTTTCCTACATTGTAGCGGAGGCAAACCAAACATTGTTGGACCAGCCTGGTGGCAGTAGACCGGAGTTGGTTGTTATCCCACACTTCCTGTAATATTTTAGTCATGGTGGCAGCATTGGTGTGGGCCGGTAAATGAGTCATGTTCAGCAATGGGAGGAGATAGGCATTTGGCAATTTCCAAAGCTTTGTGTCCTTGGACCGCCAACAATTTTCTTCGTCGAGCATGCCCTCTTTTTCGCATTGTTGAAGTTCTCCAGGAGTGGCAGTAGACTGGATATCCCGAATCTGTTGTCTAACGTCATGCCACTTCTCTGCTTGGGATTTTACTATGTACATAGTGGTATGTGCTCTTTCTTGTGCAGTAGCCCGGGCTGTCTCGTCAGCAAAGGCATTTCCTAGTCCTATTTCGTCTGTGACTTTCTTGTGTGCGTTGCATTTAACAATAGCTAGTGCTCGGGGCAGTGTCAAGGCTTGGAGCAATGCAGTTACTAAGTCACCATGTTGGATGGGTGTACCATGGGACGTTAGGAACCCTCTTTCCTTCCAGAGGATACCAAAACTGTGGGCTACTCCAAATGCGTATTGGCTGTCGGTATAGATGGTGACAGCGAGACTCTGGCTAAGGATACAAGCGCGGGTGAGAGCTATAAGCTCTGCTGCCTGGGCCGATTTCTGAGGTATGCGTGCAGTTTCAACAAAGGTGTTGGTAGTAGTGACGGCATAGGCAGCAGATGTAGTACCATCTGATAGTTTAATACAAGACCAGTCCACCCACAATTGCCCATCTTGTTCCGTGAGAGGGATGTCTTTCAAATCCACCCGCCCCTTAGTCTGTTCTTCTGTTTGAAAGAGGCAGTCATGTGGAATGTTTGTGGCGTCTGAATCTGGTGTGGGCAGGAGTGTGGCGGGGTTTAAGGTCGTACATCGCTTTAGCGTGACATGGGGTGCTAACAACGTAAGTTCGTATCCTGTCAGTCGTGCGCTAGTGAGGTGTTGTGTCTTGGTCTGGTTCAGTAATATGTCGACTGCGTGGGGAACTAATACTGTCAATTTGGATCCCAAAACAATTCCCTCACTTTGTCGTATGGAGAGGGCCGCAGCCGCGACCGCTCTAAGACAAGGGGGCAGACCTCGGGCCACAGGGTCTAGAGAGGCCGAGAAGTAGGCGCATGGGCGTTGTTTGGTGCCGTGAACTTGGGTCAGGATTGAGAGAGCGCATCCTAAGCGTTCATGGGTGTAGAGGCAGAAGGGTTTAGAGTAGTCAGGTGTGCCCAGTACTGGTGCAGAGCAAAGAGCGTGGTGTAAGTCTTGAAAGGCTTGGGCATGTTCATGTGTCCAAGGGAGAGGTGTGGGTGTGTCTTTTGTAAGTAAAGCAAGGAGTGGCTTAACTACGAGGGAAAAATTTGGAATCCATTGACAAAAGGAAGTGAGACCAATTAGTGCACGAACATCTCTTTGGGTAGTAGGAGAAGGAAGGCGTAGTATTGTTTGGATGCGGTCAGGTGTGAGGGTACGTCCCTCCTTAGACAGCAGATGGCAGAGGTAGGTCACCTGCTGTCTACAATACTGTAGCTTATTCTTGGACACTTTATGGCCCTGTGATGCCAAAAAGTTTAGAGTAGTAAGTGATGCGGTGCGGGCCAGGGTGGGAGTGTCTGCAGCCAGAAGTATGTCATCAACGTACTGGATGAGGGCAGTGCCAGGTGGCAATTTTATCTGATCCAGCTGTTGTTTAAGAGCTTGGCTGTATATGCTTGGACTCTCAGTGTACCCCTGGGAGCCCGGCAGAATCTGTATGATCTGTTTCTTATGGTAAAGCCAAAGAGGTAGCGTGAATCAGGGTGTATTGGTATGGAGAAAAAGGCATTCTTGAGGTCTATCACGGTAAAGGTGGTAGCAGTTGAAGGGATCATTGTTAATATAGTTATGTCAGAGACCACAGGATATTGCGGGACCACTATTTTGTTGATCGCGCGAAGGTCAATGACGAAACGGTATATTTTCTCAGAAGTGGACGTGTGTTTCAGGACTGGAAGGATAGGACTATTGCAAATGTTGGACTGGACTTCCTCAACTACCCCGGATGTAATCATATCCTGTACTATAGTCATGAGAGCCTTTTCTCCTTCTGCAGAAATCTTATACTGAGGTAGGCGGGGAAGAGGTGCATTTTGTTTTACTGTTATTTGGACAGGGTCCATGACAATCTCTCCCACATCGGTGTCCGTGACAGCCCACAGGGTATCTGGTAATTGGGACAAATCCTGCTGTTCGGAATCAGTGAGACAATAAAAACGTGATTCATAACCGATGGGGCAATCATTGTCAGACAATATGATTCGGACATTTTGGGGAGAACAGCGAATGGTGGCTCTGTAGTGTTTTAACAGATCAATGCCCATCAGGTTATCTGGGCAATTTGGGGAGAGCAGAAAAGAGGCCATCGCTGTGTTCCCTTGTATGTCCAGGGGTACCTTAGTAGAAAGGGGGTTAGTAGAGGGCGTGCCGTCAAATCCTACGGAGGTGATCGATAAGCCGGACAGGGGCGCCCTAGGAATCAGTTTTTGTGAGAGGGCACTTCTAGATGCCCCTGTGTCAACCAAGAATTTTCCATGAGTTCCAACCACTGAAGCTGTGACATAGGGGCCAGATTGATCGACTGGAAGTTCCACTGGTTCCTTTCCCTGTCCCTGGCTGTCTCATGCAAATTCACTGTCGGGGAAGTGGTCAATGGTGAAACCGTGTGCAAAAGCCTGTCTATTGTTATCGAAGACATTGGTGCGTTGTTCGTTGGACGGTGGGACTCTTCCCCTCCCCCCTACTCAGCCCCCTTCCCCGACCCATGGTATTTCACTGTAAGAGGACAATCTGCGCGCCAGTGGCCCGTCTCTTTACAGTACGCACATTGATCCTGGGACAATTGGTGTGGAGTTTGGTGTATCCTAGCAGCTGCAGGTTGGTATAAAGGTTGTGGCCCTCTATTCATACCCCCTCCTCTAGTACTTGAGACAGCATTACCTTCTCTTTTAAGTCTCTCCTCTTTTTGTCTTTTTCCTCTTCTATTTTATTCTGCAAATGTTCATAATATTGGGCCATTGTTAATATTTGTGCTGGCGTGGACGCTTGCCATGTACTTTCACTACTCTGTAACTTGGTTGAAATGGGTGGCAACAATCCTTTAACAAAAGTCTGAACTAGCAAGTGTCGGCCTGTCTCAGTTGTCGAGTCCTGTCCGCTATAGTCAATGAACACCTGGCTGAGGCGGGAGAAGTAGTCAGATGTGGTTTCCTCAGATTTTTGTTTACAAGCCGTGATGACTGTCCAATCTACTTTCCTGGCCGGAATTGTTGCCTTCAACTTCTTCACTATGTTACCTGGTAGTGTTAAGATTGCTTCTGCAGGCCTTTCACCTGGTTTTCTGTCCCTATCCATTGTCGCCAAATCTTCCCACTTATGTCCGAACGAGGCCTCATCGTCAACTTTCCTTATGGGCCTCCAAATATCTGGCGGCAGGATTAATCCAAAGAACTGATCTATGTCAGTTAGTGTCATTGTGTAAGTGGTAATAACCGTGTCCAGCCCTTCGTAGAATCCCATAGGATTCTTCCGGGGGTCAGGCAGGTCCTTTTTAAAAGCCAGGACATCAGCTCGAAGCCATGGAGTATACACCCAGTTATATAACGTCCTGCTCTTCGCATCCAGACTATCTACTCCCTCAGCAGTACCCGGTCCTCGAGCAGGGACAAAAACTGGGGCAGCCTCTCTTATTGGCGCCATGTGGCCTCCTACTGCGCCTTCTACTACTGGTAACTTTTCCTCCCCGTCCTCGCTCCTTCTTAGACCTTCCATCATTTGTAGCGTTAGTGCTAACAAATTGTGGCTTTCTTCAACACTTTCTCGCCCTTCTATCAGCTTACGGTACAATCCTCTAACATGCTCTTCTGGCGTTACTCTGTAGCATTTCTCATACAGGGAGAACACTTCATAAACAAATCGTTGTAGGAAATAACCCTTCTGTGGTGGTGTATAGGCTTCGTAAATGGCGCGAATCTGATTAGGGGTGGAACGGTCCTCCAGGCAGATGCGGGCTAGGCCTTCAAGGGCAAGTTTTTCCGTTTGGGTGACACGAGGTATTCGGGATCGGGTAGAGGGCGTTGGTTCGGTGTCAATTTGGGCGGGAGGAGCAGTGAGATCAGGAGGTGGGGGCTGAGCATTCTCGGGGTGTCTTTGCTCGTCCATCTGTGGGGGGGCATGGGGAATGTGAGGGACATGATATGGTGGCGGTAACGGGAGGAGGAGGAGTTCTTCTTCATGGGGGTCCACTCGTGCTAGTGGCGCATAACGCACAGGATACTGACCAGACGCATTCAACCTGCGTTCCCTATCCGCACATGCGATGTTGGACGCAGCTTTTTCTTGTTGTAATTCTATCAACGCCTGGTTATCGTTTTTTCGAGCCTTTTTCTGTAGCCTTGCCTGGGCCCTTCTTTCTCTCTCAGCTCCCTCCTTTTTCCATTGGCCTAGGGCGTCAAACATAGCTTGTCGCGACCTTCGTCTATGGAGTTGTATTTCTACAGTCTCAATTTTTTGTGCTTCAAAAGAACCGTATATGGGCCACTGGGTCTCTATATCTTTAGATGTGTATTTGTGCCACAATGAGTTATATATTATGGGAGAAATACCATATCTTATGTACATATCCTTACTTGGGGTACCCTCCGGGGTGGCTGGCTGACTTTTTTCCAACACCTTTGAGCTAGATGTGCAACAACAGCACCATCGTACAAATTTACTAAACACGGGCATGTTTCTCTATGTTATCTTTACAGAAAAAAAACCCGTCTTTTACAAGTTTCTAAGTCGGACACATTACCAGTCTACCTTCACTTTTTGCAAAGAGTGAACGAGAACCAGACAACAAAACGAACAACAAAAAGGTGTCGCAAACCAGCGACCCTACCAGAATCCTTTGTCTCGTTCTCCAGGCGGTCTCTTTACTGCAAGGATCGTCCAAGTCTATCGGGGGCCCGAGTCAGGACCGGCGCCACTTGCGGGGGTCTTTTCAGATGTAGTGAAGGTCAGGTGGTGGCGACGAGGGTCTTTTTCGCGTAGGTATACCCCACCACCGTCCGTTCAACTTCCTCGTCGGGACCCCTCGACCGGGCAGCCGCGTCACTGATGGGGCCTCACGTTTGGGCGCCAATTGTGGATTTGGGGGTCTCCTTTGGAAGACCACCCAAAGGTGCAGGGTCCACCCTTCGTCCACGGGTCCGGGATACAAACTGAGACCAACACTGGAGCACCGAGAGAAAGGATATTTATTACAATCTCATGAGATGGAGAGAGAGAGCATCAGCGACAGACACCCGCAGCTAGTCTGAGGAGGTAATCTGCCAAGCACTTTGGTTCCACGTCTAATATACCCTTCATCCCCACCCCAGGCGTGTACAATAAAGAAAGAACACCATGATTATACAGGCAGAGGTCAATCTGATAAGTTTGCAGATGGTAGCTGTTGGGCCCCTGCAGGGCGTAGGAGAAAACCATAATTACACAACAAGCCGAGGTCAATCTGATAAATCAGCAGATGGTAGCCGGTGGGCCCCTGCAGGGCGTAGTGCGCAGGGTGAAGACGATAAGCATCTGGCAAACTCCCTGTCCGACTGGTTGGGCATGAGTTGGTCAGTTTGTGGCAGGCTGGGGCACGGACAGGGCGTGGGCGTCCGTGCAGGAATGAGGCAAATCAAGAGTGAAGCCCCAGAGCGTTCGTGATACAGAGAGAAGGTCAGTAATGAAGGGTGAAGCGCAAAATGGCGGAGCAAATGGCAAGATAACAGACATACTTTTCCACAGCACCTAGGTTTGCATGTTTAAAGCCTTTGCGTGTTGTGATTAGTATACTCAATGGCTCCGAGATAGTCCATGTAGGATGCCGAATAACCATGGGCGCAGCTTCAGGGGGGGTGTGGGGTGTTACAGCCTTCTAAAACATATATTCTGCAGTAAATAGTGGGGTAAGGTGATTTCAGTTAGGTATTGTGAGGTGTCTGTAAGATTTTCCCCTGGATTTATATATTCTTTTTCTCTCCCTCCCTCCCCATGGGTAGTTTGAAACCTATTGTGTTTTAAATGCCCCTAACAATCCGCCCTCTCTCTTTCCACTGCCTCTTAAGCCCCCCTCGTGTCCTGCATCTCATAATGTATTTTTTTTAACAGCCCATGCCAGTGAGATTGTTGAGACATCTGAAGCTTACCCCTTCCCCATCAATTCTTACTGGCCAAGCTATGCCCCAGCAACAAACTACCCCATTGGCCGCAGTATACTGTCCCATGCTTATGAATATAGATAGCGTCCAAGGTCCCGACAAAGGTCAAAGATCGAAAGGACTGGTAAAATGGTGCTGAAGTATGCTGGCCAAGTTCAGACAAAGGGCAATGGGTTCCCTTATTTTTTAAACTTGTGTCGGACATGCACTATCTTCCAAAAATAAATATTGATAGTAACTTGTGTTTTTATTTAGAAGTCCATACAACAATTCTGGTGTTAAAGGGCTGTAACGCACACGCATAACCATTTCCCAAAAAATGATACTCCATTTACTGACATTGGAAAGATGAAAGACAGTCAACTTTGCCAAAACTGACCTTCTGACTGCTAATCCTTGTAAGCATAGTATGGAAGCCTCAGATATATACACAATATAGAAGTCTTAAATATATTTATGATATGGAAGCCTACGATTTGGAAGGTCTGATATCTAAATAGTATCTGAGCCACTTAGATAGGCACAGATTGAGAGTGTCCCATATATGCACAGCAAACTGTCATCAGATATATTCAATGCATGGAATCCTAGGAAACTCATAGTATGCAGGCCTCTAGTATATGGTAAGTACTAAATTCGCTCATTTATAATAATAAAAAATGTAATCATTGTCCTTGAAATACGCCCAAAATGAAGACAATCTGAGGACTGAAAAACAAAGATTTAATCAATGGCCCATAGTTAAAACATCAGAGGACTAATGCATACATTGTGCATATATCAGAGGTCTGCATACTGTGTATAAGCCGGAGGCTGGTCAAGCTGCATATATCAGAGTCCTGCATACCATGTATAAGCAAGAGGCTGGGCAAGCTGCATATATCGGATGCCTGCATACCGTGTATAAGCAAGAGGCTAAGCAAGCTGCATATATCGGACGCCTGCATACCGTGTATAAGCAAGAGGCTGGGCAAGCTGCATATATCAGAGGCCTGCATACCATGTATACGCAAGAGGCTAGGCAAGCTGCATATATCAGAGTCCTGCATACCGTGTATAAGCCGGAGGCTGGTCAAGCTGCATATACCAGAAGCCTGAATACCGTGTATACGCAAGAGGCTGGGCAAGCTGCATATATCAGAGTCCTGCATACCGTGTATAAGCCGGAGGCTGGTCAAGCTGCATATACCAGAAGCCTGAATACCGTGTATAAGCAAGAGGCTGGGCAAGCTGCATATATCAGAGGCCTGCATACCGTGTATAAGCCAGAGGCTGGGCAAGCTGCATATATCAGAGGCCTGCATACCGTGTATAAGCCAGAGGCTGGGCAAGCTGCATATATCAGAGTCCTGCATACCATGTATACGCAAGAGGCTAGGCAAGCTGCATATATCAGAGTCCTGCATACCGTGTATAAGCCGGAGGCTGGTCAAGCTGCATATACCAGAAGCCTGAATACCGTGTATAAGCAAGAGGCTGGGCAAGCTGCATATATCAGAGGCATGCATACCGTGTATAAGCAAGATGCTGGGCAAGCTGCATATATCAAAGGACTGCATACCATGTATATGCAAGAGGCTAGGGAAGTTGCATATATCAGAGGCCTGCATACCGTGTACAAGCCAGAGGCTGGGCAAGCTGCATATATCAGAGTCCTGATGAATACACTCTGCATTTCTTAGAGGCCTAGATACTTTGCATACACCCACGGGTGTACATACTTGCATGCATCCGGGGTAAGCATACAGTGAATATATCCGAGGCTTTCTTGCACTCTGTGCACATATGACTGTAGGCTGCAGATATTGCAGAGGTTGATCGGACTCCCCCCCCCCCCTACCTCTGGCCTTCAATTACATTACATTCATTCTTGACCATGTGCATTAAAGGGATTTACATGCACGTCAGCCTGGCCTATACGGCAATCAGGTAGTCCCTGATGGGCTGGTCTGACAAGTCAGTGTGGGCTTGTTTTTAGCTGTTTCTGGGCCTGTTTTGTGGTCTGCTGGGCTGGTTTATACTGTTGGTTTCCCTGATATTAATACAGATTACCAGCAGCAAGTTCAAATCCATGCAGTCTTTCATACCATCTAAGAACTCATACATCTTGTCTTTACAAGTTCAAACCTGCTCCATTTTGCAAACAAGGGCCTTTTTTAAGCTTTCTAATTCACTAATGGGGGCCGCCTTTATTCTGGTACACAGGCCTATTTTCTTTCTCGCTCCAACCCTAGGTACATTTGACAATCCCCGTGAGAAACTCAATAAAGATTTATAAAGTGCAGCAAGTCACCCATGAGGCTCTGGAGTTGCTAGCTGCTTCGCAGAGAAATCAGTGAAAAATTAAGCAAAAGCAGGCGAAAGCATTCAGAGAAACAGGGGACAGGAAGGAGAAAGCAGTGAAAAACGAGGCAAAAGAAGGAGAAAGCACTCACAAAAACCAGGGGGAAAGGAAAAAAAGGAGGGCAGTAAAAAAAATTAGACAAAAGCAGGAGAAAGCACTCAGAAAAACAGGGAAGAAGAAGGAGAAAACAGTAAAAAAAAAAAAAACAAGGAATAAAAGCTGGAAAGGCACTCAGAAATATGGGGGAAAAGGAAGGATAAAGTAAAAAACGAGGCAAAAGCACTCAGAAAAATGGGGAGGAAGCAGGACGGTGCAGCAGCACAGGAGAATTAAGCCTGTGGGGCTAGTACCAAAATAAAAAATAAAAAATCTGTAAAAAATGCAGAGGGTATGCATGGAAATCTAAGCACACTTTCAAGCATATGATGTAGAACCCATGACCCCACCTATGAACCTTTAATTTATCCCTTTTATGCCAATATCATAAGGGCCAATGCCCCCTGAAACCTCTGCTTCTGGCTGCAGCCTTGGGCCCATGTGCGAGCAGTTTACATTCTGGGACCAGCAGAAGTAAATGTTAAAATGCATATAGATGACTACAAGTCCCAGAATGCAAGGCAAAAAACCTGAACTGGATGAAATTCTCTGACCTGAGAAACGTGAAAGCTCTGAACATGGCAGGCCTTGACCTGAACTGCAAAACATAAAGAGATGCGAATAGAGGGAGGGAGCGAGTATTAGAGACAGCAACAAAACGAGAGGAAAGAAAGGTGATAAATAGAGATATAAATGCAGCAAGAAGAAGTGGCTAGCGAGGAATGGAAAAAAACAGCAAATCACACAACACCGCCCCCACCCCCTCCACTCCCTTCACACACACTTCCTTCTGGGAAGAGCGTTCGCCCAGAAGCAACGCATACGAAGAATAATGCAGAAGTGAGTTTTGAGTGTTTTCTCGGATATAAATGCAAGTTAGTTATAATCCCGAAATAACGCATTTTTAGTACAACAAAAAGGCAGCAGCCAACGACTCACCTTAAATCCCGTTCTACGGACAGTCAGATCCGACCTCACAGCTACAACACTCCGGACTGAAAAGGCGGGAAAGTGAACAGAAGATAAGAGTTCAAACTTCGATACTCTCACTTTCGGTTTTGTGGCTGTCCGCGGCCCCCACAGGGGGCCACCTCAGCAGGGTGGCCCTTTAGTGCCATCTTGGCACCACCCACCCGCTCTAGTGTCCAGAGGGGTCTGCGATCCCTCAGCTGGGCGCCTCCGTGACGTCCTTCCTGTGCGCCGGGGAGGGTGGGAGGGCTTATATGCCTCCCCTGCCCCTCCTGGCGGTCTCTTTGCCCAGCCACGCGGGGGCAGCTGTGCCAACCTATGCTGCCCCCGCCCGCCTGGTGAGCCAGCACTGTGGGGCACGCCGTCAGTGCTACCTTAGACGATCCTCTTCCGGATCACGTGACACGTTGGTCTGTTCTACTCACGCCCTTTTCAGGGCGGAGCGTAGCAGGGCAAACCCCCGGTTGGTCAGGCCCCCAACCGCCCGAAGGACTAACGGGGCGCCGTCGCGGTTTTCCCGGAACCTGCCCTGAGGCTCCCGGTCTTTGGCCCTGGCACCCCTACTGTGCCGTGCAGAGGTACCCTTACTGTACCGGTCTGCCGCAGAGGTACCCTTACTGTACCAGTCTGCTTCCAGATCGCCCTGTAACTCCGCCACAGCTCTGGAGGCGGCTCCCGTCGCCGCCAGAGCCCCCCACACACAGGCAGTAAAGTCACTTGCAACCCGCGATCTGCAGCGCCTCCTGCAGGTCAAGCAGGAACAGGTCCATCCCCACCGGGGACAGGTGGACCCCATCCTTCTCAAAGTAGCCCTCGACTGAGGACTGGATCAGTTCGTGCCTGATGAAACCCAGCCCCCTCTGATCAGTGAACTTACGCATGGCACCATTGCCCCTCTTGCGAGAATGCTCCACCGCCTCGCTGGACCTTGCCCCGTGCCACTTCCTGTGAGAGATTATTTCCGACCACCAAAGTTCACATTGCCCCAAGCGTTTGCTGAATTCACCCAAGTCGGACTTCATTGATTGTAGAAGAGCCCTCCTTCCCATCGGAATAAGGTCGTTGCCCCCAGGTGGATCACGAGGATGCTGGGGAGAGGGCCCCCTAGGGCCAGCCTCTGCTCTAGTCTGGAGGTGATGCTGCTCCATCTCATTCCTGGGAAGCCCATCCAGACCAACTGTGTTTGCGTAAACCCCCGCATCCAGTTCCTGCGTCCCGCCCACTGAGCCAGCCTGGCAACGAATGAATGGCCGATCACCCATACTCGGGAACCTGGTGAATAACGGACACCATTTTCAAAAACTTGTTTATTATCTCTAAAGTCACACATTGTCACGCTTACTACATCACGGCAAACAATTGTAATGTTACATTCTGGGCCTTCAGGGGCGGATGTAGCGCTCGTAGCAGCGTGATTGCCAGCGCCCAACCCTCTTTATGCCTGCTGGCTCCATGCCCGCCCTGAATGCCGCTGTGGCTGCCCCTATTCGAAATGAATGGCTGGAATATGTTTTGTCGGGGCGGGCAAGGCCCGTCCGGGCCAGACAAGCGCCCATGACCCTGTCAATCTGAAATTTGGTCAGGGGACCAGAGTCTGCATGAATCAGGAAGTAACCCTGAGTCGCTGGGCGCACGGACATGTAATCCCTCACCACTGCCACAGGGCAGTACCTGGGGTCTCCTAGTGATACGCAGCACTAGTTTGTCTGTAAGCTTGACATCTTGGGAGCCCAACGCGACTCCTGAGGCGTCTGTTTTAGACCTGGCTACCAGTTCCCCCATCCTGAACGCCCCAAAGAAAGCTAGGCAGAAGGCTGCCGCGAATAGCTTGGCCTCAAACAGCGTGTGGGTGACCTGGTGGATTACGTCCAGCATCCCTTGTAGGGTGGGAAAATCAATGGGACCCCTGGGGTCCGGGGCACGGACCTCCTCCCTGGCCCATCCCTTGAGGGCCGCCCTGATCAAGAAGGACTTGGTCGGGTCCACCCCCCTTCAGCTTGGTATCGTGGCTTACTGCCGCCAGATGGCCACAGACCCAAGAGTGGCTCTTTCCCTGATCTTTGGCCCATAGAACAAACGCTTGAACCTGCTGTTCAAAGTAAAGCGAGCCAGTGCTCAAGGTCTCTGTGACGCTTAGGAATGTTTCGAGGTGGGCCTTGTACTTCTTCCTGGTCCCCGGTGCCAGGGAGCGTTCCCAACGATCTCAACCGCTGCTCCAGTGTAGGATGTGCCACAGGTGTGCTGGGAAGGGTGTCATCTCTGCTCTCGCTTGCGGCCAGGCCTCCCGGAAGCGGAGCCACTGAAAACGAGAGAGAACGTCAGCTGCCACATTTTGGACCCCTTCGATGTGCCTAGCCCTGAACTCGGTGTTGCAGCGTAGGCCGGCCCTGACTAGTTCTCTCAATAAGCACAGCACCAAGGGGCACTTCGCTGACTGGCCATTGATTGCCTGTACCACCCCCATGTTGTCGGACCAGAAAACTACCTTCTAGTCCGCCAGCGCTTTGGGCCACAAATGCAGGGAGTTCACGATGGGGAACAGTTCCAGTACCGTTATGTTAGAGGTGATCTTGCGCTGCCGCCATGCATTCGGCCATTTCTGTGCACACCTGTCCTCCCGAGTATGGCACCGAAACCCTCCCTGCCTGAAGCGTCTGTGAAGAGACGGAGCTCCGGGCTGCCTGCCCAGGGGCTCTCCATATGACTGTCCCATTGAAAGTGAGTAGGAACTCACACCACATTGCTAGGTCCTCTTTCAGTCCGCTACCTAACCTCACCAGGTGGTGCTTATTGTGAACCTTGGCTGTGGCCCTGGCTAGCCTTCTGGAAAATACTCTCCCTGCCGGGATGGCTCTTGCTGCGAAATTCAGTTTTCCCAAGAGACTCTGCACCGCGCCCAGGGAGGCCTTGTCTTGCCCAGTAGCGCCTGGATATCCTGCCGCAGATCCTCCACCTTCTTGGCCGGGAGCCTGGATTCACCCTTATGGTGTCCAGCTCTATGCCCAAAACGTGAGAACCTGTGCCGGACCCTCGGTTTTACCTGGTGCCAAGGGAACCCCCAGATGCCCCGCCAGCTCTTGGAAACACTAATCCCTCACTACACTTCTAGGTCGCCACAGGCCCTAGGAACAAGAAGTCATCCAGGTTGTGAACAGCAGAGTGGATGGCCAGGATGTGTTGGGGGACCTCCCCTTACCAGTCTCTGCTGTAGTTTTCCCTGAAACGTAGTTATCCCTTAAATGGAACGGCCCGCTGTAGCTCAGCGGACCGGTGAAATTGTATCCCAGGCCTTCCTATGTGTAGTTCACATGGTGGAAATTGGGGATACTTTTAATACCACCGGTGGGGGAGAGCAGGTGAATTGCTGGGCCTATTGCCAGCATCTCCCCTGCTCCGTCAGGGTTTCCTAAGCACCAGTCCCGTACCCTCCTAGTCCACCCTAGGATTTAACAGAGTTGACCCCCCAACCTGGGATGCGATGGCCTGGTAGCCACTGGACCAGTATGTGGGTACTATCGGGGACCGAAGCTATCATCTTTCTCAAGCAAGGAATGGCCACCCGCAGTGCTCAATTGCTCCCCTATAAATTGATCTTCACCGGCAGTTAGCATAGCTCAATTATTACTTGATGTCCTGTCTGGGTCCAACCCAGCACCCCAAGAAGTGCTTGTTTCCTAGGTGAGGTGATACAGCCTGAAATACAATGCTAAGAGCAGAGTGCACCTGCTCTGTAACCCCTGGGCTGCTTGTCTGGCCTTCCTATATTCCCAAGGATACCCAAGGCAAAGCTTCAATTCCAAACTGGTGTGACTGTGCAAGGAGTGAGTGATTCTTCGCCTGCACGAGTCGCCCCGCCGACAAGTTGGCCCTGACTAACCTTGTGTTCTGGTGCCAGCTTTGGGAAGGTGTTTCCCATGTTCTATCAACTATTGAGCTGTCGGAATGCTGAATGCAAGGTGGGGATGCTAACCTGCCCCAAACTCTGCAGACACTACAGCCTTGGCAAGCTTGCGAGATACTAGAACATTTTTAGACGTCCAGTAGATGTGACACATTGGACTTGTCCCTCAAACTTAAGTCAGGCACCTCTAGGTGAGGTCTGGCTCTCCCAAACTTCTGATAATCTGTACCAGGGGGCAGACCAGTCCGTGGGAACAGGGGGCGAACAGTACGACCAGCTACTTGCCCTTTACAGGATCTGGGAATGTCTCGTGTTCCTTACTACGTTATTGCCCCTTGTGTTTCCCCCAACTTTCTAAACCCCGCACACTTGTAAGGTGAACATTGAATAAAATGTCTCTATTCACTCGAAAGCAAGTTGAACCGCAAATGAGACCATTGCCATTAAGCAACATCACGAATGAACTGAAATCCTGCACCGCCCTATGAAGCAGTGAAAACGTGTGTAACACCCAGCCGTAGCCACACGAAACCACTAGAAGCAGTTTATCAGGGAATCGAAGAGACCCCGGAGTCCCCCCGTACTTCCGCAACAGCCAGACAGGTCACCTGCACGCATGCCAGGTGCCAAAACCAGAAAGCAGCCGCCATTTTGAAAACAGAATGGCGATGCAGAAACCCCGCGAACAACCTCCTTTCTCATCCCTGCTGAAACCTTGTGCTGGCAACTCCCCCTCTTTCAGTGTGGGGCTCTTGCACACCTTATGCCACGCTTGCCCACTGCCACAAAACCTGTGATGCACTGATTTTAGACCGCACCAAGGCGTGCAACCCAAGACCTAGATTATCGCCTACAAAATAAAAGCTTACACCTGGTCCCTCATTCAAACTTAGTTTAGCCCACAGGCCCTCTGTGTCCTGCGAGATCCGAAATCGTGGTGCTTTACTTCTTCTGCGTGCCCATCTTGTACTGGTGAAAGTGTCACCCGTGGTCGTGAACAGTCACCTTAGTACACTAAAATGCAGCCATGCGCCAATATTGCACGGCCTTCCTGCCTCACAGGCGTGACTAACGTAATTAAGGGTATGATAAATAAGCAGCAACTATAGCTTGTATATAATATTGAAAAGCTTTCACTCGAAGCCCGCTGATACCATGACAATGTTGCTACTCCTGAGTTTCAAAAGAGAAGGGAAATCCACAGTGCAAATGACTCTCTTCAAAGGATTTCCCTTCCTCTACCGCTTACCTGGCCCCGGCGCATCAGACCCACGGCCGGGCCCACTCACGCTGGCCAGCGGGCCCTCATGTTTCCAGCCCCCGGCACCCTTATCAACCACGTGCGTGGCGGTCGCTATTTTACACCCTGGGTTTTACCTACATCTTAATGTTGCCACGTACCCCACCCGGCGTCACACTACCATGTACCTGTAACACAACAACAATGTTCTTTAAAACCCGTAAGTAACACCTTTTTGCCAACAAGCGCCGTGGCAATGCAGCCAGCTCAGCTGTCCGGGTCCTCGCGACCCATGCAACCGCAACCCAAAACAAAGATAACACTCAAACTTATGCTATCATGGCATTACCAATGCATGAAAGGCAGCAGTTCAGCATAGTGAAATAAATAAGCAAACTTGTCATTAGAAACGCATGCACTAAGCATAGCATAAATAATTAGCATTTAATCATGAATAGCACAGAAAATATGCTAACCTGGCATTACAACAATCTCAAAATGGCACTGAACGTCACTATTGGAGAGCGTTTCAATTCTATGTACAGGACCCTGAGCAGTGTCTGCGCACTAGGTCAGATGAAACGATAACGCACATCCTGGAAGATAGAAGGGTAACGTGCAGTAAGGAGACACATGATGAGGTGTAATAAAGGAACGCGCAACCTTATAACATCCACTACCTGTGGAGACGGATTACCTCTACATGGAGCCCAAAGCACAGCTGTGACCCTACCCCAGCCGCACAACCTGTGGCAACTGCACCCGACACCAGAGGAAGCAACTGCTCCGCCTGCCTCTGGGGAGGGTTACCCTGTCCTGGACTACGAGAAAAGCATGGATCCTGCCCCATACCACAAGGATGCCACTCATACCCATAGCGCCAGGCCTAAATTTTTGCAGACTGCACAGCGTCCTGCCTGCCAACCACGTGGCACCTCACAACGCTTTGTTCGCCCTGGCTGCTAGATTCTTTGAAATCAACTCCTAACCTTATGTATTCACGCATTCCTATGCAACAAAACGCCCGGCCTGACTCGCGCCCCCTCACACCGTACAGAAAGCGCAACCTGGTGAATCCACCCCCTTGCACTCAATCTCGGCCTCGGAAGTGTCACACCTTTTCCAAGCAGCAAGTACACCCAGGGGAGGGGCTGGCTCCATCCCGATCCTCCATGCTGTGCCCATCAGCACCTCACAGTGCAACAGCGCTAAATGAGGAGCATAGACCGGCCCACAGGGGCACATAACACACAGCTCTGGACCCGCTGGCAGATGAAAAGAAAGGACAGCTACGAGGTGCCCAGCAGTCAGGTGTGTGGGAAAACACACATGGACAGTAGAAGAGCCCCGCCCGGTCCCCGCATGCCCTACCCACTGTCAGATCAACACTGAATTCTGTGGGCCATGTGTCCTGAGGCCCGATGCGAAAACTCGAAGGCAAGGGGCCTCACAACTCACCGCTGTCCGTGGAGGGACCTTAAGCCCTCCTGCAGTCTGGGCCATGCTACCATATATATAATACCCAAGCACTCATCGCCAGCCACCGTGCAGCCCACTTGCAGGCCACGCGCTCGCATGCAAGCTCCCTCCTGCTACTTCACCAGCAGGGCTCTGTGCGAGGTCCACACTGCGCCTCCATGAACACCCGGGCCCGACCCTTCGAGTTGCCCGCCCGCCTGGGCCGCTGACCGCCCGACCGAGACCCAACCGTACGCTTACTATGCCAAAATACACCCGGCCAGGCCAGAGCACCCTCTCAGTCCCCGCAAAATCAGGAGGGACAGGAGGGGCTCCGGTGCGATGCTCGCTGGCCGTGGCCCAAAGTTGTCATTGCCACTAACCTATCCTCCGGCGATGCGTCGACCCGACAAGGCCGACGAGAACATGACCTCCAACCCGGTCACGGGGTCCACCCCCGATGCGAGACAACGCGCCGCTTGCTGCCTCCCGCGGCTCGCCCCAGGCAAAATAGGAATCATTGTGCCCTACAGCACCGCCCCTCACGCCCGGTCCTATAGTCAGCCAGCGTATCCGCAGCAAGGGCGCAATGTGCATAGACATACCGGGGCGCAGACCGCACCCGGCGAGGCAACCAGACACTACCGCATGACTCCCCGCCCTGCGACACCCGCCCGGGCCCCGCACCCAGGCGCCCGGCACGTCTGGAGCCACAGGTGGAACCCCGCTCGAACCGCCACCGCGCCTCACACCGTAAGACCCTGTGGGGGAACCGGGAGCGCCGGGGGCAAGGGACGTTGGCAGCCAAAGGCTCACGCCCCACTCCAGCCAGTGTGCCATGCCGGAGCTCACCAGCTAGCCGGCAATACAGAGCACGCGATTCTCCCCTCCCGGTGGGAAAGCCAGCAGTGCGGCCAAAACCGGGGGAGACGGGCAGCAGGAGCGGACACCAGTGGACAGACCGCAGCCTCGAACACCTACCAGCCAGGTGGAGGTCAGCGTGTCAACGGCGGGGACAGCACTGCGGAGCGGCTGCCCCAATAGCTCGGACTCACCCGAAAGACCGACTCAGCCGATCCGGCCGCGGAACCAAGAGCACTCATAGACGGCGTGTGGAGGCGACCTCCACTCTAGACGGCGTGGCTGGGCAAAGAGTTCAAACTTCGATACTCTCACTTTCGGTTTTGAGCGCACCAATGACAGCAGCCAGGATGTTAACCCTTTAGGAAATGGTTATTTTTATTTGAAGGGCATGTATAGGCAATGCTTCTTGGCGCTACACTAAACCACAAGGTATCAGTCTAACAGAGCCTGGGGAAGGAAGATGACGTATTAAAGAGAGCGTTTCAAACTTCAGCTCGTTTCTAACATGGAGATGATGTATTCAGGGCAGTAGCTCGGCCAGTAAGATTGGGGATGTAAGCTTCACATTTTCCAACTAAACACTTTATACGACAGTGTGCATGAGAGGGGCTTCAGGGGCAGTGGAAAGGAATGCGGATTGGTAGGAGCACTAAGTGAGAGAAAACACAATATTTGTAAAATAAGCAACAGTTTTTAAAGACAGGGAGAGGGTGTGGGTGTGTTTTTGTCTGTGTTTGTAAAAAAATCCTGGTGATGTTCGGCAGACACCTCACAATACACGACTTAAAGAAAGCACCTGTATCCAACTATTTACCAGAAAATGCATTTATTGGGGGTGGGGTTACACCCCAAACACCCCTCCTGGACAAGGCTGCCAACTCACACCGTGCCACCCTCTCATGGCTCAGCACAGGGCCGCCTGGTGAGAGCCGCTATCATACAGTGAGCAGTCGCGAGGGATGGAAGACCTCTACCTGGATGGGCTCCATTTAAACCCCTCCAGGGCATTGAAGGTGGGTCCCGGCAAGCTCGTGCTTGCTGCAGTGGTGTAGCTAAAGCTTTGGACGCCCGGGGCGATCCCTTAGTCCGCCGCCCAGTGCCGGTAAGGGCGAGAGGGGGTACAGACGAGAACGAGCTGGGCGGTGCTTAGCGACTTTGACGAGAATAAAGAAAAAACAAAACTTACTTTGCACTCACAAGGTAGGTTTAATTTTTTTCTTTATTCTCCGCCGCCCCCAAAAAAGTGACGCCCGGGGTGGACTGCCCTCCCACCCCCATTCCGCCACCCTAGCTACACCACTGGCTTGCTGTGGGGGAAAGTAGACGTTGCTATGCAGTCCAGGGGGTCCAAAGACCCAGTCTCCATGGCCCGCCCCCTTCTCCCTCTACAATCACAGTGAATTTCATTGTGAGCTTATCAGCTCTGGCAGACTGATGAGGAAAGTTCCTTCAGGGATATCTTAAGGATTTTAGGGCCTTGGCCAGACATATTTTGGGAACCCCCTGTTCAGAACAGCTGTGAACTTATGATCTAATTTCTGCTTTTTCATGCCCTCTTTTGCCGTGTCTCTGACAGTGCACAGGCGCACTAGACCAAATTATAAATGTGTTTACATCTAATATTCAGCAATAGTGACGTGTTTTCAATATAGTAACACAGCAGCAGCTCACTAATATTATTAAAAATAATCTCTGTGACACCCTCCCATTTCTCATATGTGACGGCCTGTTTTGATCTAAAAGAAACGTTTTTTATGGATGTTGCATGAAACATAAACACAACATTTCTCAGCAAAATGTCTGTAATAGAATCTCACACATCACCCAAATTGAAAATAAATTAAAGTAAAATGGTATTTAAAACAATCTGTTGAAGAATAATTCAAGGTAATCAGAGCAAGACTCTGTGCAGAACAGAGCTGGGTCTATCAGGGGCCCCCCTGGAAGGGTGGGGCCATGGGCCAGAGCCCTACTTTGCCCATGCCTTAAAACATCTCCAAGTTCCTTACCTGTCCGGTAATGATGCAATCCAATCAAGAACCCGACCTGAGAAAGTTAACTTTTTCTATGGATTTATAGAAGGATATCCTAGTCGATGACATCGAATGCTGCTGGCAGGTCTAACAAAATCAGCGCTCCCACCCCACTGCCATCTGCAAGTCTTCTTATATTGACTAAAGCAGATAGGGTCACTAATTAAGCCCACTTGGGTGGTATCAAAAATCCTGTGTGTCTCTCTACATGTTACTGCAACTGAGTAAATAACAGTTTCTCCAGGAGCTTACCCAGCAATGGTACTATGATATTGGTCGAAAGTTATTAGGATAGTCAAGGTTAAGAGATTTGTTTTAGAAAAACTCTCTGAGAAAGTAACGACAGCCGAGACACACATAGCCCAGCTCCAGTCTACGACGAAACGTCTGGAATCCCAAGTCCAGATGTTAACTCAATAAACCGCGACCATGGCAGCCAGGCTTGAGGATCAAGAAGGGAGGGCAAGAAGGAACAACATCAGGGTGGTGGGGTTCCCGGAGGGAGCGGAGACCTCTTCCAGGCAGACCTTATACTGAATACCCTGCGGCCCAAGAGACTATCTAATTTTTTCTCGGTTGAGATGGTGCACTGCACCCTTGTGGGTGCCCCTGCCGTGGCCCGACGCCCCCCCCCAGACAATTATCCCCAGGATCTTCGATTATTAAGACCTTGATGCGATCCTCCAAGCAGCTAGTGTAAAGGGGAAGCAGCCAGTGCAAAGGGGGACATCCACTTTGAGAGCACCCAGATTCGATTTTTTCCTGATTTCACGTTAGAGGTGCAATGCCAGATGAGGAGCTTTGAGGTGGTGAAGAAGGAACTCAGGAGGCGCGGTCTCAAATATATGATTCTCTTCCCGGGGAAGCTATGGGTCATAGTAGAGGGCAAGACCTGGCACTTCGTGTGAGAATTTGGCCTGGCATATGCTGTCCACTAGTTATAGTGGGCACCTTGCACCAGTCCAAACAGCCCCTTAGAGGTGATAGGTTAAAGACAACCTTTATTGAAAGCTATCCTAGTTGTAGCTATGGAGAGCAGCCTTCAGGCTAAGTCTTGAAGGAATGTAAAGCAGTTTGTTTTACCAGTCTATAATCTCGTGAATGACCAAATGAAAGGAAAACCACACCAGGTATATATATAAAATATATGTATTTATTCTAAACACACCCTACTAGTCTCTTTATGAGGCTAGAGGTCAAAACACATAAGTTACACTTATTATCACACAGTAAATTAGCAGAATATATGTTGAGCCCTAGGGGCGTACCAAACCATTTATTAAGAAAGTGGTATAAGAACCACGACTTGACTAGACACAAGGCCTAGAGCCTGTAGAATCGCTGGGACCACAAGGAACCACCCAAGGTAGTGACACAGGGGACCCACGCGGACACGTGCAGTGTGAGAACACAGCCGCGAATCACCGTTAGCTTCTATGGGGAAAGTCGCGGTTGGAAATTTAAAGATTAAGGACACTTAGGAGAGGACTTTGAGCAAACCCCTTTAGACTTAAGGGGTTCTAGGGCCAACACCCACGGGAGCACCGGAGTACTCGAGTTACCTCACCCAGGGAAGCCGGGTGCATAGGTGTCTTTTGGTGTCGGGAATCGTTGTCGTTTTCAATGGCGATCTGCTTCAAAGTGCTGCTGCCGTCGAAGAGGAAAGTGTCCGGTGTGATCCAAGCCTGGATCGAAGATGAGAAGAACCTGAAAGCAGAGGGGACAGAGTCTGGGTCACTTGCCAGTGACCAGGGGCACGATAGTCGAATGCCCACCAATGTCGGGTGATTTCAGGTGAAAGAGGTGAAGCTTGACTCTTCAGCCACGAGGACCAGGAGGTGTCGGCGACAACCAGGATCTGGAATCGAGCTGTCCCACAAAGGATGTCGAGTGCTGCGGTGTCAGTGCCCGGATTGGACCCAACAAGCCTTGGCAACAGCAACCCACGCAGGAAGTAAAGAAATGCTTCGGTGTGGACCAGCAAGGTCCGAGGGACTCACCACGCGGTGGGGAGTCAGGGCACGTCAGGAGCAACCAGCGAAGCCCAAGGAAAATCAGAGTTGCCTTCGTAGGGACCCACCAGTCGATGGACCAGGGATCGCAAAGGGGCCTCGAGCAGAAATGCAAGAAGCGGGCTCACGGAACACTCCTGGAGTGTAGGCCCACAATCTTCGGTGCAAAAGGTGCTCGGGGCTTGGGCTACAAGTAACCCAAAGCACAACTTCAAGAGACGTCGAGAAGTCAATGCACTTGCAAATGTGCACGGTGTTCAGGAGTTCCGGTTCCACGTCACACGTGAGGGCTGCGGGTCTCAGCTTTGCTGGGGACTCGGGTCGGCCTCTGAGAGGTCTGGAAATCCTCTTCCTGGGCTGCAAATACTTCGAAGTCTGGCAGGAGCTTCGGAGATGCAGACCAGCAAATGCTTTGTTGGTGCCTGCCAAGCAGGGGAGTCACTCCTTGACCCCAAGGGAGATTCTTCTGTCCTCTAATCGTGAGTAGAGCGTCGAAGTTCCAGGATTTCTGTAGCAGAGTTTCGTCCAGGTGTAATCTAAAGTCCTGTTGCCAGGGGTTCCTTGCTTATACCTAAGAAAGGGGTTGGACTAACTCTGGGGACCCACCTATGGGAGGGTTTGGAAAGAGGGGTGGCTACACCCATTTCCTTTGTCCAGTTTCACGCCAGAGCAGGGGCTGGTAGCCCCTGCAACCGGTTTGAACTGGGCTATGCACAGGGACACCAAATGTGCCCCCAGTGCAGACTTCAAAGCACTCTCAGAGTGCACCCACCCAGCCCCAATCCACTAAGGCCTGTCTGGGAGGTGGTTACACCTCCCTGTGACAGGAAACCTATTGTCCAGGCCTCCCCTGCCGGAGTTTCGGTCAGCAGCAGGAGGCCAGACTCGTGTCTGTGGCTGCAGCATCCATTCTGTGATGCCAGGGCTCTTTTAAACTGGTACCGGGTATACCGGTGTGTACATGTCTCTCCCTCTAGAAGGATGGCATTCTACCCCCGCCGCCAGGACTGGCAGGGGGGGGAGGGGTAGGATTCCAAAGTGTTTGACACCAAACACGACATGTTTCCATGCAGCCATTCCAAAGTTAGCATTTACCGCGAGGTTATAATGCACTAAAGAGTATATGGTCTGGCTGCATCACAGAACAGCCTCAGAGAATAGGCTCCGAAAGCTGAAGAGGGGCCCAGCTCATGCATGGGCACCCTCTCACACAAAACCCAGCACCCTGCCTTCAGGATTGATAAGGCCTGCCATAGGGGTGACTGATAGGTTTATATGGGCAGTGATTTAAGGTAGATATAGGTAACCTATATCTTAGTAAAGGGTGCATGCACCACCTTACCCAGGCTGCAGTAGCAGTCCTGTGGTGTCATTTTGGAAGGCTTCCCAGGGGTGGCATAATACATGCTTCAGCCCCTGGTAGGCCTCTGGGGTACCTATGCCCTTAGTACCTAGTGTACCATATACTAGGGACTCACAAGGGTACCCCAGTAACCAAACTGGAGTGTACCTATAGTACATGGAATCAATTTAGAGAGGAAGCAGCTAGGCTGGGGTCCTGGATAGCAGGGCCCCAGCCAGACTAAAGTCGAAAAACAGTGAAACATCAGCAAAAAGTGGGGGTAACCATAGTAAGCAGATCCTACTCTCCTACACTTCGCATCCCCTGAGGAGGCTTGGGAGTGGCTGGAGGGATGGTCGACAGCTTCCCAGAGTATGGACCGGAGCCCGGGGCGAGGCCATGGACGACAGGGCCACGGAAAACATCTTGAACAGCGGGCCACAGAGGAGACCCCAGAGACTGAGCAAGGCACATCAGAGAGTGGTATGCACTAATAACCGAAGTTCTCCAGCAAGTAAGAGAGTTGAGGGCTGGAGACTACAAAGGAGCCGTAATGGGGACACATGAGTGACAGCCCAACACTGAAAAGCCATTCAAAGGTTCTGGAGACTGCGATCATGCTACCAAGGTCCATGTTAGCCGTTTCACAGAGGGGACTTTGAACTATGATTGTTCCAACAGGGGAATAGCTCATTTGTATTATCTTCTTTCCTTTCCTAATTATTCACACTGAGGCGGCCGAGACACCCCCTCGTATAATTGTTCTATGCAGGTTTTTGGGCAACAGGCGCTCTGCGGGTTGGAAAGTTGGGGTTGCCACAACCTTATTGGCAGGGTAGCAGGGTTGGGGGAGGTGGGAAACAATTGGGTAAAGTTGTTTAGTTACAATGGCATCAGTTATATGGAATTAAGTGCACAGGGAGGGTGCAGGGGGCTTCCTGTGATTGATGCACAGGGTCAATCATTTAGGTATTTGGGAATCTGGGTATTCGAATGTATGGTTCACACTGAGACCTTTCTATTTATGGCAGGACACGAGTTATCAACAACCCAACTGAGAGTGTGGTCCTGTAATGTAAATGAACTTAATGGTAAACTTAAGCAGTCAGTCGTCCTGAAATTCATTAAGAGACATGCTCCGGATATTGTCCTCCTACAAGAAACACATTTACGAGGTAACCGTTGGAAGGCACTTGATAGATTCGGTTACACCCCAATAGCATATGCAGGATAAACAACAGGTTCCAGAGGGGTAGGAGTACTTTGCAAATGGATGCTCCCCTTCATCCAAGGGAATACATGGTCTGATCCGTCCGGAAGATTTGTTGCTGTAAGTGGCAAGTGGGAGGGGAGAACTCTCAACATCTGCTTGGTTTATGCCCGCCGGGACTGCAGACCCCTACACTGGAGGCACTGGGTACACAGCTCCTAGAATTCCCAGATGGCCACTTGATACTGTTGGGAGACATGAATGATGTCCTCTCTACAGAGATGGACATGGGGGTGGGGGGATGGTGGGGGTGCGTCCAGTAGGAAGGCGGGACCGCTGGGGGATTTCCTTGGAGCCATGGGTCTGGGCGATATATGGCGGCACCAACATCCCAACATTAGGCAATACACTCATATGTCAGCAGCACATAAGAGCTTATCCAGACTTGACTACCTAATCACACAGGTGCATGGCTTAGGGGAGTTTATGGGAGTAACACACATAGCTCGGGGTATATCCGACCATTACCCAGTATAGGTGAGTCTTGAGGGCCCCAAGAGAGATTATGCCCTACCCCCAAAGTTAGAACCATGGTACTTTACTGATAATGAGTTTAACGATGATATGAGGAAGGACGAAGAACTTTTCTTTGCTGACAACGTGGGTTTGGTGGCCTCCAAAGTGATACTTTGGGAAGCGTTTAAGACAGTGATCTAGGTCAGGCCCAAGCAAGGGTGGGTGCAATGAAGAAGGAGAAACAGCTCCAGTGTCTTGCTCTAGAGCAGGGCATATTGGGTCTAGAGTCTCAAGTGACTGAAGGGGTCGCAAGATTAGAGGACGTGAAGCACCGACTGAGGCTATGCCAGAAGGAATTACGTGAGATACTGGAAGACAGTGCCAGGGCACAGGCCTTAGCTACTCAGCACAGATTATACGATGCTGGAGACAAGGCACACAAACTACTGGCCTGGCTAGACAAGAGGAGAGTGAGTGCTAGATGGGTCCCTGGGATAGTAGACGAGGCAGAAAATAGATACGACACAGGAAATAGGTGGCGGAGGCGTTTGCCGCCTTTTACGAGGCATTCTACAGGTCTTCTTCATCGAAGACTGAACAGGACTGCCGTGATTTTCTGCATGATATAACCCTACCACGATTGTCGGTGGAAGATAAGGCATTGCTAGAGGGGGACCTGACGGTCGAGGAGATAGCTTCAGCTACACGTTCCTTGCAGTCCGGTAAAGCAGTGGGAGCTAATGGCCTGCCAGTAGAGATGTATAAATGCATGTTGAGTAAAACAGCAGAACATCTTTTGGGTATGCTGACTGAGGCTAAGGTGCGGGGTAGCCTCACTCCAGATCAGAGGACAGCAGTAATAGCCGTAATTCCCAAAGAAGGCAAACCCCCATCAAATTGCCTGTCCTATAGACCAATCTCCCTACTTAACTACGCAGTCAAGGTCTTTGCTAAAGTCCTGGCCACGCGCCTGTGCGGGGTAGTCACCTCCCTCATACACCCAAACCAATCTGGATTTATGCCACATAGGGGGACTAGACTGAATATACACAGACTGTTTGGGGTCCTCAAGGTCACAGAAACGAGCCCGGATGACCAGTCAGCCCTCTTATCCCTAGATGCCAGGATGGCCTTTGATAGTGTGGAATGGAACTACATTTTTGCGGTACTGGGCCAGCTCGGTTTTGGACCTAATTTCATCGGATGGGTGAAACTCCTTTAACAACAACCGTTACCCAGAGTGAGAGTTAACGCCACAGTGTCCCGGGTGTTTCCTCTTCAGAAGGGAACAAGGCAGGGGTGTCCCCACTCTTAGTTGCCCTGGCTCTGGAGCCCTTGGCAGCATGGGGGAGACAGGACCCCCTGATCTGGTGGATCTCGGTGGGTGGGGAGTGAAAAGAGCGCATCTCTTTGTACACGTATGATGTCCCTCTCTATGTCAGAAGACCCAGACAATCGAGAGACAATCAATAGACAGGATATTACAATTTTTTAGTATTTACGGGGTTTACTCGGGATACCGTATCAACTTGGGCACGTCCCCCCTCTTCCCCTTGGCGGGAGGGATCCCCTATATGAGCTTCAGGTGTAAGCTACCGATTGAGAGAAAGGGCTTCAGATACTTAGCAATCCACATAACGAGAGACTCTCAGGTGTTCTACCAGCGTAATTTAGGCTTCCAACTGGACAGGTTCACAGAGGACACCCAGCACTGGCGGACCCTACCACTTACACTCATGGGACAGGCAACTTTATTTGAAATGATGACCCTCCCACGCCTACTTTATGCCTCGCAGAATACACCCTACAAGGTCCCACCGGCCTTCTTTCAGAAGGTTGATGCTGAGCTACGATCCCTTCTGTGGAAAGGTGGAGCTCCTCGTATAGCATTACGCAAACTTAAACGGGGGGGTCTATGATGGGAAACTGGCATTGCCTGACATTCAGATCTCCTACTGGGCCTACTAACTGGTCACGGTAAACGGCTGGGTATTTGGTGACTGGTCGGAACCGGCTTATAGGGTAGATAGAGCAGCCATCGGCGTTAGGGGATATTGCCCCCTACTATACACCAGGAGAGTGATGAAGGGCTTGCCACCGCACTCCCAGACTGTGTCACTGGCTTGGCGAGTGGAGATCAGGTACCTGGGTTGGGGGACAAAGCTCATGGGGATGACCCCTCTCTGGGACAGTGACCTACTGAATAAAGTGAGAGAACTGCGTGGTTTCAATAAGTGGGAGCTACTGGGCTTGGAGAACCTGGGAGATGTGTGGAGAGGGCAGGCATACATCCCTTTTACTACCCTGCAGGTTGAGTTTGAGATGGGAAAAGGGGAATGGCTAAGATACCTACAGCTGGGCCATGCCCTCCAAAAACATATCTGTGAGGGAGAGGCTCTGTAGGAGGCCTCACCTCTAGAGGACAGACTGCTTACAGACCCGGTGCATGAGAAAACGATCTCACTATTGTACAAGAAAATAGTGAACACTTCACCGGACATATTGGGTCCATTGCAGGTGACATGGGAGGGCGATCTGGGCCCACTCGAAGACGAGGACTGGGTCGAGGCAATACAGGGCCAAAGGGAAGTGGTGATGCCCGCTATGTTTCGTCTGATCCAACTCATAATTTTACACCAGGTGTACTACCCCAGATCGGTGTTACATCGGCTGGGGAGTACTGGTGATGCACTTTGCCGGAGAGGGTGCGGGCTAGAGGGGACCTTCTACCATTTGCTATGGAAATGTCCAGTGATACACTCCTATTGGCTCAATGTGGGGAGGGTGATGGCCACAGTGGTGGGAACCACTAGAGGCTAAATGGTTCTTATTAATGACCACTGGAGAGGAGACCTGGCCATGACCAGTGCTTAATTTGTAAAATATTAAGTGCCAGGGCTCTGACCAGGAGGCCACTGCAGCTTGCCCTTGTCATCACTGCCAAAACAACTACTAACCATCTCTCTTGCATGTAAAGTGACAGTTCAGATTATTCCACATCCCCAAAGCTAAAAGAATGGCTGGGGAGGCAGGTATTAGCACTATTTTAATGTATATTGTATTCATAAACAACCGTTGTTCTGCTCATCTCTTAATTAGATGAGCAGCGCCACCATGTGGTAGACTGTTTTAAGTATGGTGTTGGCAATTAGGTGCCGGTGCCGAGCACCGGAAACCAATTAAGTGCCCGGTGCTGAGCACTGGAAAGCACCGGCTCAAATTAAGCACTGGCCACGACACGTGAAGCAATGGTTAACGCTGGCAGCAGTGGTTGCAAAGCGAAATATTGCAAAGAGTTGGGAGCTACCACCCCTCCAACAGTGGAGGAGTGGAAAACCGACTTAGACTGGTGGTGGCAAGCAGAGCAAATGATTTATAGGAGCAGAGGATGCCCTAAAAATGGGAGAGGGTATGTGGGTCTTGGCAGGTGTATCGGGGTCTGTAATGTGATTAACCGTGGGATTATGTTGAGGACTCTGTCAATAACAGTTCCCAAATTTACTATGTATGGTTTGTACGGAGATAAAATCCGTTGTAATTGCTCCTTTACTGTATCGTTCGCTGAGCACATGATAATAAAAAGAAGTTAAAAAAAGAAAGAGAGACGTTTTAGGTGAAAGCATATGAGACGGCGCAGCTGTCTGGTTTGCTAACGACATCTTGGGGACATTCTGAGAGCTTCCCTGGAAATGCGTTCCGCCCGTTGCTTACCGTTGGCTTTGTGGTTTGTAACTCACATTTGTTTGCTTTCTCTATGCTGGCTTTATTTGTTTTAGGATGTCCAGCTTGAGTTCGTCCCTGCCCTTGCCCATACCTTATTTACGATATTGTTCCACTAGTGCTCAATTTCTGTAAACAGGCCTTTAAATCTTGTTCTTCTCTTGTCTCATTCTGTTCATTCAAAGAAAGAGTCCAAATGTCAGGCGCTGTCTTCTGAGGGAGCTTGGTGTTTACTTTTCTTTCTCTTACTTCAAAGTGAGAGAATATATGTGACGATCTTGCTGGGAAACGAAAAGGTATTTTTCTAGCACAGAACTGTCCTCATATTTTAGAATATATCAGAATTAGCAAAATATAAATTACGTTTATTTTTTTGTAATCCTGAAGTGCGGTGGAAACAAATATTTGAATATGTTTAAAATACATCAACACACTAGCTGATGCAATTTCCATACATTATCGCTTGTGCTCTGTATACTTTTATCAGTAAAACTGTATGTCTGTGCAAATGTAATGGCCATTTCAATGGAAGGTGTCTAGTCTTGCGCTACCACACCATGCATACTCCACTTTACCCCACTCCACCCTGAACCACACAAGCGACTGCACTCTTGTAGGAAGGTAGGATCCTTCTGCATGGTTACCCCCACATTTTGCCTAGTACTAAGCTGTTTTTGGACTAGTCTGACTGAGATCCTGCTAGTCAGGACCCCAGTCTCTTTGCTTTCTCCCTTAAATTGTTATGTCGAGTACTTGGGTACATCCCAGATTGGATACTGAGGCACCCTTTTAAGTCCCTAGTATATGGTACTAAGGTACCCAGGGCATAGGTACCCCAGAGGTCCCCCATGGGCTGAAGCATGTATTATGCCACCCATGGGAGACCATTCAAACTGTAACTACAGGCCTGCCAATGCAGCCTGTGTAAGCTGGTGCTACCACCACTTACTAAAGATATAGACTTCCTATATCTAGGGTCACTGCACTTAAAACCTATGTCACTCCTATAGCAGGCCTTATCAATCCTGAAGGCAGGGTGCTTGGTTGTAAGTGTGAGGGTGCCCCTGCATGAGCAGGGCACCCCTACAGCCTACGGAGTCCATTCTCCCGGGTTGTAAGTAAAGCAGCCATATACCATATAGAGGGGCACCGCGTAATTACACGATGACATCTCAAAACTGGCTGCAATGAATCCTATCATGTTTGGTATCAAACTCGTAACAGGAAGAGCCCTCCGTTATGCTCTCCATGCTCCCGGTGCCAGTCATCTAGACCCGGACAGCACAAACTGGCTGCTGCCGACCAGAGACACGATTCTGCTCTTCTGCTGCTGAGCCAGGCTCGAGCAGGGGAAGGCAGAACAATAGGTATCCTGTCACAGGATTGTGTGACCATCTCCCAGACAGGATTTAGTGTATTGGGGCCGGGTGGGTGCGCTTGCCGGCGCTGCTCAGTCTCTATGAGGGGCCCATTTGGTGCCTCCTTGCATAGTCCAGTTCAAACCAGCTCTAGGAGCCTTTGGCTCCCGCTCTGGTGCGAAACTGGTCAAGGAGTATCCTCCCCACTGTCCACTCCCTCCCATGGGAGGGAACCTTAAATCATCCCAACCCTTTCCCTAGGGTACTTAAGGGCTTACCTGTGGGTTGGTCCCTAGATTCGCCGTGGGACATGATTCAATTCAGACACCACTTCAACTTCTACCGTGTGGGCACTCTGGAGTTCGCTGGACTTCGTTTGGGCTCGACTTTGTCCCCCTTTCAGTCTGCTGCATCATCTGTGCCTGTCCACCATACAGGAACCTTCCAAGGCCTGTGGGCATCAAAGACATCTGAAGGAATCTCCCTTGAAGGGAAGGAGTCACTTCCCTGCATCTGAAGACACCGCAACTAAGCTGACCGGTCTGCTGATCCTTAGCTCCTACGGACTCTGAAAGGTCAACAACACAGGTGTGGTTCTCCACAGCTCTCGAGGCCTGACCTGCCCTCTCACCAAGTGTGAGGCCAGTATCCCTTGTGGGAGCCGCAGAAACCGAACCCCTGTGCACCACGTTAACTTGCTGTTGCAAAGGCTTGTTTGCTTCCTTCCAAGAAGATCTTCGGGCTCCCAGTAGCCTTGAGCATCTCCAGTGACCAGAATCTTTGGCCACACCGCATCGTTTGCATCTCGCGGCCTGCATCATTTGGTGAGATGCTTGCGGGGGAAACAACAGTTACAATGCATGCATTATAACGCATGCTTTTACCACGCATGCCATTACAACGAAATGGCTTGCTGTAGGGGTAGAAGGTGTTGGATTTAACTCCAACACCTTCCCTACTGTTGCACAGACTGGAGTTGGAATAGTAAATTATACTATTCCAAAATCCAGCGCACCCCCAACAACAAAAAGATGTCAAAGTGCAATGGATCCTTCCCTCTTACCTGGAATTAAATATACAACGGTGTTTGTTTTTCTGAGATTTAACACACTAGAATGGACAACTGTCTGCACTAGAGACCCGGTGAACACAGATTTAATGTTTTTATAATATAAATGCAACCAAACGTGAAGATCAACTCCTTGTTAGAAAACATTTATAGTTCAGTGGAAATATAACATGTAGGGCAGGGTACAAGGTAGCATCTAGCAGTGCAAGCTTCCCTTACACACACAGAACAGGCTGGATACACGTAGGAGCCCATCCACACACAGAACATGCACAGTGTGGGCAGGAGCAGGCACCTTGGGGCAAATTTATCAAACAGTTTCGTCGCCCTTGCACCATGCAATGTGGCGAAGGGCAACATAATTCTTAAGTTGATTTATCAAGCCTCGCAAGGCCGCCCTGAGTGGCCCTGAGTGGCTTGATAAATCTGGAGTAACGCAACACAGCGCATATCGCTGCATTACTCTGCCCGAGGGAGGTGTTCCATGGGTGGTGCATGGGTATTCCCACGCATACACCCATTGATTTTGGCATATTAACAGATTTACAATTACTGGTAGACCTGGGAATGCGTCAAAATGCTATGCATCCCCAGGTGAGGCGTAACGAGGAGAAATATCTTTATTTCTCCTCTTTTTTCCTCTTTCTCTGTGTGCTACATTATGCAGCACACATAGAAAGAGGAAAATGCCTGAGAGGATTGTTATTGCTGCAGAAAAACAATCCTGGCTGCAATGGAGGCACCCTTGCACCATACTGCAAGGGTGTCTGTATTGGCGCTAGGCAGCAATTTGTGTGCCAGAACCGGGAAAAGACAAGACTGCGCCGTATAATGTTAAATACAGTGCATTTCTGCCCTTTCCCTGTCACACAGCGCAGCAAGGTGACTTGTTGCACTGTGTGATTTTTTCATAAATATGCCCCGTTGTCTCCCAGGGGCCCTGGTCATTACTTCTCATTCACCAAAAGGTCTGTGTCACGGGCAGCGGGCTCACAGGATGAAGGCTCATAGCTACCTGCTTTCCCAGGTCCATGTGTGATTTGCTGCTCCAGACCAGGTTGTTTTCCTTTGAATTCTCGGACTTGTAGTCCTGTTTTTTAATGGAATTAACAGGCCTACAAGACCCAGATTCAAAGAAAAAAAACACAAAAATCTGGACTGGGGCAGAACATCACGCATGGGCCTGGGATACTTGGCAGAGCTGTCGGTTCCACGGCAAATGTCAGATGTTCATTCGCCTCTGCCTGGCAGCGGGTTGAGTACCACTCAAGAAAAGGGCATGAATTTTGACCGAGGCCTGGATTGAGAAAAGAGCAAAGATGTGTTCTTTGTCCAGATGCACTCATTTGGGGAGCTGGACTCTGGTGTTTCAAGAACATCCCATCAACTACTCACTGTCAGTGTTCTGTGGGAGATGAACCATCAAACACTAAGGGGACACAAATATGTGCTTCATGGACAGGAAGTCAGTTGGAAACAGGAAAAAAGAGGAACTGGCGTGGGTTGTAGGGCAACCAGCACATCTAAATGGACCCTTGCCGATGTACAGACCAACCTTGTGAAATGCAGTTTTACAGAGGTACTCTCTGCTTGATATGGCTGTGTCCTTGGGAGTGTCACAAGGACATTTGTAGATCTGTACAATTTTTTAGGTGATTGCATGCACAGAATGCCCTAGACAGTGGTGAGTATGTGCAGCTGCCTGTGTAGTGTTCATGGAATGCTGTTTGGGAGGTAAGAGTGCAGTACACAGTGCCCACTTGGTGTGTGGTGCTGTGCAGTCTAGAACTGTGCACAGAATTCCTCACGCGGAGGGGTGAGTGCCACACACAAGGACATTCAGGATATGTGGGAGTGTGGAAGCGCACGTGTTACCCTATAACAGGGTGAGTGCAGCAGTGTTATCACTGAGTGCTCTAGGACTGGACGAGTGCAGACGAGTAGAATGCACAGAGTACCCCAGGAGAGTGTAGCAGTGTTATCACTGAGTGCTCTAGGACTGGACGAGTGCAGAAGAGTAGAATGCACAGAGTACCCCAGGAGAGTGTAGCAGTGTTATCACTGAGTGCTCTAGGACTGGACGAGTGCAGAAGAGTAGAATGCACAGAGTACCCCAGGAGAGTGTAGCAGTGTTATCTCTGAGTGCTCTAGGACTGGGTGAGTGCAGAAGAGTACAATGCACAGAGTACCCGAGGACAGGGTGAGTGCAGCAGTGTTATTACTGAGTGCTCTAGGAGTTGGCGAGTGCAGAAGAGTAGAATGCACAGAGTACCCCAGGAGAGTGTAGCAGTGTTATCTCTGAGTGCTCTAGGACTGGACGAGTGCAGACGAGTAGAATGCACAGAGTACCCGAGGACAGGGTGAGTGCAGCAGTGTTATCACTGAGTGCTCTAGGACTGGACGAGTGCAGATGAGTAGAATGCACAGAGTACCCCAGGAGAGTGCAGCAGTGTTATCTCTGAGTGCTCTAGGACTGGACGAGTGCAGAAGAGTAGAATGCACATAGTAGCTGAGGACAGGGTGAGTGCAGCAGTGTTATCACTGAGTGCTCTAGGACTGGACGAGTGCAGAAGAGTAGAATGCACAGAGTACCCGAGGACAGGGTGAGTGCAGCAGTGTTATCACTGAGTGCTCTAGGACTGGACGAGTGCAGACGAGTAGAATGCAAAGAGTACCCCAGGAGAGTGTAGCAGTGTTATCACTGAGTGCTCTAGGACTGGGCGAGTGCAGAAGAGTAGAATGCACAGAGTACCCCAGGAGAGTGTAGCAGTGTTATCTCTGAGTGCTCTAGGACTGGACGAGTGCAGACGAGTAGAATGCACAGAGTACCCGAGGACAGGGTGAGTGCAGCAGTGTTATCTCTGAGTGCTCTAGGACTGGATGAGTGCAGACGAGTAGAATGCACAGAGTACCCCAGGAGAGTGCAGCAGTGTTATCACTGAGTGCTCTAGGACTGGACGAGTGCAGAAGAGTAGAATGCACAGAGTACCCGAGGACAGGGTGAGTGCAGCAGTGTTATCACTGAGTGCTCTAGGACTGGACGAGTGCAGACGAGTAGAATGCAAAGAGTACCCCAGGAGAGTGTAGCAGTGTTATCACTGAGTGCTCTAGGACTGGGCGAGTGCAGAAGAGTAGAATGCACAGACTACCCCAGGAGAGTGTAGCAGTGTTATCTCTGAGTGCTCTAGGACTGGACGAGTGCAGACGAGTAGAATGCACAGAGTACCCAAGGACAGGGTGAGTGCAGAAGTGTTATCTCTGAGTGCTCTAGGACTGGGCGAGTAAAGAAGAGTAGAATGCAGAGAGTTCCCGAGGACAGGGTGAATCCAGCAGTGTTATCTCTGAGTGCTCTAGGACTGAACGAGTGCAGAAGAGTAGAATGCACAGAGTACCCGAGGACAGGGTGAGTGCAGCAGTGTTATCACTGAGTGCTCTAGGACTGGGCGAGGGCAGAAGAGTAGAATGCACAGAGTACCCGAGGACAGGGTGAGTGCAGCAGTGTTATCACTGAGTGCTCTAGGACTGGACGAGTGCAGAAGAGTAGAATGCACAGAGTACCCCAGGAGAGTGTAGCAGTGTTATCTCTGAGTGCTCTAGGACTGGACGAGGGCAGACGAGTAGAATGCACAGAGTACCCGAGGACAGGGTGAGTGCAGCAGTGTTATCACTGAGTGCTCTAGGACTGGACGAGTGCAGACGAGTAGAATGCACAGAGTACCCCAGGAGAGTGCAGCAGTGTTATCACTGAGTGCTCTAGGACTGGACGAGTGCAGAAGAGTAGAATGCACAGAGTACCCCAGGAGAGTGCAGCAGTGTTATCACTGAGTGCTGTATGACCCCCCAGTTTAATCAAACATCTGACAGCCTCCTCCTTCCAGAGAATTAGAAAGAAGTCTCAGGACTGAAGGATAAGAGACCCACCAGGAGAGGGTGAGTACAAAGGTCTATTGGACGGAATACCTAGTTCATGGATGACTTAAGTGCATGGTTCCACTAGTGGGGTGGAAGTTAAAGTACATGAAATGGCATAGGATAGGGGTGAGTGCAGTGATAGTTAATGGATGGAGTGCCCTACGACAGGGGTGAGTGCAGTGATATTTAATAGATGGAATGCCCTGCTACAGGGGTGAGTGCAGTGATATTTAATAGATGGAGTGCCCTTCGATAGGGGTGAGTGCAGTGATATTTAATAGATGGAATGCCCTACTACAGGGGTGAGTGCAGTGATATTTAATAGATGGAGTGCCCTACGATAGGGGTGAGTGTAGTGATATTTAATGGATGGAGTGCCCTACGATAGGGGTGAGTGCAGTGATATTTAATGGATGGAATGCTCTACTACAGGGGTTAGTGCAGTGATATTTGATGCTTGAAGTGCCCTACGACAGGGGTGAGTGCAGTGTGTCGTCCCCACTAGTTGAGTGGAGGTTAACTTTCACAGATTGCCCTATGTCAGGGATGGGGGCAGCAGATTGTTTGATTTGCTGAGTAGGTGTGTAGTGCGCTGGTTGCCCTATACAAGGATGAGTGCAAAGCCTTTGAGTGCATGGAGTGGCCTTTGAGAGGGTGAAGGCCCTGGTATGTTGCACGCAATGATGGAATAAGTTTAGTGTATGATCCAGCTAGGCGAGTGGGGATTGAATTCCACAGATTGCCCTGCGACAGTGATGGCTGCAGCATACAGGCTCATTTGCTGAGTGGGGGTAAATGGCACAGATTTCCCTGTACAGGGATGGGCGTGAAGGCACTGAATGCATGGAGTGTCCTTTGACAGGGTGAGTGCCCTGGTATGTGCATGGAATGCCCTTGTACATGGATAGGTGCAGCTGGCATTAAGTTTCTTTTTAAGTTGGTTGAGGGATAATTCTGTCCATAGCATGTTGTGTTTTTGAGGGATGTTTATGGGCCCTGTTTGGAATGCTTACTTCTCTTACTAAAGTCTAAATCTGTAGACACGCCTCAGGTTTGTGATGTCTGTGAAAGAGGAGAAAGATGTTTGGGTTCTGCTTCTTCATGTCTCAGTTTACGTGTTCATTGTAAAGAAGGGACATGTACTGGGGTCTGGTACTTCTCTGCCATTCACTGCTGCTGCTGCCCGGCCTGGAATGCTAGTTCGATGTGGAATGTTAGGGAGGTCATCCTGTGTACGTGTGAAAGCGAAGATCAGTTGGAGGGGAGAAGGAACCTACAAGGAAAAAGGGTCATCAGTGCAATAATGCCTCAGGCTGGAGGTACACCAAGACATGCCTGGAGTGAGCCTCCTTACTCACTCTAACCACATACACAACGCCCTCGGAAGGGCCACGCAGGTCCTTCTAAGGTAGAAGCTACCATGGAAGCCCCCTCGTATGGTGTCACAGACCCACAGCACCTGGGTAGGACCATGGGGACTTCATTCCAAAGATAGGCGCTATCACAGACCCCTGAAGCATCTCATCGAGAAGACCGCCCAGTGGTTTCTTTCAAGCCAAAAGTGGAACATCACCCTCTTGATTGATGCCAGTTCATGTCTTGGTTTAGAAATGACAACAGAAGCAGCACACCAGCAGGGCCCTGGAGGAGAAGGAACAGAAAAACTCCTAAATAAAAAAGGAGGCACCTGCAGTACAGAGCCGTCGCCGCCACTTTTACACCTACATCTATTTTTGTCTTTTTTAAGAGATCACAACCTGCTGATTCCAAATGTCACCCACTTTTCTCTTGGCACCTACATCGAAACAGAAACTCCAGAAGAGCTCGCCTGGTGGAATACTGGCTCCGTGCTGAAAGCCTCGCTGCTGTGTATCTAGATACATCTTCCCAGGCAAAGCGAGGGAAGGAAGAAGAACAAGTCGCTGAAGGACACGTAAGGCTGACCATAAAGACCATCTCCCCCAAAGCTGAAACCTTGAAGAAGTCTTCGAAAGCTCATCAGAGATCCCATCCTTCGTCTCAGAGTCTAAGAAAATCACTAGTTCACACGAAAGAACAGATGTTATAGATCCCTCACACTGGTTCTTCGAAAGAAGCTGGCAGTCCTGCTCAATGAGCTAGAAGGAATATCCTGACAATGGAAGGACCAGCCCTCAGCGGATGTCACCTCCTTCTTCACATGTTCACACAGTCTTGAAAAAGTGACTCAAACAAGATAGTGGACACCATATGTGGTCAATACTAAGGCACAGCTGAGGACCTGAGTGGTTCCACGGCATGGACTTGATGGTGGAAGAAGAATTATGGAAGTGTCTTATATGTCTTCAGGTGGTGAAATAAGCAATATGGAAGGTTCTCTTGTTCCAGGCCATCGAGTTACTGCACTGCCAACCCCTACTGCCACTGAACGTCTGACCAGCATCTTCTGGGAACCCCCCTGCAGCTGCTTCTGACTTTCCCCTGATGGGTACCACCTACTTTACATCCAGTGCAGCAGAAACAGAAGTGCTAGTCACTCAGGTGCTGCCTTCCCAACTGGAGGACAATGACCTTCTCTTTCAGGGGATAGAAGTGCATCTATTTCTGAGTCAGAGGCACCCAACATGAGACAATAACCACAAGATGGCCTTGGTCAAAAGAGTCCTGGGCATTTCATTCTCCCTCTAATATAAGTACCGAGCTGTCGTGTTCTCCTTGCTTGCCCCCACCCAAAGGATTACGCAGGAGACAGGTAAGGGTGCAGTCGTTCCCTTTATTTCGTAGTTGCTCTCGCCCGTGCCCACATGCACGTCCTGCCTCTTTCCCTCGTCCTGTATTGTGTGTGTCCCCCCTTGACCGGAACTGGTGTCCAGTTCCCTTCCTGCCTGGTGGTCCGGTGCAGGGTCCTAGTGCCCTTTACCCAGGCCACTACATCTCCCCCGGGTTTCATAAAAGATAGTGAAGATAAAGAAAAGAATGAAGTGTAATAGATATAGATAGTGAAGATAAAGAAAAGAATGAAGTGTAATAGATATAGAGAAAGAACATAGTTCCTAATAAAATGACACATGGGCATCCCCATTACTGCATTTCTTCAATTAGTCTCTTCTGCCTTCTGCTCGTTCTTTTTGGACAAGTGTCGTCCTGCAATTCTTCTGCCGGCTCTCCACCCGTGTCCGTCCTCTGCCCGCTGTGATCCATCATTCCATCTCTTTCAGTTGCAGTGTCTCGGCCATCTTCGTTCACTGTCTTCAGTCCTTTGAAATGAGAACTGTTTCTTGTTATTCAGTGATGTTCTGACGCAGCCGTTATCATTGGCCCTTTCACATTAGTGATTGTCAGTGGTTCTTTTGCGAACAGGCTGTCAGACTTTCTTTGCTGTCGCTGGCCTTTACCACCTTGTCTCCTTCTTTGAGGTGGGACGGGGTGGCATGACGCCGATGCATCTGCATAAGCTTTCATTTTCTCTTTTGCTTCCTTGTCTTTGGCTGCAATGTTGCTGTGATCTGGTGACGCCATCGCCTCTATCTGCGGTAGCCTGGTCTTGCTTGTCCTCCCCAATACCACTTCCGCGGGGCACCTACCCGTGGAGCTGGGAGGGGTGTTTCTGTAGTCTCGTAGGACCTGACACAGAGCCTGTCCGGTGGAGATTTGCGCCAGCTTGGCTCTTTGGACCGCTTTCTTGATGTTCCCCATGAATCGTTCCACCATGCCATTTGCTTGCGGCCACAGCGGTGTTACCTTCCTGTGATGAATTCCCAGGTAAGACATGAACTTTCTAAATTCTTCTCCTGAAAATGGGGGACCATTGTCTGTCTTTAAGGTTTCTGGGGCTCCCCAGGCCGCGAATATGTCGTCCATGATTGGTAGCGTCGCTGCGGCTGACGTTGAGGATACATGTCTTACAATGGGGAATCGTGAGTACTCGTCAATGATCACGAGCAGGTAGTTGCCCATGTCCAGTGGCCCAAAGAAGGCGGCGGCCAATGTTGTCCACACCGCCCTTGGGAGTTCGGACATTTGTAGCGGTTCGGGTTTGGCTGGCTGTCCTGTCGTTTAGCATATGTGACACGTCATAATGGTGTCCTCTACCATTCTGTCCAGGCCAGGGAACCATACTTTCTCCCGTAGCATCTTCTTCGTGGCCACCATCCCGCGGTGTGACTCGTGAGCCACATTGACAGTCTGTCACCTTAGTGACCTTGGTATCACTATCCTTGTTCCTCGCATCATTACACCTGTTACCGTCTCTGACAGTTCTTCATGTATCTTCTTTAGTGCCAGCATTTCCTCCTTGTTCACTCCCGTTTCCCAGGTGCAGTTGTTGTTGACGTGTCTCCATCTTTGCATCCTTGTCGTCTCTTTGGCCAGCTGCATGGTGACGTCTTTCGCTGTCTCCTTCTCTAGCTCCTCTATAGTTATTGGCGCCGGAGTGTTTTGCTTGAGTACAAAATTGAGATATTCCTCAGCCATCGATGTGGACTCCGGTCCCTGCGGCAACGGGTGTCTCGACATGTAGTCGGCCGGGTTGTGTTCCTTCCCTGGCTTGTGCACAATTTTGAAGTCATAGTCCATCAGCCGTATGCCCCAGCGCTCAATGCGAGGCAGCATTTTTGCAGACGGATTTCCATATATCGTCACCAGAGCCTGATGATCTGTTATTATGGTAAACGGCTTCCCATATATGAACATGTGATAGTGTTCACACGCCCACACCACTGCTAGGCTTTCTTTTTCTGGTTGGGAGTACGCCTTCTCAATGTCAGACAAACTCTTGCTTGCATACGCGACGATCTTTCTTGGGGAGTCTCTTCCCGGCAGGTGCTGTGCCAGTATGGCTCCCAGACCCACTGGGCTGGCGTCCACTGTCAACTCCGTGCACATCGAAGGGTCAAAATAGGCAAGATGCTCCACCCTCATCACAGCTGTTCTGATAGCTTCAAACGCCCGACCACATTCCTGTGACCAGAGGAACTTCTGCCCTTGCTTTGTCAGCTCTCGGAGCGGTGTGCTCACAGTGGCAAAGTCCTTGATGTAGCGAGCACAGTAGCTGGCCAGCCCCAGAAATGACCGTACCTCCGCTACATCTGTCGGAGTATTCGCATTTCTCAATGTCTCTACTTTGCTGGGATCAGGCCTCATTCCTTGCTTGGAGAAGATGTGTCCGAAGAATACCAATTCGCTTCTTCCCAGCTCGCACTTGTCTGCATTCAATGTTAGGCCTGCTTGTTCCAGCTGCAGGCACACTTGATGTAGAGCCCTGTCATGTTCCTCATCTGATCGCCCAAATACCAGGATGTCATCACTATAGTTCAAACTGTTCTTTACCGGCCTTATCACCTGTCTTATGGTCTCTTGAAAGATCTCAGCAGCCGATGAAACGCCAAAGCTCAGTCGCTTGTAGCGGAATAGGCCCATGTGCGTCGAGAATGTGGTGATGTATCTCGACTGTTGGTCCAGCTCTAGTTGGTGGTACCCCTTGCACAGGTCTAACTTCGAGAATCGGCACGCCCCAGTGAGACAGCTGATCATTTCGTTTAGATGTGGTCCTAGGTGGCGTTCTCGCTCAATGGCTGTGTTCGGTATCCTCATGTCCACACAAATGCGGATCTTGGACGTGTTTTTCTTTGGAACCGCCACTATGGGAGACACCCATGGCGTCGGCCCTTCTGCGGGCTCAATAATGTCCTGGGCCAGCAAACTTTTAATTTCCTCTTCCACTTGTGGTTGTAGGTGTATGGGCACCCGTCGATGATGTTGAGCTACTGGCTTGATCGCCTCATTGATGTGCAGCGTCATTTGTTTCCCTTTCAGTTTTCCTAGGCCGCGCAGCAGGGCCGGATGTTCCTGTAGAATGTTCCCTTTATCCGACATGTGATATGTCATCGCCAGTAGGCCCATCACCTGCGCCGTAATGTTGCTTAGCAGGCATGGTGCTGGGACATCACCTTTCAGCACATGAATCTCTTCTTGGCATGACGTGTCCTTGTATGTCAAAGTCTCTGTGAACTTTCCCATGTTCTCTACTGGTCTCTGAGAGCCCCACGTGAACACATCCACAGTAGAAGGTGAGAGCGGCGGTTTCACTTTCATTTTCTCATACTCCGACATGCACATAATGTTGCATGTGGCCCCACTGTCAAGCACAAACTCTGTGGTATGTTGCCCTATTACAATGTCTACTGTTGCAGTCTTCTTGATGTGGTGCTTCTCCACGAGATGAATGTGCTCTGGCCTCCTGTCCTCTTTGGGGGCGTCTGACATTAGATAGAGTCTGGCCACACCCACAGGTGCACCGGCTTCCTCTGACTCATCAGAGGAGCTGCGATTCGCTGTTTCCATGTGCCTGACATATCGGCTGTTGGTCATCCTTGGGTATGTTGCTCTCCCCCGCTCACTTCTACCCTGTCTGCTCATACAGGCGCTTGCGAAGTGATTGTCTCTGTTGCACTTCCTGCACCTCTGGCCCATTGCCGGGCTTGCACCCATGTGCGGAAACTCCAGTCCGCATCGGTAGCACGTCTGTCCATTCTTCTTTGTTGGTGGGGGTGCCTGGTGTCCTTTCTTCTTGCCATTTTCTGCCATGCGATTCGCTTGTTCCACTCGTTTTCCTTTCCCCAGCTCCATCTCTTTGGCGTGTGCCGTTGCTCTTGCTTCTCTGCGCGCCATGATCAGTATCTTCTCCAAGGTCGTTGGTTCTTTTAGGACACGTGCCCGGAACTCCACCGACTGACAGCCTTCGATGATGCGTAGTCGTATCGCCTGCTCGTTGTCGAATTTGTCAAATTCACAGTATGTGACCAACTTCCGCAGTCGTGTTGCGAAGTCGTCAAGGGACTCTTCTGTTTGCTGACACGCTGTGTTGAAGGTGTATCTCTTAAAGTCAATGTTCCGTTGCGGGTCAAACTTCTCGGTGAGGCACTTTATCACACCTTTGTACGTCGCTGTTTGTTCACTGGGAAAGGTTATGAGCAGATCCTCCACTTCATCCCCTGCGAGATTCAGAAAGAGGTCAAGTTGTTTGCTGTCTACGAGGTCCGTGGCGCGCATGTAGCGCTCGAATTGCCTGATCCACCTTTCCCACCTGATACCAGCTTGTGGTTCTGATAGGCTGAACGGCAGTGGTCGTCGGAAGATTGCTTGCAGATTCTTTTTGGGAGGCTCGGCTGTGTCAACCATTGTGTTTGTTTCCTTTACCTTTCCTTTTTTTTTTTTCTTTTCACTTGATGATGATGTCACAATTTGCGTATTCGTCGTCTTTCAATTTTCTCTTTGTTTCCTTTGTTGCTTTCTTTATAATGCAATCTGGCCTCCCGGCCTTTAATCACCCTTATTCCACTTTTCCACTGGCCTCCCGGCCTTTATTCACCTTTTATTTGGCCTCCTGGCCTTTTATTTGCCCTTATATGTACTTTTTTTTCTACTTCGCCTGACTTCAAAATGGCCTCCCGGCCTTCCTTGTCCTCTATTGGCTCCTTTTGCCTGACCCCAAGATGGCCGCCGGCTCTCGTGAGACCGAGATCTCTTCGCCTGACCTCTCAAAATGGCCGCCGGGTCGTTCTGCACCCTTATTGGTGCTCCCGCCTGGCCCTAAGATGGCGGCCGTGTTCACGCGAGATTTCGTTAAATTCTACGCACGAACCGGCTCGTCGTTCAGCATCGGGCAGAGACACAGTCGGGGGCACCGCTGCAGGGCGCACAAAGCTCCTCAGGAACTGCTTGCTTGTTGCTTGCAGGCGGATGGGGGGCCTCTTACCGCTTCTCCGCTTGGCGGGCTCCCGCTCCTCTTGTCCTGCAGCACTCGGACCAGGGTGGGCTCCCGGCTCCGGTTCTTCCCGCGACCGGGTGGGCTCCGGACGTCGCGGTTTCCTTTCCACTGCTTCTTCCGGCAGCAGGCGGACCAGGGTGGGCTCCTGGCTCTGTTCTTCTTTGTGAGGGGCCACGGGACCTCGGTGCACGCGTTTGGCGGCACCTTGAAAATCCCACCACTCTGTCGCCAGTTGTCGTGTTCTCCTTGCTTGCCCCCACCCAAAGGATTACGCAGGAGACAGGTAAGGGTGCAGTCGTTCCCTTTATTTCGTAGTTGCTCTCGCCCACATGCAGGTCCTGCCTCTTTCCCTCGTCCTGTATTGTGTGTGTCCCCCCTTGACCGGAACTGGTGTCCAGTTGCCTTCCTGCCTGGTGGTCCGGTGCAGGGTCCTAGTGCCCTTCACCCAGGCCACTACACGAGCGTAGCCCTTTAGAGGTGCCTATATTTTGACATTGTTTCAGGAATATCGAATCCGTGGAGAGGTGTGGTGCAGCGGCCAGGGCAGCTGACTTCGAAGCACAGGGTTCACAGTTCAATCCCCGGCTCCGGCGGCAGCTCAGCTCAGCACCATGTGACTCTGGGCAATAGCTCACTTAAATTTCCACGACGGCCCCCAGTGCCTTGAGACACGTAAGGGTGAGTAGTTCGCGCTTTACAAATACGGATTTACATTTATATCAGCAGTTGTACGGTGCCAAGAGGAGCTGCCACATTATGGGGGCATCTCGGCGAAACAATCCTGCCACCCCCATACTCTATCCCTGCGAATGTTGGAGGTCTGGTGAAAAAATGAGCAAAAAAAGAGCCCACGCGCCATCATTAAAGTATGTGACCAGATCCTGAGCAAAGACTTCCTTTCTGGGGAAAATGTGGAAATGCCCTTTAAGGTTTCTGACCGGTGACAGAGATGAAGGGCACCCTGGTGACCATCTGGTGGGGCTACTACAGAATCATTTGCAACATGTCCTGCTACAAGAGAAAGGGCTTCATTTGTAAAAACAAATAAGTGCCAGGACCCTCGTCAGGAGGCCACTGCAGCTGGCAACACCCATTGCCCCTCCCAGCGCTGCCAATGGCAGTACCCAGGGGCGTAACAAAGGCCTCCCGCAGCCCCTGCAGTGCAAGGGGCCCTCCAGCTCCAGAAGGCCCCCTCAGCACAGTACCATGGCCTGAGAGCTCCGGTGTTAAGTCCGGAAGGGGGCCCCTTCATGCACTTTGCAAGGGGGTCCCCTCAAGTCTTGTTACGCCAGTGGCAGTACCAACACACTTACTAATCATCACACTCCTACAAGTGTGACAATTCAGCCTGTTCCAGGCCCCCAAAGCTATAATGGCTTTGACGGCAGTCGTCAATACTCCTTTTTAATGTATATTGAATTAATAAACAACTGTTGCTGTGGTCATCTTTAAATTAGCCAGACAGCACCAACATGTGGCGGACTGTTACACGCCCCAGTGTTGACAATTAACTGCGGGTGACGAGCACTGGAAACCACCGGCTCAAATTAAGCACTGACAAGAGATATGAGACAGAGAGCCAGCATGATGACCCAGGCAATGAGCAAGCCTGACCATGCCAGATCAGATGGCATGAGAATGAAGCCGACCAGGAATGTGAGCCCAACACCATTTTCACCAGGTGCCAGCCTTCTACTGGTGGAGGAGGTGACATACTGGCACACCGAGGGATCCGTAAACCAAGGACTGCCTCTCCCTGTATATTTACCAATTCCGCAGGCGTGGCCTGCACAGGTAAGAGTGGTGAGGCGGAGCGGAGGCACGGTGGGTTGGGAGGGGAAAGTCGACAGGATAGGTAAAATTAAATTAAAAAAATAATAAAACCACTTACCTTGCGCTCGTCGCATCGCTGATGCAGCGAGCGCAATGTAAGTGGTTTATTTTTTATTTTATTTAATTTTACCTGTCCCGTCATCTGTTGACTATCCCCCCACCCCGCCGGCCGCTATTATGTGTGCTGGCCACGCCTGCAATTCCATCGACACCTAGCACAGGCGCTCAGTGATTGCACCTCAACCCCAAGGGCATCTGATGGCAAGGGTGGAGGGGCTCTGGGTCATAATCCTCACCAGTAACACGACTGGGAGGTCTTTTGTTAAGCCTTAGCATTGATCGAGAGGTCCCTTGATGGACAGGCCTCATCCTATTGGTACCTATCAGATGCTGGAACCCTAGAGTTACTTTCAGATGCTGCAACCAGTGCTTAATTTGTAAAAAAAAATAAGTGCCAGGGCTCTCGTCAGGAGGCCACTGTAGCTTGCACCACACATTGCCCCTGCCAGTGCTGCCAATGACAGTAACAACACAACTAATAACTAACACACTCCTCCAAGTCTTATAATTCTGACAATTTCAGGCCTCCAAAGCTATAAGAATAACTTGGGCGGCAGGTAATAGTCATTTTTAATGGATTTTGAATTAATAGTGGTCTTTTCTAAATTAGCCTTGTGGCAGCATGTCTGGCAAGCTCTGGTGCTGACAATTAAGTGCCGGTGCCGAGAACCGGAAACCACTGGCTCAAATTAAGCACTGGCTTCAATTTAGGGATAACGTTGCAGTCCAAAACCCGAGAACTCTGTGTGACATGCAGGTTAGTTCTTCTGGCTGAAACCTGAGACTGCACGTTCACCAGGACCCCAGTGCACCTCTGAGTCCTGACTGAGCATTTAACTCTCTACATAGAGGCCTGCTGCCGGAGTGTGGCAGATGTGTGCACTGCAAGGGGTAGCTGTGGTGTCCTGGGCCTGCGAGGCCCTCTTAAACTGATGACTAGCTCTTTGAAGAGTCCTTCGCTGATGTCGTTAACACGAAAGTATGAGGCACGACAGGTCCTTTGTCTGCTCTTGTCACAAATCTGCGACCAAGGGGCAGCTTCAAAGGACTTTGATAATAACATCAGTGTAACCTAACGCATCACGTTTAAAGCCAGCACTTTATTAATACGTTTTCCATGTTTGAATTTCGGGAATAGTCGTGGAGAATTCCCTTTTATCACCGATGGGTGAGGGGCGTGCTCATATGGTGGTCCTGTGGTGTCATCGCGCGCACGGCTGTGCTTCTCTGGTGACAATAAAAAGGAAAGCTGGGAGCTGGACAGCCAATCAGAACGCTCCCTCTGAGGGCTGTAGTTCATAATTCGGGTGATGAAATATCGGGTGACAGGAACTCGTTTCCCCTGTAAACACTAATTCGTCACTGTTGTGGCACAGGAAGAGACCGCAGCTCCCACGCTCTTCCGCACTACTCTAAAAAGAGTGAAGCAGTCACGAGCGCCGGGGCGGGGCCACGTCACGTGCATTAATAGTGGGCGGGCACGATTGCACAAGCGTCCAGGGCAGTGTGGTGTTGGGCCTCAGGCCCACATGCTGGTGAATGACCGAGACTGACACTGCATAGTTGGGTACGATAACTGGCCTCGAGCACGTGCACCCGGGCCCTTTTATTAGCGGGGCCACGTCACGCGTGACACCCGTGATGGATGGGTGTGGGGGTGCAGTGTGTCCAGCCCTCAAAGGAGTGGCTGGGGTTACAACTTCCTGCGGAACACTAGAATGTGTCCCGCAGGACATTACATTCCTCCCCAACTTTATTGAACGGACAAACAAAACATTAGTCCAACCTGTGGGGACAAAACAAACAGTTATTGGAATACCACAGGGTCCATCAGTCTTCTGAGTCAGGTGGCAGGACGACGTCAGACAGGAGCTGGTGACTTTGCTTGCAGCAGGACCTTCTCGGCGGGCACCCGTAGTTTAACCTGAGGGGTTCAGGACACGGCCACGGGCTTGGAGACGTCCGCTGCATACCGTCAGTTCACTGATGATGACACATCTCCCACCTTGCTGACATCGGTGACGGTCTGTGGTAAGTTCTAACAGTTCTTTACAGTGGGTTGCGTCGTGAGCATGGATGGAGTCCACGGTGAGGATTCACAGAGGTGTTGCTGGACCGACTGTCCCTGTTGAACTGCTTGGCTGTTACCGGTAACCCGTCAGTGGGGCAGCGTCTCTTCTCGCTCTCCCGCCTGGGGAGGTCCGTCGTCGGGGTTGCTGCGGGACCGTAGGAGGGGCTGCGCTGGGGGCCGCTTGTGTGCCGTCTGGGGGCAGCTGCAGGACCGCTGATGAGCCATTACTTAGTCACACGCACAACCCTCATGGGTGGATGAGTCTTGGCTGAGACTTGCACTCGCTGCCGCGGTTCCCGTGTAGGCCAGGTTCACAGGTGGCTTCTGATCTCTTTTAGTCGGCTGCTGTGGCAGCGGTGTCGAGACTCCAGTCCATCAGTACTCGGGGAGTGGTGTTTGACGCATGTGCTGATGGCTGGCGTGATGGCGGTTGCCAGCCATGTGGTGAGTCGGAACGATATGTGGGGGTGACCTGCTGGGAGAGTTTGGATGTCAGGAGGGACTTAGCAGCCAGGTGTCTCCGCTTTGTTGAGGTTGATTTTCGGTGGCGGCTTGACACGTAGAGTGTACGGATCCTCTCTTGCCTGTTTTGGGGCCACAGCCGACTCCATCTTGAGGCGGTGTGAGGGCGGGCACTCAGTGCTGATCTTCACCCGTGGCACCTGCGGACAGGAGCAGTGATGCCGATTGACTTAGACTGGCGACGCTCGGGGATGGACGGTCGCCTGGGGAAGCGTTGGGATGAGACGCGGTCTGCGCTTGCTGCGGCTTACGTTCGGTTCATCCGTGAGGCTGTGCCCTGGGATGGCGGTCCGCCTTGGTGGCTGTCTGGTGTGTCAGGGTGTGCTCTTGGCTTGCTGTGAGTCCTCGGTCTTCTCCCTTTGTTGGTCTATTCCGCCCACCTGTGTTCCTCCGATTTTCTGGGTGACAGGGCTGTCACTCTCTTCTTTCTTCGAGGGTGTGACCGGGCTGTCACTCTTCTTCCCTTTTGTGTGACATGGCTGTCACTCTTCTTTTCTCGAGGGTGTTGCGCTTGGACCTCGAGGTGGCGCTGTTATGGCGCCGGCTTCTGCCTTCGCTCCGGCGCGCTCCTTGCTTGCTGGGCGACATGACGTCTGGTCGCTTGTCGCTGGTTGTTGGAGCGCCTGTTGCTGTGGTGGCCTGCCATGTGGGATGTGCAACTCCTCTCTTGCCTGTCGTGGGTCACTGCCGACTCCGTCTTGAGGCAGTGCGAGGGAGGACACTCTGTGTGGTCTTCGGCCCACTGCGGGGTTTCGCTGGTGCAGTCGAGATGTAGTCGTTCTCTGTGCTGCGTTCAGCAGTGTTGCTTTGTGGAGATGTCTCTATCTCCCGGGCGCCTGCCCGTGCTGTCCGGTTCACTGGCGCGGCCTTCTGCGCGCCTCGGACCAAGTGCGCTCCGTCTTCTCATTGGGCGCTCTTTTCTGGCACTGGGTGTGCCTGTGTTGTAGCTTGCGTTTGGCTCTGAGTTTCTTGCGGCTCTTTGCAGGGTTTGTCAGTCCTTCCCTGTGCTTTGCAGGGGTGGCAGGCAGGGCTCCTTCTTCTACTGCCAGAGTCCTGGGGCGTAGAGGTGCTGAGGTCACTCCTACGTGTGTACCTTGTCATGCTGGGCACTGCAGGCTCTTGCGTGTCTGGGCAGGCCACTTGCCATGTGTGTCCGTTTGGGCCATTGCATCGCGGATGGAGTCTCTGTATTGCTTTCCCTTGGGTTGTGGAAAGGTTGGTTGGCCGCAAACTCTCTTGTGGCTCAGTGTGAGGATTGCGGAGGCACCCCGTACTCGCGGCGTTGTAGCTGGCTTGTGGATGCAGGGGGGGGAGGCTCCTTGATGTGCTGCTGGCGTCAGTTCACACGGGCCTTCCTGCGGCGCTTTCTCCACCTCCACCTTGTCTTTCAGGTAGCGGCGTAGTCCTGTGGCCACTGGTGGTGCTGTGGGTGAGTTCAGGGAGGCCACGGTAGCTTTCCTGATGCCGAGGGCCTCTGGAGCCGTAGTAGCTTCTGCGGTGTGCTCTTGGCTTATTGGGTGTTGCAGTGGCAGCAAATGGCCGCCAGGCGGCTCTGGGTACGCTCCGTAACAGCCTTGGCTCTCCGGTCTGCTTGGGTTCAGGGAAAAGTTCCTCACTTGTGGAGGGCTGTGTCTTTGCAGGGCGTGGCCCACTTGCTGGATGCCTAAGGCTTGTATCACCCTGTGCTGATGTGTGGTTTGTTTACCCATGCCAGTACCTGGGCTGCTGTTGGAAGCAGAGTTCCTTCCTGGGTGTCACAGGGTGCAGTCAGTGTTCTGCTGACTTACGTGCTTGTATGGTGCTTGCATGCAGCCGATTGTGGTGTGGCACATTGACCACCAGGTGGTGCTGCAGGCACCTCGTAGGCCAGGGCTCAGTTGCTCCTTACTGCTTCATGTATCGGATGCGGTGCCGCTCGTGTCAGCCAGGTGGCGCTGCAGGCACCTCGCAGGCCAGGGCTCTCTTCGCTGGAGCTGCGCTCGATCCGAGCTGTCAATAGGGGGGGCGGAGGCATGCAGTGGGGGCATGCAGTGTTGGACGGCTGATCATTTCAACCTCGGTCGAGGTGGTCTCACGCCTCGGTACGTGTCTGCTCTACTTCCCCCCTTCCAGCACAGACTGCCCTGGCAGCATGGCGGGCTGCTCCTGACTGTGCTGGCAGTATGATCGGATTGCAGGGGGCATTGCTATTGCTGTGGATCTGCCCCACGAGACGGCAGGGGTTACTTTTGCTTCTCCTTGCTGCCGCTGAGGTCGCTGCGGATGCCCTTTGATGCAGGGAGCAGGGCCGGCCTGTACTTCTCATTTACGAGATGGGGCCCGCTCCGCTGGCAGTCTCTTTTACCGCTGTGGTGTGGTCCGCATCGTATTGCGGTCGGCGAGAGGTGGCAGGGCTGCGTGCTCTCGCTTGTCTGCAGGAGTCTTTTGGGCCTTACCGCTCCAGCGGCGCAGCGGCGCCGGGCAGTCTCCTTGTCCCGCCGGCGGAACCGATGGAGGGCGGTGTCATCAGTTCGGTGAGTCCCCGCAGTGCCGGGCAATGATGGGCGGTGCAGGGTGCGGTGTGGCATGCGGGGCCGATGTCGCGGCGCCTCCTTTTCAGTGCTGCAGACGCCGGGAGCGCAGTCGGCGGAGCAGGGCTTTGCTCCGGGGTGGCGAGGTCGCTCTGGCGCTGCACGGTGAGGATCGCAGGGCTCTTTAATTGCAGCAGTGATTGCCTAATTGTGGCGGCGGCCATACTGCAAACATGGTGGGGAGACTCACGCTTTCCCTGGCATTCAGGTGGCTGCTGCAGGGGGTGCTCGTCCACTCCTCCCTTCGCCGGAACCCATGTGGGTAGGAGACAGCCAGTCTCCGTGCCTTCCTCCTTAAGGGCAGAGGACCGCGTCGCGATGCTGCGCTCGCCCCTCGCCGCAGTCACGGGCAGCGGCTCATTTCCTCCTCATGCGGGGCGATGAAGTACTGAGCAGCAGGCAGGCAGGGTTAGCTACCCGCCTCGTCGCCAATGTGGTGTTGGGCCTCAGGCCCACATGCTGGTGAATGACCGAGACTGACACTGCATAGTTGGGTACGATAACTGGCCTCGAGCACGTGCACCCGGGCCCTTTTATTAGCGGGGCCACGTCACGCGTGACACCCGTGATGGATGGGTGTGGGGGTGCAGTGTGTCCAGCCCTCAAATGAGTGGCTGGGGTTACAACTTCCTGCGGAACACTAGAATGTGTCCCGCAGGACATTACAGGCGGAGCCTGCACAAGCGACAGATAGAACGTTTATTCGGAGCTTTGCACGACGTGCGAGAGCACATGGAAGAGCGCGCCTGCCCCCTGGTGGAGGAGGGCTCCTACTACACCCCCAGCCAGAGTTACACTCAAGTGACCCACCGGGCCAAGCAGGGCCTGCAGAGCTCCTCAGTACGAGCCCTGTGCCTTTAGCACACACCACAACATTTCGGGGCTGGTAAGAGGGAGATTTTGAAATAAGATCGGGGGAATTGATTTTTCCCACTGAGGCGGTTTTAGGCAGGAGGCACCTTAAATAAAGCCATTTTGTGTTTTAAAACATCAGGAGTCTCCCGCCTGTCTGTCGGCATGTCTGCTTTAGCACCCACTCTGGATACACACGGCTTTAGGCGGAGAAGCGTTCTAGTGGCTGACATTGAACATACATGTGTAATCAATGCTTTAGCAGTGGCGGCTGGTGACATTGGAAAGTGGTGAGGCGTAAAAGTTGGGCATGACTTTTATGTAGCGAATGAAGTGAGCAAGCCTAATGGACAAACGCAGGATCCAGATTGGGTCCTTCTCCCACGAAAAAAAATGAAAAAAGATTGGCAGGAGCTGCTTAGCTGCTGCTTATATGCAGTACTGAAGGCTCCGCTTGGCTAATGACCACCAACCTCCACCTCCCTAAAGTGCAGCTTAGGTGGTATCAGTGCCCCACACAGGGGTAGTAAGGCCTATATAAATGTTACAGTACAGTACAATACTCTCTCGCTCTCTCTCTCTCTCTCTCTCTCTCTCTCTCTCCCCCCCCTATGCGCATCAGTGTAATGACCCAATCTAAGGGGGCATCCCAGGTCCAATTTTCTTGTTTCAGAAGGTTCTCAATAACCCGGATGCTCTCCTCTTGTGGGATGCTCGTATAGAGCGCTTCAACATCTAAACACACCATTATGTTATGCCTAGGATCCACAAGAGGAGAGCATCCGGGTTATTGAGAACCTTCTGAAACAAGAAAATTGGACCTGGGATGCCCCCGTAGATTGGGTCATTACACTGATGCGCATAGCACTCATGGAGAATTTCTTCAGGTTCGAGGAACAGCTATATCTCCAGGTTCATGGCAGTTCAATGGGCAGCACCTTCGCGCCTAGCATAGCGTGTCTGTATGTGGGCCAAATGGAAGAACAACACATTTGGCCCACCAACCCTACTCTAATAACATCAGTAAGTGGTGGCGATACATCGATGACGTCCTGATGATATGGAATGGTAATTCAACAACTCTGGCTAATTTCCATAAATGGCTGAACCAACTGAATCCACATTTAAAGTTCACCATGACTTACAACCATGAGGAGGTCTCGTTTTTGGATGTTAAGATCCGGGCTAATAACAACAGCCTGGTCAGCTCTTTGTATACAAAACCAACGGACAAAAACAGTCTGTTACATTTTGAAAGCGCACATCCACGCTCTCTCAGGGAAAATCTACCCATAGGCCAATTCCTGCGCATACGCAGAAACTGCCAGGATCTTCAAGATTATAAGATGGAAGCTGAAATATTGTCGAAGAAATTGGAACAAAGAGCATATCCTAAAAGAATTATTGAGAAAGCGATGAAAAGATCTGGCAATACCCCGAGGGATGCGTTACTGGATACAAACTCAAAGGAGGTGAAAGATTCAATTTTTTGTGTTACAACATATAATACATCATCCAACGACATTAAGAAAATCATCAACAAAAAGTGGGAAATCCTTACATCTAACAAACTTAAATATGAAAAACATATGTTTTCATTTCGAAGAAACAAAAGCCTTAGAGACTCCTTGATACACACAGACCTGAAGAGATCAAAAATAACTCACCAATTGACTCTCTGAGATCAACCTCCGGTCACTGAACACTATCCATGTGGGTCATGTGTTGTATGTGAGTTCACGAAACATACAAAAGAAATTGACTTGGGCATGCATCACCCATGGGAACAGCGGACCCATACTAATTGTAACAGTGATAAGGTTATATACATGATGTTATGTTATGTTATGTTATACCTAATTTGTATAGCGCTCGTACACCAGATTGGTTTCTTGGCGCTCCTCAGGAAGGTGATGGATGCAGGTTTGTTCAGATGATATACGAATTCCACGAATTACGCGAAAGCCTGTTTAAAGAGCCATGTTTTTTGAAGTTTACGAAATGTTATGAAATCAGGGCAGGATCTGATCTCTAGGGGCATAGAGTTCCAGTATCTTGGACCCAGTGTAGAAAACCTGGATACACCAAATCGTTTCTGTTTAAAGGAGGGGGTTGCCAGGAGGTGCATGTGGGCGGATCTCAGATTACGAGTTGGATTGTATCTGTTAATCAGGCTATTAATACATTTGGGGTTTCTGCCATTCAAGGATTTAAAGATAATGCATCCCGTCTTGAATGCGCATCTCTGTGCTATAGGGAGCCAATGTAGTTTCTTCAGAAGGGGAGAGATGTGTTGACGTTTGTTTTCCTGTAGAATCAGTCTGGCCGCCTGGTTCTGTATCAGTTGGAGACGATGAATGAGATAGGCCGGGATTCCAAAATATAAGGAGTTAGCATAGTCAATATGCGAGATCACCATGGCAAGGACTGCCTGCAGTTTTGCTTCCTGAGTAAGGAATCTACTTATTTTCTTTATTTTCCTTAATTGGAAGAAGCAGGCAGAAATTACAGATCCTATTTGGGTTTTCATGGTGAGGTCACTATTGACCATGACTCCCAGAGTTTTAGCATGATTAGATGGGGTCGGGGGTTGTCCCAGTTCTTTAGGCCAGAACTGGGAGCTCCAGGGGTTGAGTGAGCCTCCCGTGAGGATCAGTTCTGTCTTATCTGGATTCAATTTTAATTGGTTGCTGTTCATCCAGTCACGGATGAACAGCATTGTTGACTGGCATTCGTGGATGGAGGCCGGGGAGTCATTGATGGAAAATACCAATTGAAAATCATCAGCATAGTTAAAGGTTTGGATATTCCTTTCTTTTAATGCATGAATCAAGGGAAGTAGATATAAGTTGAATAAGTGAGGGGAAAGTGAAGATCCCTGGGGGACTCCACAGGTAGTTTTAATCATGGGGGTAGTAAAACCGCCAAGCTGAACCGCCTGAGATCGATTTGTTAGGAAGGATCTAGTCCATTCCAGGGCTATTCCTTCGATACCCGCATCCCTGACACGGTCGATCAAGATGTTATGGTCAACCGTGTCAAAGGCAGCGGAGAGATCCAATAACACCAGGGCTTGAGGGAGACCTGTATCCGCCCCTCCCCTCAGAGTGTCCAATACTGATAGTATCACTGATTCTGTGGAGTGGGCTGGGCGGAAACCTGCTTGATGTGCATCCAAATATTCAGATTGCTCTAGAAAGGCTGAAAGGCTTTTGGCTACATGTGCTTCGAGCAATTTGGCTAGAAAAGGGAGCAGTGAAATTGGTCGATAATTGGCTAGGGTTTTTGGATCAGCTCCTGTCTTTTTAGAAGGGGAATAATAATGGCCTCCTTAAAGGAGTCCGGCACCAGACCCTGGAGCAATGACTCGTTTAAAAGTGTCACAGCTGGGCTTGGGCAAGCAGTGAATGCTTCCTTCAGGATCCAGGGGGCAGCAGTCCTTTGGAGATCCAGATTTAACTTTTTGCCAGTAAAGCTGTAAATATTTCTTGATTTATTATTGGGAATTGTTCCAGCCTGTATGAGTTCTTAGCTTTTATAGGACATACAGGACTCGGGCAGCTGGGGATACTTGTTTTAATGTTTTTTATTTTTTCAATGAAAAAATTATTTAAGGAATCACATAAGGATTGAGAGGGAGCGGTTTTTATTGTTACTCTATCCGGATTGCATAGTTCATTGATGATTGAAAAAATATCTTTAGAACGGTTTGTGGAGTTGATGATTTTAGATGAAAAGTATTTGGCCTTGGTAGCCACTATAGCCTTTTTATAAGATCCGCGTACTTCTAAGTAAGCGCTTTTGTCATCAGGTAAATATTTCTTCCTCCAGTTCCTTTCTGCATGGCGTAGATCAAGTTTTAATTTCTTTAATTCAGGGGAGAACCATCTATGGGCTTCGTGGCGTCGTGCCCATGCCAACTAATGTATATCGGCATGACTGGGAGAAAAATAAAGGTGCACATAAGCGAACATAGGAGCACAATCAGATGGTCGATCACAGCAACAAGATTAACATCCCATTATGTGGAGATGAAACACTCTGATAAGGATTTATGTTGGACAATAATTGAAAAAGTCACAGGAGAAGGCGATGTAACTAGAAGACTTTTGGAGAGGGAGCAGCGTTGGGTGCATCGATTAAAAACATACACCCACGGGTTAAATGATTCTATTCCCTGGCACCAACTTAACAAGACCAGATGAATTAAAAACACTTTATATGGATACTGAAATTGAACCCGACACTGATTTAGCATTAGTTGGGATTGTATTTCCCCATCTGTGACACTATATTGACACACCCTACTGAGCATTAGGTTCTTTAACTCAGGTTTTTCAACTTAATTATTTAATTCTAGCATGGTAAATTCGCTGAGAATACTTTCATTATATTTACATCAACTAACCGGCATTACAAGCGGTTGTTTCACAATAGTTATTGTTTGATAAGGGATTTATAATTGCTATATGAATAACTACAGAGTAATGCTTATGCGTGACAACACTATCATAGGATTGTTTATACATTAGTATAACGAGGGAACTACTGTTCCCATAACCAGAAGGGCATACGTGCTTAGGACGCACGCACAACGCGAGAATCATAAAGTTTATATGGCAGATTTAACGTTTACTTCACGTGCCCTTGCTTTAACGATTGGTTTGGGACTCTTTGTTTTGCAAACAGTGTGAACACTAACATCATTGAGGTCCTATACCAAAATATAGAATCTTTTAACGATCAAGTATACAAGCATCGGGTTTTCCATATGAGTGTGCTGTAGTGGCTGCTTCAGTACCTTAACTCGGGGTATTTATAAACTACATTTCCCAGAGTCCATGGGGTGGTCAGGATAGAACCTGTTATGACCGCGGAAGTAGGCGCGGCAATCAGAGCGTCCTTTTAAGAAGTAGCGAGTGTAGGTTCCCGGTTGCCACAAGCCGCTGGGACCCACACCGAACAGGTCACACTACGGGGCAGGACCCTTGATGACGTGAGTAAAATGAATGAAAGAACGCCGGAAACAGGTATGAGTGCATGCATCTCCAACACGGAGGTCTTGTCTTCCGCATTTATTGACGCATGTTCTTTGGTTTTGTTTATTTCATTTCATTTCCTACCTCAATCACATCATTTGGATAAATCTGACCGTGGACTTTTCGATCCTTTTTCACGGCACCAGTGTCTGACTACAGGGCTACCCCATTTCTAAGGGAGGTCCCACGAGAAGTTTAACCTCTCCCTATGTGGGGTAAGACTCGGTATTTTATGTGTTCTGTATGTATTTTTACGGCATTTTTAACAGCGGTATGAATGCGAGTGTATGTTTTTTAAAAAATTTTCACAAACAATCAAAGCACGCAAATTGGTTTAGAGATTGTTAGTATGCGACTATCAGCCGCTACACCACAATTATGCGCACGTTCTAGAGTGTGATGTAGACCTACGAATGAGCATGCGTTACGTATACTGTATTAGCATGCTTGTTGCTGTGCTTTATCACCCTCGGGCATAATTGGCACAGAGGGTGATGTCAATCTTCACTACTTGTGATATCAGATACTGTATACATGCCTATAACAATGGTGTGGTGTTTGTTTTGTCGTTATCTTTGTCTTTTTACAGATTGAGTGATCTAAAAATCTTCAAGATTGTGTCAAACAAAGTGAGCAGCTTTCTGCCCTTTAATAAAATTAGTATAGGGAAATTCCTTATTTCTACCCTTCCAGGGGGACAACGTTATCGCCCTGAAGAAAGTCCTGCACCATATTTTGGGCTTGAATTGGACTGAAACATGTTGGCTTTAGGGTCTTAGGACCATAATATCCCAATGACCTTATTCTTCCTTATTTTAATATCCTTGACAGATCCAAAAATAAAGGGAAACCGGGATCTGCCAGTGGATTTTTAATCTTTAACCCCCTGGCCAAACAATTCTTTAAGAGCTCCCTACAATACGGTTGAGCCCACCCCGACTTATAGGCGTCGGGGTGTCCCGATGATGAAGCATGACACCACTAGGGTGTGTGAGGGAATATAAAACAAAAGGAGTTGCCTCCTTCGCCATTTTAGAGTGGTGTATAATCATCAGCTTCATTTAAGGACATTCCACCATTAATCAACCAGTATCTGTTTGTATTCTAATAACCGAACTACACGGTTAGGGTATAAGGGGAGTATTTATTGTGGATCAGTGTTATATAACGGGAGGGTGTACTCCTCTTTCAAAGTTTCTCTCGGCCCTTCAAGTAGTGAGAGGTTCCTCCTCCGCTACATTAGTGTATTATATATATATTCCCTTTTATAGCCGTGATCTTTTCCGCTATGGGCCCAGACATCAGTCAGATGCAGTGCAGGATCTCAGCGCACAGCGCCTCGGATTCATGGCGCTGGGCTTGCTGCCTGTGATTTGCTGTTGATTCCTTCTGTGAGAATGGGCTGTGCTGCCTTTATTGACGCTCCGCCGCTGCAGCAGGAATGGATTCACTTCACCTGTGTTTACCTTGCAAACATCAAGGTGAAGCCTTGAGTGCATTAAACAAATAAGAAAAGAAGCAAATGGTGCCACTGGGCCGAGAAGGCTACGAGGACATAGCACTTTGTAGAATTATTATGCACAGGCCTCTTTGTGGGATAGCCACACATTAAATACCAGGCAAACCAAATTGCTATTTATTAACAGACACCCATAAAACTGGTCATTGCTTTGTCATCTCTGGTCATTGTAAGTTTTAATCTTCGCGCTGCTCTCTCGAGCGAATGCCAATAGTATGTATGTGTGTGTGTCCACTTTTCATCCCAGCTGCAGTCAGGTGTTATTAACGCCATGGGGCTGCTCACAGGGATGCAACGTCTTAAACTGTAGCAACTTACTGATTCAAGTTGGTGGCCATCGCCAACTCTGTGCTGTACAGCCGAGGATCTGGCACCAGGGTGCTTTCTGGTTCAAAGACCACTGGGCGAAACATGTTGCCAACAATGGCACACCAAGGGCAAACATGCAGGATGGTAGCAGGAGCACTGGATAACATGCGCAATAAAGCATTTTAATAACACATTCTTTTTAAAGCAGTGCTGAATACCAAATCTATTCCCATTCTAGGCACTGTAAACCGCAGTTGTTATCAATTCCTCATTTATGCGACTCCATGGAAAGATCTACAGAAATATGAAAGGCTAATTCTGCATCGCCGGGGTTCGTACTCATGACCGGAAGTAAAAATCGCATTGTCACAGCGTCAACCGTTCAGCTCACTGAGCTATATTGCTGGCATTGGGTTAAACCGCAGTGTCTCCCGGGAATGGATGCAGAGTGGTGAACATTGAGGAAAGTACCTACCGTGGTACAGTGTTTGCTGCTGTGTTATTGGTTGCACCCCAGACTATGATGGATGCAGTCAGTTGAGTGTTTTCACTCTACAGTAAGCTCCATGACTGACAGCGGATCGGGCCTGAGGTTACACGGCGTCAGTCACTGCAGCAGTGCATAGGACACAGAGTCGCGGGTGGGGGGGTGGAAATGGGGTCGGCACAAAAGGGTGGGGGAAGAGGCGGGAGGGGTTTTTAATAATTAAAATAAAACTCACCGTCCCGCGCCGCCTCAGATGCTGGCCTGCCCCCGTTGCCGTTTTCCTGCAGCTCTCCTCAAGAAAGCCACCCATAGGCAGCCTCCCTCCCCTCCGCCAATCACAACGCTGCAATGGCAGCGTTGTGATTGGTGCGGTGCAGGCGCACAGCGCCCCAGCCGGGAGCCTAATCGGAGGCCCTTTTCTCTATGCAGCCTACATAGAGAAAAGGGAGAGTGCGCATGACTGCTTTGGTCGGCCCCAGGCCGACCAAAGCAGTCACGGCCCACAACAGTGGGCAAGCCACTCCCCCCTTGCCCTCAAGCTGGACCGCCCACCCGCCCTCCCACAACCAGGCACTCCAGGCACTTCTGCTTTCTCGCAGTGCGAGAAGCAGAAACATAAAATGGTAGTTTTACCATTTTATGTTTCTGCTTCTCGCACTGCAGCAAGCAGTGAGGCGACGCCCCCATGGAAGAGCCACCACTGGCTTTAAGTGGCATGAAAAGGGTGAAGTTCTCAAAGGGGGCATGTCCATGAAACAACTAGGACTCCTGTAAAGGGGTGTGGCCTCTGTAACGAAGGGTGTGACCTAATAGAGGGGACTAGAATCCAGTGTTGCACTAAGTCCTAAACAGTTCTTTCACAAAATCTTTAACAACAATTCTAAAAAAAAAAAAAGTCCCGTTGCTCTATGTTTCAGAAAAGCAGGACGTTCTCCTTTCGTCTGATCAGCTGAAAACGTGCTATCAGCCATCAGCAGCTAATGACTGCCTCGGTGTTACATTTAGAGCCTGGCTCTGCCCACCACTTCTCTTGACCCCTGCAGAATTCTCGGAGTGCCCTTTCAGATCACTATCAGCCTCAGGTGATCATAGCTCCCGATCTGGTTGCATTCAAAGCTGTCTCCTCGAGATTCCATCAAAGCCCGGAAAGGGTGGTACTTCGCCGAGGTAATATGTTTCATCCAGATTTTTTCAGGTAATATGACATTATTGAATTTATGACTAAAAATTAGGTTATCCCTGTTTACTTTTAGACCCTAATTATCAAAGGGAATCTTGAACTCAAGGAAGCAGAAGTCAAATTAGCAACCGTGGCTCCTAGTGAGAAGGTACATGTCAAATCTTTGCTCGTATTTTAACCAACAGTAACTACTAAAATCACGTTGGGAGAGATGTGGGTTATTCAGCCTTACATTACATGTTTTTCAGAACTGCAAACATTAACCAGGCCAGAGAATAACGTGCCCCCGGTCTGAATCAAGTACCACCTAAATTTACTTATTTGTTCAAGGTGGCATGAAGGTGAGGTATAGATGATTTTAATAATAATTAGTATAATAATCTAAAAGAATGTTTCGATTATAATCAGAGGACTATAATTACCTCCCCAGATATATTAGAGACCACCCGCCTAGAAATCCAGTTGGAAGAAGGAGGCAACTGCCCCGTATACTCACAAATTATAATTTTTTGAAAAACAAAGTGGCCCTCCTCACCAAATATGAGGTAAGGTGTGCCGATAACGATATGAGACTTAGATTATGCTCTAAGTACAACGATAGAAGTGAAAGTGGTGTGTGTTTTGTTCACAAGCTTGGGTGAAAGCCTAGTGCGTAAGTGATGAATGTGTGGGACGTTGGTTTATAAGTATGAGGGAAGATTGGCATATATACCCAGTGATAATCGGCTTTTTTTGATCTGCTTTTTTAAACCTGTTTTAGTGCCAAATGTCTACAAGCAATCAAGAAAAGCATAGCATACATGTATTAGAAGGGTTAGGAACATGTCTAATATGGTTTCGTAGAAAGGTCCATTTAAATCAATGTAAATAACTCCTATATAAGAGACATCCCACCTCAATGTTACTGGGGTTTACTTGCACTATGAAAGTTGAAACCATGTTCCTACCCAGGAAGGCTTATTGATATTTGTGTTTTGTTATACAGGTGTTTTTAACAGATCCAGTACAAATCTATTTACAGTGAGAGTTACAATTGTTGTCTTGATAAAGATGGAGATATGAGCTATCGATCGAAACGCGTCAACGCCCTTGTGAGAACAACACAATCCGTGAAGGGGCTAAAGCCTATGAGTACCCAACAAATAGTAAAATACTGGGTTTTAGCTGGAGAAACTGCTTAACACAGATGTGTACCACCCAAATGACAGATTGCTCTTGTCTATTATCTGTACTCTCCTTTTTATGTAATTGTGGTTTTTAATTTTGTTATTAACATTTGTGACATTAATTGATGCTAGCTTTGAAGTCACTGATAGTGTTGTGGACTATATCTACCCTGTTTTTTAACTGTGTACCCTATTGGTTTTTAATTAATAAATTGATTTGTATTTTTTCATAAATTGAGTTGTCTAGATTATCTATCTGGGATATATGATAATACTTTCTGTATATGTATGGTGCCCAATTGAATGAGTGTGATTGGGATTGAATGTAGACAATTGATTGTATGTTTTTGACCTGTTAGACTAGCGTCCAAAGGTTACCCTTTTTGTGACGTCATCCAGAGGGCAACAGCAACAATCATTTGCAATGCAATAGGTCTCGCTTTTACAAGAGTTTAAGCTATTGGCATTGTAAATGATAATGCCTTTTATTTTTCTGTTTTGACAATTAAGACATAAATAAAAGGCATTGTCACTTACAATGCCAATAGCTGAAACTCTTGTAAATGCGAGACCTATTTCATTTCAAAGAAGCGGCCGCCATTGTCCCGGGCTGCTTGGAAAGTGAAATTGCGCATGGCGCGCTCAATGTTGCATGAAAGCATGAAAAATATGGGCGGAGAGTGGGCGTAGCTTCAATTCCATACTCAAATACAGCATGCCTCGCAGAGCAGCGCATGCGCTGCCCAAGCTTGACCTAATAACAAGCATTTTCAATGCAATAGGTCGTGCATTTACGAGAGTTTGAGTTATTGGTATTGTAAATGATTTTTTTTTTATTTATGTGTTGAGTTGTAAAACATAAATAAAAGGCATTGTTATTTATAATGCTACTAGTTTAAAGTATTGGAAAAGTGAGATCTATTGCATTGCAAATGCTTGTTTTAGATGCTGCTCGCATATTTATGTATCGTGAGCAGTGTTTAAACAAAGGGGTGTGGGCAACATTAAAGTGAAAGCGGGTATGGAGCATTTAAAAAAAATAATAATTTTATTAGTTATTATTCAGAAAAGCAGTAATTTCAATTAATCCAGAAATCAAAACATAATGACCAAATACAATTCATCATTTTTCCATCTATACATTTACATATATAAATTATTCCAACCATAATTAACTTCCTATTAATTTACCCTATCTATTTCTTCAAAGAACAGGGAGGCAAAAAGAAAAGAAGAAACGAAGAAACAGAAGGATAACAAAAAGAAAATATTAAAAGAGGTAGAGAATTTTTTAAAGAAGAGGAGATGAATGAGACTGAATCATAGAAGGAAACACCTTTCAGCCAGACACATTAATTCAATTTTCCTATTTCCCCTCTTACTCCATCAAAGGCCCCCATACTTGATGACCCCTTTTCTTCGCTCTCCTACCTTTACATTTATACAACGCCATCTCCAAGTTGTACACATGAAAAAGTCTAGCATACCACTCCTGATATGTTGGAGGGCCTACATCTTTCCATTTTGAGGCAATCATTATATGGAAAATTGCTGTTACTATGAAACATAAATATACTTGGGTCAGTTCCATCTGTAAGCTCTCATCAAAGCCAAATAATTTCATCGTTGGAGTTAATGGGACCGCCCGCCCTGTGATTTGATACAAGAAAGTTTCAATCTTCTGTTTCAAGACATGCAATTTGCTACAATCGGAAAACATGTGAACCATATCTGCAGGACCCGGTCCACATCTTGGGCAATAGTTGTTTTCCCTTTTCCCCCAAGCGAACAATTTTGCTGGCGTAAAATATAATCTGAATACTGTTTTAAAGTGTTGGGCTTTGAGATTAGCAGATAGAAATATAATTTTAGACAGCTTTAAAGATCTACACAGATCAACATCCTGATTCTCAAGTTTATCCGCCCACGCACTTTCTGACCTGACTATGTCATCTGAGTTAGCACTCATCAGCATTGAATACAAATCATTAACACGGGGCTGCCTGTACAATAGACATTCTAACAGCGGGATTGGAGCTAGACTAGTAAGCTGCGAAACAACCAGTTTAATTGTCTCCCTGATTTGTACATAATTAAAGAATGTCCTAGGGTCTACCCCATATTGTTCCTGGAGTTCTCCAAATGACATAACCCCGTTCAGGTTAAAAATATCTCCTAGATTATTAATTCCAGCCTGTTCCCAGGTTCTACCTATTTTGTCGTAGAGTGGAGCCGGGAATATTGATGATCGCCATAGCAATAAATATCTCTGGACCTTTGGGATTTTCAAGATCTTACCAGCCTTACACCAAACATTCTAGGCTGCTCTTAGGGGCTTGAAGCGTGTTGTCTCCAGCTGCCTCAATACAATTCCTGGTGCTGCGTCCCCTATGGCTAACTCATAAATGGAACGGGGGATCTCCCTATCCTGACCTCCCAACGTTGCATCCGACCATATTTTAGGTTTCAATAAGATGGTCGTTTGCTGCAACGTTATAGCCCAATAATAATATAATAGATTGGGAACGGCCAATCCCCCACGATCTTGAGGTAGAGTCATTAATTTCAGTGATCTCCTAATCTTCTTTTAGCCCCATATAAATTGTGAGACAATCCCATCTAGTTTAAAAAAAAACATATTTGATGGTTCCAGCAGTATGCATCGTAGTAGATACATTTTTTTAGGGAACATTGTCATCTTTAAGACATTACATCTACCTATTATGGAGAGATGTAGATTATCCATTCTTTTTAAATCCTCACCTATCTTCTTTATGAGAGGCGCCAAATTGATATCCCATATAGTCCCAACCTCCGCAGCTATGTTTATCCCTAAGTATGTAGCTACCTCCGTCCTCCGTGGATCCTGACATAGAGTGAATTTAGAGCAGACAATCTTTGTTTTATCGGTATTTAAACCGTGGCCCGACTGCCTACCAAATTCCAAAGCAAGGTCTTCAATCCTTCCTATAGCTTCTAATGGGTCAGGGGTAACAACTGCTATATCGTCAGCATAAGCTAACACTTTGGTGTTATATCCCCTGACCACTACTGGTTTGATGGCCTGATCGTTTAGCATTAATCTGATTAAGGGGTCAATATAGAGCGCAAAAAGGATAGGGGAGCAGGGGCAGCCCTGTCTTGTGCCACAAGCGATCTTAACCCTTTCCGATTCCCTCCCCCATCAGCTGTATCTTCGCGTAAGATTGTACATACATTGCTCTTAGGGCTGTTAATATACGTGGGCCAAAGCCATTAGTTCTTAGATTGTTCCACAAGTATGCCCACTCGACCTGATCAAAGGCTTTTTGTGCGTCCAGTAGTATCAGTGACATCTGCTCTCCTGAAGCTTCCGCTATAGCGAATAATGATATTACGCGACGGACATGGTCCGTTGTTTCTCCACCTGGAATGAAGCCATGCTGCCATGGACTCACCAGGGAGGCGATTATTTTTGCTAATCTAAGCGCAATAATCTTGGAGTATAGCTTCTCGTCAGCATTTATCAGAGAGATGGGTCTATATGAAGCTGGACCCTCTGCAGCCTTTCCCTTTTTCAGAAAGATGACTATGTTAGTCTCCTGCCAAGATTGCGGTGGAATCCCCTTCTGCTGGACCGCCAAGAACAGGTCTAACAACTGGGGGGCTAGCTCTATCTGTAAAACTTTGTATACCTCGATCGGGATCCCATCTGGGCCGGCCGCCTTACCCGAAGCCATTGCCTGGAGTGCCTCAATAACCTCGTTCATTGAGATATCTTCTTCTAGTTCTTGAATGATTGGGGGCATTACATTGGTTCCCGTGCCTACTGTCGTTAGTGTACTACCCCTGGAGCAATACAAATCCTCATAGAATTCAGCGAATATTTTTAATATATCTTGGGGCTCATTAGCCATTTTACCATCCTTCCTTTTTAGCCTTGAGATATTGTTTGCTGCTGCCCTTTGTTTTAACCGGAGTGCCAAATGTTTCCCTGTCATCTCTCCATATTCATAGTTATCCCTAACACTGGTTCGGAACATTTCAGCAATTGGTGCTTATGACTTTTAATTCTAGCTGATTTTGTAGCTCCTCCTGCTTTTGAACTATAGCTACCATATGTTCTTCCTCATATTTAGATAGTTCCTCCGTGAGTTGTTGTAATGCCTCTCTCTGCTTTTTCCTATGAAACCCCACATAGCTGATTATCTCCCCCCTAAGCCCTGCTTTGAACGCGTCCCACACAATTTCCCTCGAGGTGCTGAACCTATTCATATCATAGAACTGCCTGTTCAGTGGCCAAGAGTTTCAGATCAAAGGACCATTTTGTGAAAGATCTTTCATGTCCCTGAGCCTCAATTTCCAGCAACAGAGGGTTGTGATCCGACAGGACCTTAGGTAATTTCCTGATGTTAGCCCCCTATATAAGAGAGGCGGAGACAAAAAAGTAGTCAGTGTAGACACGAGAAATAGGTGTACCCTGGGTCCCCGGAATTTTTATGAGACCACATATCCACTAGCCCATGACTGTCCACTAGAGCTTTTAATGCTTTAAAAACTTGTGGCTTCCTCCCCTGATACCCTCCCCTAACGGAACCATGTGTATCTAAATGGATATTAAAGTCACCACAGATAATAAGGGGGGATGGCCAGGACCAGTTCGAGTTCTAGTTCTGAGAGCAAATCCGGATCATCGAAATTCGACCCGTAGATCGTACATAATGTTAATCCACTAGGTATTGAGGCAATCGCCCACCTCCCCCATTTATCTGACAGGGTTCGCTTGTTGGGTGGCATCCGATTAGAGACACGTATTGCAACGCCTCTAGTCGTGGTAGACTGTGATGAGCTGATAACCTGCATATACCCTGGGATGACATTGAGCCCTGTCTTTTGCCAAGGAATCTGGGTTTCTTGTTGGCATATGATATCAGCAACCAATGTTCGTAGCACCTCACCTGTCCTACCTCTCTTACCCCTATCATTCAAGCCCCCAATATTTACAGAACAAATAGTCTTCCTACCCATCCCTAAAATTTGCTTGATGCCTGGGTTGCCCCTTGAACCATTCCTTCAAAATGAATCCAATCCGCCTCTTCAAGTTACGACAATGCTCTGCTTTTCTGAATTTTTTACCCACCTCTCCAGCCCCTCTCCCTTTCCCCCACCTCTCCCCCCACCCTCACCCCCTCCCTGCCTTGTGAAGCGACAGACCTACCTAGGTCTGTGGTTGATGAACGGTGGTGCCCTCCGGATGGTGACATGTGTGATACATATGTGTGTCTTTATAGTCCCCCTGTGCCTTTAATACCTCCTCACACTTTTTATCTATTGTTACCTACCCCACCTTACTAAGAGCCGTGAGGAGAAGAAAAAAAGAAAGCAAACAATCAAAACACAAAAAAAAAGACAAGCTGCTTATCACTATATACTTGGAACCCTACTTAATCACGATCCCTCCTGAACCTAGTCGGGAAGTTTCTGCGCCAAAGACAAAGTTGAAGGAAACAAAAAAGAGGAAAAAGTCATCTCCCCCCTGCATTTAAAAACTCCTTCGCCTTGATCTCCGACGTGAAGAATCTAGTCTGATCGTTCCAGATTACTTTCAGTCGGGCCGGGTTTAGGAGAAAAGCCTGTACCCCTTTCTCCTGAAAGTGATTGATCATTTGGCGCAAACGCCAGCGACTTTCCACGGTGATGTGGCAAAAGTCTGGTCTAGTAAAAAAAGAAAACCCTTCCGCAGCTCGCTGCGCTTCCGGTCTCGCCTTTTCGAACACATTTTGTCTCAGTAGGTAATTTCCGAAGTAGACCAGAAATGCCCTTGGTTTGGCATCTGGGCGAGCTGGCTGTCGGAAAGTAAACAGAACTCGATGCGCCCTTTGTATTTCCTGAGGCCAGTTCCAGCCTTCCAATTCCGGAAAGGATTTCTGCAATAACTGGACCATGTATAATCGCGCATCCGACCCTTCTTTTCCCTCCGGACTACCCAGGAAACGCAGATTATTTCTTCTCTGGCGATTTTCACTCTCTTCCAGTTTCCACTGGATGTCCGTAAGTTGTGCTTCGTGGGCTTCTACTTGTCCCTTTGAACCTGCTATGTCCATCTCCAGAGAAGCTGTCCTTGACTCTAAATCCGTCATCCGGTCGCTGATGGCATTGCAAGTTCTTGCGCCTTTCCTTACCGCCCCTTGAAGTTTACGGGAGGCATTCTGTGATCGTTTACTCTCCATACGGGATTTGTCCCGGTGAGCTACTACACTCTGCAAAATGGATTCCAAAGTTGGGGGTGCTGCAGAGGATTCTTCGCTGGGGGTTTTGTTACTATCCCCCATCAATTGATCTCCAAGGGAATAATCCCATCTCAGATCCTTTTGCCTTTGGTTGTCGTTTCTGCCCACTCTGGAGTATGTCTTCCATGTTGTTACAATAGTGTCTTTACCTCCTGTGCCAATGCCCGATGCACTATCCTCCTCGCTAGATTCTGTGTTGGACCCGGAATCTGACCCCGATCCTGACCATGTGGCATCTGATAGCGAAAAATAGTAGTTCGCCTCCGAGTCGATATCCCTTTCCCTACGATCCTGTGGGGTTCTATGGATCCTTAGGAGTCCTTCGGGTTTTGACTCCCCCCTAGGCTCTTGTATGGGAGGGTTCCACTCAGCTGCCCCCGGTAGATCAATCGGGCCCTTATTGAGTCCTTTTCTTCCCAAGATCTTCCCTTTCTTATCTGTGTTCTCTTTTCTTAATTGGGTCACCGGCTGACTTATTTCCTCCTGGCCTATCACGGAAACTCCTATATCTTGCCCTTTTCCCCCACTATCTGCCTTGCCTGGAATCTCTTCAATCGGCACTGCCAACCCTGTTTCCTGAGCCCGGTCATCCCCCTCCTGCTGTATTTGTTCATCGTTAAGGTTCTCCTGGGGACCAACTTCAGGCCGCCCTTTTGTGTGTAAATTCAATGTCTCGTCCTCCAGCGACCCCCCCAGCTCCCCCTGACCCATGTGTGGCTTACTAGCCTGTGTCAAACATTGCCCGCTTGCCTCTTCAGTGGTCTCCATCCGCTCGCTCCGCTGATCTGCTGTGGAGCTGCTCCCTGCTCCCCTGAGCATGTCGATCACTGAAACAGCGGTGCGAAGTGGCTGGGGCTGCACGCCCACGCCCCTCCCCTTCCCGTCCGGGAGATTCTTCACCCGGGTCCTCTGCCTGCGTCCCTGAGCCGTAGCTGGAGCCGTAACTGGAGCCGTCTCGAGTTCTGCCACGTTTCTCTGTGGGGATTCCTGAGGGAGTGCCGCGACTCTGCCTTTTGCGCCTGTCTTTGGACCCATAGTACTCGTGCAAGTTGGGGATCCGTCCCCCCTGCTCCACGTCGAGGTATGGGCCAGTTCCTGCTCAAAACCTCTGCAACCGGCAATCAGCTGTTCTGCGATCTCCACCAGCACTGCAACCCAGCACTTCAAACCAGGTAAGGCTCGACCAGTCTCGGCACAACCGCTTGCTCTTATGCTTCCCACTTAGGGGTTCGACATTTTAGTATTTCATCTTATACTTTTTTGAAGAATATCACCGTTACCTCGGGAGCCACCTACGGCTGAATCACTCGGCCGCCATCTTGCTTCCCGGGTATGGAGCTTTTACAAAATTGTTTTTAAAAAAAAAGAAATTTTAAAAGCTGCCTTATTTTTTCTGTCCTAGTTGATGGATTGTGGTAAGTATGAATGAGAACAAGCTAGTGGGTGGAAGCTAGTTGTGTGTACCTGGGAGAAAAAAAATGTTTTTTTTTTAAGACCCTCACCCACCAACCTAGTTGGTGGCATGCTTCATCATTGGGTCCCTCCCAAGGTGCCGAGTGCACCTCGGGTGTGCTTCGACGCCTGATTACAGCGGAGCTGGTTTTGTGTTTGTGAGAGTGCAGTGATGTGAATGTTAGTGATGCTTAGGTGTAGTTTGTATGATAAACAATGTGTTGCACTTACTAAGGTGTGGAGTAGTACTGGTGGTGGTATTGGTGGTGGTGGTGGTATTGCTGCTGGTGCTGGTAGTGGCGGTACTGGTTGTATTGGTAGTGGTGGTGGTAGTGGTACTTGTTGTGGTATATGGTGGTGGTGGTAGTGGTACTGGTGGTGGTTGTGGTACTGGTAATGGTGGTGGTGGTGGGACTGGTACTTGTGGTGGTGTTACTAGCGGTGGTACTGGTGGTACTAGTAGTGGTGGGGGTACTGGTGGTGGTACTGGTGGTGGTGGTAGTGTTGGTGGTATTGGTGGTGGTACTGATGGTGGTGGTGAACAAAAAGAATTGCTTGTAGTATAGTATAGTAGAGTGTAGTAAATGTTTTGTGAGTTGTGTTAAAGTTATGAGTTGTGTGTATAGCAACAGACGATAGTACAATTTTGTTTAGAAATGTTATGTTTATTAACGATACATGTGTAGTATGTACTATATATAAGTAATGTAATTAACGTAGATGTGAACATATCTGTTATGTACATGTTTTATTGCATTAGTAATAGGTTAAAGCTGCTCAACAATATCAGTAATGCATCCATTTGAAAATAGTACATTTAATGTAATTGGTAAATGTGGCATTAAAGCATCTCCAAAATCGTCAACGTCAATACTTATGTTTAAAAAGTCCATTAGGATAGTATTATTGACGTCCATTGATTGAAAATGTTCAGTGTTTTGGACTTGTGCTGTTATTGTACTTAGTTCCTGGTTTGTTTTTTCCAATCCATATATAGTTATTGTTATTTTTTCTTGTGGTGGTTCAATGACCTGTGAAGCAAAGAAATATAAAAATTATTAAATGTAGCAGGTAGCATTTTTTTTTTGTAAAGTTGTTGTATTTTTATTAGTTGTACTTACTTGAAGTTGTGTATGTCGAGTTGTATTTAATATTTTTCTCCATTAAACTCATGTACAGTTAGAGGAGTTATTTTTACGTAGTTTCCAATTTGTATTGGAAAGTCTGTTGCTTCTCTCCATAATGTAATTTTTACTGAGTCTGTGGTATCATTCAATGTGATGGATTTCAATTTTGTTTCTTGCCCTCCAATAAATAGTGTTATAGTTGTATTTTCCTGCAATATAACAAAAATGTGTAATTTTTGGTGGGGATTTCTAATAGCAATTAAATAGATTTTATTTTGGTAATACATTTTGAATTTAATTTGAAAATTTTTACTCAGATATTAGTATATCCATAAAAGTACAAGGTGCAACAACAGATGGGAGTACACATATGTATCACTTATAAAAACATTAATGTAAAATCGTATATAACAAAACATGCTAAGAAAAGTAGAATAAGAATGAATTAAAAGCCCTATAAATGTATTAGGTGTTTGATCCATTAGGACTGTTGTTGGCATAAAGTAGAGTGGGAATTGTCTTTTTTGTTAATTTTGCGGATATTATTAGTGAGTTGATGAGAGATTTATGAAAATTATTCAGATATAGTATAAAAAGCAGTGAGCTCAGATATAGTTTTGCCTTATCCCTTATTTCCGTAGAGTAGAGTGTTATAGAGTGCAGTGGTGGAGAGTGGCATAGAGTGCGTTGGTGTAGAATGCAGTGGCATAGAGTAGATTGGTGTAGAAAACAGTGGTGCAGAGTAGAATAGAGGGGCATAGAGTGCAGTGACACAGAGGGGCCGATTCCGATCTCGGTCGGAGGCGCACCCAATACCATTCGGTCGGGAAAAAAGCCATGCGAAAGCCTGTTTCCCGACCGATCCGTACAGCACACCGAACGAGTAAGTACGATGCGCACAACAGCACAGAATCCGGCCGAGCCGTACTCACCCAAACCAGGTCCTGTTCCCCGACCGAGGCGAATCCGGAAACGCCGAATCGAGTCGCACGGAAGGAAAAATGCAGCTCCGTCCGGCCGAACGAGTACGATGTGCTTTCCGTACGCGCCGAACCCGTCGCTACGCACGGCACGTCAAAGCATCCGGAGAGGCGCACATAAGCTCCGATTCGCGCCACAACACGATCCACGGCTACGAGACGAACACGCCAGCGACGAGGACGAGGCGAAGCGACGAGGACGACGCGAAGCGGCGAGGACGACGTGAAGCAACGAGAAGGACGAACGACACGAACCAACCATGAATCCCTTCGTCCCGATCATACCAATATTCTACATTTACTACCGGAACAGGCACGGACGTGTACGGCGCAGAAGGTAAGTCAGACACCAACCACAAAACACATACAACACGTACACGACACATCACACACACACAGAGGGATGCAGAATATACTTACACCAGCAACAGCAGCACCATAGGGGCGGGATGCCCATCACCAATGCCACATATGCACACAGGGGCCTGAATGCGCACCACCACCCCTACCCAGGGGGGCTGGATGCCTACCACTACTACCACCCTTAGCCAGGGGTGCTGGATGCCTACCACTACTACCACCCTGAGCCAGGGGGCTGGATGCCTACCACTACTACCACCCTGAGCCAGGGGGCTGGATGCCTACCACTACTACCACCCTTAGCCAGGGGGGCTGGATGCCTACCACTACTACCACCCTTAGCCAGGGGGGGCTGGATGCCTACCACTACTACCACCCTTAGCCAGGGGGGGCTGGATGCCTACCACCACCCTTAGCCAGGGGTGGCTGGATGCCTACCACTACTACCACCCTTAGCCAGGGGGGGCTGGATGCCTACCACCACCCTTAGCCAGGGGGGGCTGGATGCCTACCACTACTACCACCCTGAGCCATGGGGGCTGGATGCCTACCACTACTACCACCCTGAGCCAGGGTGGGCTGGATGCCTACCACTACTACCACCCTTAGCCAGGGGGCTGGATGCCTACCACTACTACCACCCTCAGCCAGGGGGGCTGGATGCCTACCACCACCCTTAGCCAGGGGGCTGGATGCCTACCACTACTACCACCCTCACCCAGGGGGGCTGGATGCCTACCACTACTACCACCCTGAGCCAGGGGGCTGGATGCCTACCACTACTACCACCCTTAGCCAGGGGGGCTGGATGCCTACCACTACTACCACCCTGAGCCAGGGGGGCTGGATGCCTACCACTACTACCACCCTGAGCCAGGGGGGCTGGATGCCTACCACTACTACCACCCTTAGCCAGGGGGGCTGGATGCCTACCACTACTACCACCCTTAGCCAGGGGGGCTGGATGCCTACCACTACTACCACCCTGAGCCAGGGGGGCTGGATGCCTACCACTACTACCACCCTTAGCCAGGGGGGCTGGATGCCTACCACTACTACCACCCTTAGCCAGGGGGGCTGGATGCCTACCACCACCCTTAGCCTGGGGGGGCTGGATGCCTACCACTACTACCACCCTCAGCCAGGGGGGGCTGGATGCCAACCACTACTACCACCCCCACTCATAGGATGGACAATGCATGACACAACCACCACACCACAACCTAGGGAATGCAAGAAGAAGACATCCCCCAACACCATGACAAGCGTGTGTAGACTGTGTCAAATGCCTACAACACCGAACATGACTTTGAACATACAATGTGACCCCCTAGCACATGTGCCACACATATATGTGTGTGGCACCCACAATGCAAGCAGGCCATGACCATTGTGGCAATGGGGTCCAAACCCCCATCACCACAGTGACCAAAAGGTAAGTGTGGGGTCCATAGCTGAAGCACATTTTGAACATTGTGGCAATGGGGTCTAAACTCCCATCACCACAGTGAACAAAAGGTAAGTGTGGGGTCCATAGCTGAAGCACATTTTGAACATTGTGGCAATGGGGTCCAAACCCCCATCACCACAGTGACCAAAATGTAAGTGTGGGGTCCATAGCTGAAGCACATCTTGAACATTGTGGCAATGGGGTCTAAACCCCATCACCACAGTGACCAAAAGGTAAGTGTTGACAAAGAAAGAGGTGCAACTGCCAAACTGCATGGATGATTCCTGGTCACAGAACAACAAACACATCAGTGGCAAAGTAGTGTATGTGTCCCATTGCAACATAAATTGGGGGAGCCAAATACTGCAGTGCAAATAAGACATACCTTTGGCCATGTGCAGACAAACAACACCCATGGGGGCTGACACCGTCAACAATCATCAATGACACAATGACAGAAGTGACCATCAGAATGCAGACCCACATATTTGCACCAATGGGCACACAAATGCAGATACCCTGTGGAGACTGCAGATGTGAGGTGAACAGATACCATACCATGGCAGCAATGGGACACACAAACCATGATCATTGTGCTGACCGATGACCTAGGAGTCCCAGGGACAGCAGGGGAAACCCACCAAACTACATACAGCCAATGGCACACCCAAGATATGCCAATGCAGTGGTGCAGATGCACAAACACAAACAGGCAGACCCACACTGCACATCATACACAACAGGTGAGGGGGTGCCAGTGTCCCCAGGCAACCACACAACACATGAGGAGACCTGAATACCAATCATACAGATGTGCATACAGTGCCACACAAAGGTAACTCATGGATCCAAATCCCCTATGTGGGCAAGCAGGCATTGTCAGATGAGAGGGAGCACAAATCACACATGTCACACAGGCACGTAGGGACAGCAACTGACACAGCAAGACACAGACACACCACAGCACCACCCCCAGGGCCCCCACAATGTGGTGACCCTGGGCTGCATTACAATCCCACTGTAATGACAAAGCTAAATGTGGTTCACACTGTGAACCACAGTCATGTGTCCTGAGCAACAAACTACCATCACACCTACACAAGCACAAATCAATCAGCATGGCCAGTAAGCCAAGGCCAACATGGAGGCAGGGGCCTAGCCGGGCAACAACTCTCATCTGCACACACTCAACACCACACCCCTCGACCTCCAACAATGTGCAGCAGTGAAGTACACATGCACTGGTGACATTGCACATGCACCCATGACTATTCCAGGGTGGTGGGTGGGAACCAAGGTGCAGAAACACATCACACATGGCCACTCAACAAGACTCCTGAATGTCTGACACACTGCACACTACGCTGTACATGGACATGACGGCAATACCACACCAACCAATGGGATCCCAGCCACAGTCACACACCAATGAAGAAGCCAAGGTCACCCACAAAGAACACACATAGACAACAACCAACATTGCAGCCCGGACCCTGAGGAGTGCCAGCAGTCACACACACAACGTGTCACAATCACTGAAAGATAACACAAACTGGAAATCACATGACAGGGGCAAACAACAAGTGCCAAGGGGAAACCTGACTGTGACCCATCTGCGTCTGCACACAAACTCAGCCCTGACAGCAAACACACCTATGGGTGACACCCTGATGACCAGTAATGTGCCATGCACCCACATCACAGAGAACCCAGGGAGAAGACTTTGGGGGAACATAGCTCAACTCAGCTAGCATCACAAACAGGTACAACACTAGGGATCACAGCATGCACAGCTAAACGGAAGTGAACACACAGACATGCACATACAACACACACCTTGGGCGCAGGCAATGTCACAGGAGTACACACTGCCATGAGGGGACTCCACTCCTGTGTGAGGAAAGCTGTGCCATATGTTGCCTCAGTAGGGCCCCATCATGTCAGCTGAGCACTTGGTCACACAATCAACAATTAGCACCAAATGAGGGCTCCCGTAACATCAGCCTGGTCATGGAAGTGCCAACGGAATCATCAGCACAGATCCAACACACTTGTATAGCAATGTTGCACTGACAACACAGATGAGTCCTTCCCCATTGATGCCCAAACCTGCATGTCCACTGGATATGGCCACACGGTCAGGGAAGTAGACGAATTGAACAATGGCAGGCACAACAGATGTGCTGGGGTGGATGCCACAGATGTGAAATAGGCAATCTAAGTAGGAAATCCCATTGCCAAATACTGAACACATGACACCCTCAGATGCTGCTATGGATGACATGGATACACCACAGGATAGGACACATTCCCCCTGGACCACATGGGTTCCTGCACAGTAACACTTCATTATCATGAGACCAAATATCACCATCACTGCAGCAAGGGCATGGTTAGCATCATCAACATCATGTACATCAGAAGCAAAAGCACTAGAGAACAGAAAGTTGCTTTATTCAGCATATGTGGCATTAAAAGTAGAAGTCCGCTAGAAAATAAACAAAGGCCAATGGCCAGTCCATCAACAAAGTCACAAGTGGGTGACAGTGGCAGATGCCACCCTACACATGCCTGCACAAAACCAGGGACAATCCACTAGGAGGGGCAACCGGGGGGTAGGCCAGGCACCGCAGGGACAGGATCAGGGCTCACCAGGAGGAAGCAGGGAAGGGGTGGTGGGTGCTGGAGAGCCACTGACAACTGCAGTGGAGGTTTCTGACATGGTGTGTGCCGGCACAACTGGGGGGCACGACTCAGATGTTGTGGGTGCCGGCACGACTGCAGTGGACCCTGCAGATGGAGTGGACAGGTCCGCCACTGCAGTGCCCAAGTCAGACAGGGTGTTAGTGGACTCCACTGCAGTGCCTACCACCAGGGGAGCAGAATGGGGAACAGGCAAGGTGGGCTGGACAGAGGGGGAGGACACCCTCACCACATCAGTGGCACAGACAAGCGCAGCGGGGGGTGTGGTGCCGGGAGAGCAAGTGGCAGGGGGAGAAGGCCGGATCCTCTTGGGGATGGTATATCTGTGGGTGGGGGAACCTGGGGCAGGGTGTGGTGGCGGCACCTGTGGAGTGGGGGCCGGAGGGATGGAGGAAGGAGACCTGGTGCTTGAGCTGCAGGGCGGCGGCGGGGTCTTGCTCTTACCACTCCGGGGGGACTTGCGGGTGGGGGCCTCAGTCTGTCTGCGCCTGGGGGAGGGTGTCCGGGGGCGAGGGGCACTCTGCTCCGTGTGGGGGGACTTCCTCTTCCCCCTGGATGCTGGAGCAGCTGGATCGGAGGGGAAGAGGCCGAGGTCACTGAGGAAGAGGCGCTGGGTCTTTGGGGTTGCAGGTGAGGCAAGGGAGGGTGTTTTGGAGGGAGAGGCAACTGAGGACTGCGCAGTGCCCGTGGATGCGTGTGTGTGTACCAGGGCCCCATCCCCTGTGAGTCTGGTTTCAGTCCCCTGACTGTGCGTGCGTGTGCGTTTTGTTTGTGGCGTGTGTGTCTGTGTGCTGGACGTGTGTGTGCTGGTGTGTGCCTGTGCCGGTGTGTGTGTGCTTGGGACGGGTAAGGTGCTGGGGAGTGTGGATGGAGCAGAGGCAGGAGGGGTGAGGGACTGTCTGAGGAGGGACACTGCTGCCGTCAGGGTGGAGTCCATGGACCTATTGCCCCTCTGTAGGTCAGACATGCCCGATGAGATGCCCTCCATGAACGACACCAGCTGAGTCAACAGAGCGGTGTGCGCATGGAGGACACTCAGCATGGCTGTCTGCCCTACATGGAGCTGGCGAAGGAGGTACACAGACTCCTCACTCAGGGCAGCAGGGGACACAGGGGCAGGGGGTGCGGTGCCTGGCCCAAAGGAGACACGCTCCCGAACATGGGAGCCTCCACGGACCTGGGGAATGGGAGCCGATGGGAGGGCGGTGGTGGTGCTGGTGGTGGCGGGGACAGCAACACTAGCTGGGGTGTGGTGGCTGCTGACACCCGCCTCCATAAGGGAGTCATCCTCCGAGTTGCTCTGGTCCTCAGCTGAGGTGGATGGTGCTGAGGACTCCTCGGTGTGGCTCCCCTCGCCCTCCGTGCCACTGGGTCCCTCCGACCACTCCTCGGCTGCTGACCCAGTCTGGCTCTCCGGCTCCTCCTGGTCCGTGGAGCTGTCCCCTTCCGTGGCCGTGGATGTATCTGCAAACAATGGGGAAACAGACAGACATCAGTCACCTGCACCAAACGCACACACCACTGTGAGCACAGCACATTACAGAGCAAGCCCTGGCATCATTAGTTGTACATTGCTAAAAGTGCCCTAACTGAACAGGAGAAGCCAATTGTCAGTCTGATGCCAAGCATGGCACTCACATCCCACATGGCCTTGCACCCATCTGTCTGGTGTCTGTTGGATTGCAACACCCCAGTGTGGACACATGCACCAAGTACACAGTAGTTGGACAGTGCAGAGGACACGGTGTGGCATGTGGACATGCACACATCACAGCTCTTGCCACTGAGTCAGTACAGGTTTCCGGATGAAAGGGATGCCCAGAGTCAAATAGGAAATGCATGTGATGCATACCAGCGACAGACACCATGATGCACCCATGTCCTGATAGCCATCGCCACAATGGTGTGCATGTAGCACATGTCACTCCCCTGCAAGACCACCAATAAGTAGACACATGCCATGGCAGAGGCATGATTGCTAAGTCATACATCACTGTCTCAGTGATGTATGACTTGGCAGCCAGACAACAACACTATGCACTGTGTCACAATAGTAGGTCATGGGGAATGCAAGTCCTGGAGCTGCACAAGTGCACATGTACATCCCCCACACAACACATCATCTTAACCCTCATCTGTCCAGGTCATACATATTGGACATATGGGAGACCTGTGACACTACCCTCTGAACCTGAGCCCCTCACAATCTGCTGTGAATGGGGAACAGCTGCCTGAACTTCACATTCGCATACCCCAGTCTGCACGGGCAGCTGATCAAACACCTATGTGACACACAAGTATCGTCTCCTATGGTCACATCTCCAGGGGCATGCTGAGCCCCTACCAAGAAACACCCCAGCAGTCCTGGCAACTAATCCACAGCACACTGACACAGAGGCAGACACCTGAGGGGTCAAATCACTGCGCACAATGTGTCAGCTGATACACGGGAGTGGGAGTACAGAGTGCATTGCATGGCCTGGAGTAGGCATGACTGTCCTGCTCCACATGAATGAGGGATGAGCCCTGGACAGTGGATAGCTGGCTATGTATGTGTGACACACGTAATCTGCACACTCCTGGGGCCCAAACATTGTTCCCACCCGCTGCATGGGCGTGTGCCACATACCCCAGGCACATGTGGTGGCTCAGCACAGCAAGTGGACCGCATATCAAAGCAACACGCAGATTACATGTCCGAACACAGGCGTAGTGTGAACAATGGACCCACCCATGATGCCCACAACAGAGTTAGGGAAACAGATGCTGTCCCCCACCTTTAGTGAAGCAAACTGCAAGGACACAGTCCCAAGTGACACAATTCCCTGAATGTAAGGGCCACACCTGGGTATCAGATGAGCAGTGGGCAGTGCACAATAGAGGGACATGGCTCCTGGACAACATGACTGCTGCACTGTGGCAGTTGAACCAGGCCAGAGGAGGGCACACAGCATGTAATACAGAGTTCACAGTGCACTCTTTGACTCACCCCCTCCTTGCTGCTGTCTGGCCTTCAGCTGCCCATCCAGGTCTGGAAACACCACCGCCAGGATCTGGAGCATGTGGGGGTCAGGGTCCGTGTTCCGCCCCTCCTGCGAGGAGGCGACAGCTTCAGCTGGACCCGTGCAATCCTCCGGGTCCAGCCCCGAAGGTCCTGCCACCTCTTCTGGCAGTTGCGGATCCGGCGCTTGTAGACCCCCACGGACCGGACAGCCCGGACGATGTCCTTCCAGATCTCCTGCTTCCGATGGGCATTAACCTGTCAGGATGACAAAGTGAAAAGGCCATTACTACACATGCAACATATCCGTGCATGACACAGTTGCATATACATGTCTCAATCACAGGGGCACATGATGTACACAGGCAGTGCAAAGCTGCCCATGGACAGTTTGCCAGACGTCACTACATGGTATCATTGCATGGGAAGTAAAACCTTGTTCAAATGCACTGTCACTGCACCATACCTGTCCAGTGCATGTCACTACACACTATGGGGGTGACAACTACTCAGTGAGCCTGCTAGCCAGTGGCGTGCAGACTTTCAGCCTTGCTAGTCAGACAATATGCACATTCAGAAAGGCAGTGCACAGAACACTCACCTGCTCCCCTGGTGTCCCATACAGCTTGCTGTACTGTGGAAGTAGGCTGTCCAGCAGGGCCTGGTTCTCCTCAAGGCTGAAGGCTGGGGCTCTCTCCACAGTACGTGCCATTGCAGGGTCCAGAGGGGCAGAGACAGCAGCAGTGCAGTGGCAGATGTCGTCCTGGAGCATGTAGTGCAGGCAAGTGAGCTCTCAGGGGAACAGCCAGCAATATATATGTGCTGGAGAGGCAGATACTGTCCCTTGTGTCCAAAGTGATAGGTCCAAGTCGTTTGCATCTTCTGAATCTGGCCAATCCATGGAATAGCAGCACCAAAACACGCCCACAGCATCCTTCAAATCTTCAACTTCATGACATACATGATTTTGCAACATTGTTGTGGGTGACCAACTGATTTTCCAGCAACCGACTCGTTCAAAATTCGAAAATGCGTCCGTTGCCAGGCAAGGCCATTGTCAATGGGTGCGCACCGATCGGTCCATTGCGGTACAACGCGTACAGGGGTACAACGCGTACCCACACACATTGAATGCAATGGGCCGGCCGTGGGCACCGATCGGTCCATTGCAGTTCAACGCGTACAGGGGTACAACGCGTAACCGCACACATTGAATGCAATGGGCCGGCCGGGGGCACCGATCGGTCCATTGCAGTTCAACGCGTACAGGGTACAACGGCGTACAGGGGTACAACGTACCCGCACACATTGAATGCAATGGGCCGGCCGGAGGCACCGATCGGTCCATTGCAGTTCAACGCGTACAGGGGTACAACGCGTACCCGCACACATTGAATGCAATGGGCCGGCCGGGGCACCGATCGGTCCATTGCGGTACAACGCGTACAGGGGTACAACGCGTACCCGCACACATTGAATGCAATGGGCCGGCCAGGGGCACCGATCGGTCCATTGCAGTTCAACGCGTACAGGGGTACAACGCGTACCCGCACACATTGAATGCAATGGGCCGGCCGGGGGCACCGATCGGTCCATTGCAGTTCAACGCGTACAGGGGTACAACGCGTGCACCGCGCACATTGAATGCAATGGGCCGGCCGGGGCACCGATCGGTCCATTGCAGTTCAACGCGTACAGGGGTACAACGCGTACCCGCACACATTGAATGCAATGGGCCGGCCGGGGGCACCGATCGGTCCATTGCAGTTCAACGCGTACAGGGGTACAACGCGTACAGGGGTACAACGCGTACCCGCACACATTGAATGCAATGGGCCGGCCGGGGGCACCGATCGGTCCATTGCTGTTCAACGCATCACTGTACATGTGACTGGCATATGTCAGCATGCCTGTCTCAGATGGACATATGCCAGCCACAGATAGCTCCCAGGGAGTGAGGGGCACACCTACATCACGACAGCCTGTCCAAACTTTATCATATGGCATGTAAGGCTGCATTTCCTATTGTGTGTATGTTGGTGTACATGTTGTCCTGTGGGTGTCACCTGTGGGCAGCCACCCCCAAGCTGTGCACGTGTTCATGGGGACAGGATCCTGGGTGTTACGTGTACATGATCACTGTGATGTGCAACTGTTCATATCTGTGCATGTGCCATGGTCACATTTCACGGTGGTGTATGTGTATGTCATGTCACATACCCCGTGAGTCCCATGTGGGACGGTATGTTTGAGCCAGGGTGTCCCAGTGGCACAATAGTGATGGTCCTCCACAGTCTTTGTGCATGTAGTGTTTACAATGTCTCTGATTTCATGTGCACAATGGGAGACAGTCTCCACATCCACGTTGTGTGTGCATGGACTTTGATGTTGTGCGTGTGTGTGTCACAGACGTCCATGTCTGTCCTGCCATGGCAAGTGGGACCACTACCTGTGGGGGTCATGGTTTTTTGCTGTGGTGTATACATGATACTCCATGTAATGCCAGTGTCCATGTGGCAATACAGGGTCCCTGGGAATGTACCTGTCGTTGAGCTGTGGTGCCTGGGGCACATCTGTCCTCACATGTCACTGTGGGGGTGATTGTGACACGGCAGCAGGAGATGGGAACTGTGACACGGCCTCATGATATCCAATGGGCCAACCTGGGACTAATTGATGCCACCTGTTGGACCGTGTTGACAGATGTTGGCCATGTATGTACCATACATGTCCTTATGGAACTGCACACTTCATGTAGTTGTGCCTCATAATGATGTGTGTTGGGATATTGAGTGTGTTCAATGCCACATATGTGGGGTGACTGACAATCTTGCTTACTTCTCCTCTGCACTGCAGGGCTCCTGCTGTCCATCGACCATTCCCAGACCTGGCAACGATGGTGGAACGGGACAGCATCCGACGGTACCGCTTCACCAGGCAGCTGATTGAGGATTTGGCAGTGCAGTTGTCCCCACATTTGCAGCCTGGCCCGCCGTATCCTACAGCGCTGACCCCCAAGGTGAAGGTGATGGCAGCCCTACACTTCTTTGCCACCGGTACCTTCCAACATACTGTGGCGACTGCTGGTGGGATGTCACAGACCATGTTGAGCCGTGTGCTCCGCGATGTTTTGGCGGCAATGTTGCTATTCCTGAACCGGTGCATCTATTTCCCTAGACTGCGACGACTCACTGACGTGAAGAGTGACTTTTATGCCCTGGGGAGGATGCCGCATGTCATTGGCTCCATTGATGGGACACATGTGGCTTTGGTACCACCACAGGCCCAGGAGCAGGCCTACAGGAACCGCAAGCACTACCACTCGGTCAATGCACTGGTGGTGTGTCTTGCAGACATGACCATCACACACGTGTGTGCCCGTTTCCCTGGTTCAGCACACGATGCCTTTGTGATGAGGAGTAGTCGCATCCCCAGGATGATGGCACAGATGCAGAACCAGCGTGCCTGGCTTGTCGGTGTGTACTGACTTTGTGCCATTGTGTGTGATCTGATCTGTAGTATTCCGCCCACTTTTCCAAGTCAGCTAATGTGCACTTGTCTGTCCGTAGGTGACTCGGGATACCCCAACATGCCGTGGTTGCTGACACCCCTCAGGAACCCTCTGACACCAGCCCAGATGCGCTACAATGAGGCACATGGTCGGACCAGGAGAGTGATTGAGCGGACATTTGGTCTCCTGAAGAGCCGCTTCCGCTGCCTGGACAAGACCGGAGGGTCCCTCCCATATGCCCCTGCGAAAGTGTGCAAGATTATCATCGTCTGCTGCATGCTCCACAACCTGGCAGTGCGGAAGGAGTTGCCTCTCATCCAGGATGACAATGACCAACATCCGCCACCTGTGGAGGATCCTGGCCTGGACCACGATGCCAGTGACGATGATGATGATGATGATGAGGGTGATGTCCGCACACAGCTCATCACCAACTTCTTTAGCTGAATGTGAGTATCCTGAGGTGTCATGTCAATGATGTGAGTTGGCATGATGTGTAGGTGGTGCTCTGGTGCTGTTGGAGTGTGTCCATGGGCTACTTGACTGGATGTGTGTTGCGATGTGTGCTTACAGGTGGGCTGTACTCCCCAACAGTGTTGACATGCTAACTTGGTTCTGGGTGGGTATCTTGTAACATGTATTGTGCATGAGTTTTGCTGTTCTGTCCTGTACTCCATTGCTTTTGACTGTGTGTCATTTCTGTCCTTCACAGGGTACTTTCAGATTCGTTTGGTCAACTGTGTCCACCGACGACGTGATTGCACTTCCAGGCTGGTAGCTGTTGTGTCCCTACAGGTGATGTGCGCCACACCCATGGACTTCCTTCCGTCTACAGTTGTTGACTGTGTGCCCGCTGCCAGGTGGGATTACCTTGCATCTGTAGTGGTTACGACATGTTGCAACTGTGTAATAAACCTGTGCTTCACTTTGTGATGTGCGTTGTCTGTGGTCACACATTTGACTGCCATTTGCTTACTGCACCTGTGGGCTACTTGACTACAACTGGGAATGGGTGTGGTGTCTGTGCATTGCACCGTCTTCCCTGGCAACATCAGTGTAGGCAATGAGTCAGATGGCCTAGGTGTGTATGTGTTGTGTAGCCCTGGTGGTGTGTCTCCCTCATATGTGTCACGTTGCCTTTACTCACATGCCTGTGTTGTCCTTGCTGTTGCAGTTCGCATACACAGTGTAATTTTGCAGTTCATCATCCCCATAACAGCACCCACGTTGGAATCACAACAGAGGCAAGTATGGTGTATTAGTGTGTTTATTGTGATACATTTGTGTGAATAGTGCATAGGATGGGTAGTGCTGTACATAAATCTTGCAATCAGAAGTTCCTAGGTGAATTGAAAGTCCTGGTAGACAGAATCCCCAGTATCGGGGCCACAGTTGTCTGACACATTGGTCCAACTTGTACTCCCCATGCAATGTGTGGGAGTAGTGTTGCCGTCAACAGGGTGAACAGTCTGTGCACAAAGGTGAACATCCAGAACAGGTTCAGGCTTCCTGGGAGTTGCGCTTGGCCATCGGCCTCTCACTTGCCCCTCCTCGGACGACCCCTCTTCTTGGGGGGGGCCCTCAAGTACAGGCTGCTGCGGTGCAGGGGACTCTCCGCCAGAGTCATCCTCCCTCCCTGTGGCAGTTGCAGTTTGTTCGGCACCAGATGTTGTTGGCACACAGGGAGGTGTGGACTGGTTGCTGTTCATCTGGCGGAGGCATTGTAAAATGTCCCTGTGCACCGCCGTCATCTCATGCAGTGCATCCCACTTGGACTCCACGCGGGACATGTGTGAGTCCACGCGGGACATGTGTGACTCCACGTGGGACATGTGAGAGTCCAAGCGGGCATGATGGGCAGCCTGCTGCTGTTTCATGTCTCTGAGGAGCCCCACTACCTGGCTGAGGTCTCCGGTGCTGGACTGGTACGCATCAGCTATGCGTACCAGTTGTGGGTCATCATGCACACCAGCAACCTCTGCAAGCAGCGACCTCTGTCTCCCACCCCTCCCACCACCCCTGCTGACATGTGCAGTGCGTGCAGTGGCACGCACAGATGACCCTGGTCCACCTTGGGGGTTGGTGGTGGTGGTGGTGTCCATGGCCCCAGGTTGGTCCAGGGTCCCTGTGCTGGTGTTGCTCCTTGTTCTGTCCATGTCGGCAGGGATGGTATTTGTGGTGACAGTCGTTGGAGGGGTGAGTGCAGGGGTGCAGCTGGTGGTCCTGCTGGTGCTGCAGCTGGTGGTCCTGCTGGTGCTGCATGTAGACTTGCACCGGATGTGCCAGGTTGGTCTTCTTCGTCCGAGGAGGGCAGAGGCTGTACGACGCCAGTGAGCTCCGCATCCTCTTGAGCCTGGGACTGGGACTCCTCAGCGTCTGCTGCTGTGTCCCCATCATCACCTGTTTTTGGGAGACACACACAATGTATGTTATGTTTCTGCAGGCATCAATGGTTGACACACATGACAGTTGTGACTGTGCCTCTGGGTGCGGGCCTGTACATTGCATTGTCCTAAGTCGTCACAGTCAGGGGTTGATATTGGTGTGGCACATTGTCCTGCATTATTTGGGCATTTCTATGTATTTTTTGGGGTGTGAACATGGTCTGCATTGGTTGTGTTTGGTTGACAGCCGGCCCTCCTTCCCACCCACCCAGCCAGTCAGTTATCCCACCATGGACTGTGCTTGCATTGCAGGGAGTGGAAGTTGTCTCTCAGGATGTCAGTCAGTGGTGTCCTGCTGTTTGTTGGTGCACAGTTGCCAGCAGGGCCTTGTGCTCCCCACAGCAGTAGCCAGTGTCAGCCATCTTGTGAGTCCTTCTCCACTTCCTGTGATGTGAGCATGGTTCAGGGTGGTGTTGATGGGACAGTTGTGGGGGTGACCAATATCAGTGACTATGACTCCCATCATGCTATTGCCTCCACCCCCTTCCCAGCATGCCCATGCTTCCTTCCTTTTGACTCTGCTTCCCTGTGGGGTGGGCTGGCTGTGCTGACAGGATGGCTGGGAGTGTTGTCCTGGCAGTTGTTTGGCTAAAAGTCCCAAGAGTGTCCCTGTGCTTCACACAACATAACCCAGGGTGGTGGTTCTTTGTGGGATCTTGTGTTAGGATGGGGGGCATTGCATTCTACCAGGTGGGTTCTGTGGAGTTTGTGTTGGGGGGTGTGTGAGGGGAGGTGCTTGTGACTATGGTCAGTGCTGCAAGTCCTCCTTCCCACCCAGCCAGCCAGATATCCCACCATGGAACGTGCTTGCATTGCAGGGAGTGGAAGTTGTCTCTCAGGATGTCAGTCAGTGGTGTCCTGCTGTTTGTTGGTGCACAACTGCCAGCAGGGCCTTGTGCTCCCCACAGCAGTTGCCAGTGTCAGCCATCTTGTGAGTCCTTCTCCACTCCCTGTGATGTGAGCATGGTTCAGGGTGGTGTTGATGGGACAGTTGTGGGGGTGAGCTATGTCTGTGACTATGACTCCCATCATGCTATTGCCTCCACCCCACTTCCCAGCATTCCCATACTTACTTGCTTTTGTGGGGAGTTCAGTGTGTGTGGGTGTGAGAGCAATGGCAAGATGGCTGACAGTGGTGTCCTGCTGTTGGTTGGTGTGCAGTTCCCAGCATGCCCTTGTGCTCCCCACGACACAGCAACAGTGTCAGACATCTTTGATGGGCCTTTCCACTCTCTGTGGGATGTGCATGCGTGAGTGTGAGCTTGCTGGGCCATGTGGTGGGGGATGTAGAGCTGTGACTACGACTCCCATCATGCTATTGCCTCCACCCCCTTCCCAGCATGCCCATGCTTCCTTCCTTTTGACTCTGCTTCCCTGTGGGGTGGGCTGGCTGTGCTGACAGGATGGCTGGGAGTGTTGTCCTGGCAGTTGTTTGGCTAACAGTCCCAAGAGTGTCCCTGTGCTTCACACAACATAACCCAGGGTGGTGGTTCTTTGTGGGATCTTGTGTTAGGATGGGGGGCATTGCATTCTACCAGGTGGGTTCTGTGGAGTTTGTGTTGAGGGGTGTGTGAGGGGAGGTGCTTGTGACTATGGTCAGTGCTGCAAGTCCTCCTTCCCACCCAGCCAGCCAGATATCCCACCATGGTACGTGCTTGCATTGCAGGGAGTGGAAGTTGTCTCTCAGGATGTCAGTCAGTGGTGTCCTGCTGTTTGTTGGTGCACAGTTGCCAGCAGGGCCTTGTGCTCCCCACAGCAGTAGCCAGTGTCAGCCATCTTGTGAGTCCTTCTCCACTTCCTGTGATGTGAGCATGGTTCAGGGTGGTGTTGATGGGACAGTTGTGGGGGTGACCAATATCAGTGACTACGACTCCCATCATGCTATTGCCTCCACCCCCTTCCCAGCATGCCCATGCTTCCTTCCTTTTGACTCTGCTTCCCTGTGGGGTGGGCTGGCTGTGCTGACAGGATGGCTGGGAGTGTTGTCCTGGCAGTTGTTTGGCTAACAGTCCCAAGAGTGTCCCTGTGCTTCACACAACATAACCCAGGGTGGTGGTTCTTTGTGGGATCTTGTGTTAGGATGGGGGCATTGCATTCTACCAGGTGGGTTCTGTGGAGTTTGTGTTGAGGGGGGTGTGAGGGGAGGTGCTTGTGACTATGGTCAGTGCTGCAAGTCCTCCTTCCCACCCAGCCAGCCAGATATCCCACCATGGTACGTGCTTGCATTGCAGGGAGTGGAAGTTGTCTCTCAGGATGTCAGTCAGTGGTGTCCTGCTGTTTGTTGGTGCACAGTTGCCAGCAGGGCCTTGTGCTCCCCACAGCAGTAGCCAGTGTCAGCCATCTTGTGAGTCCTTCTCCACTCCCTGTGATGTGCGCATGGTTCATGGTGGTGTTGATGGGACAGTTGTGGGGGGGCAATATGTGTGACTGCGACTCCCATGATGCTATTGGCTACACTGACTTGGCCAGCATACACAGAATTCCTTCCTTTGAGTGGTCTTCACTGTGTGTTGGTGTTGTTGTGGTGGCTACATGTCTGGATGTGTTTGTTAGTTCTATTTGTGCCACTGCCTAGCTGTAGTTGTAGGTGTGTTTGTACATGTGATGGCACAGTTGGATGTGACTTTTTTGATGGCATGTGTTGTGTTTATCTGACTGACATACTCATTTTGGGATGATTCTGTTCTGGTTGCTGTGTAATTGCTATGAGTGCATGGTTTGACTCTCCCCTTGACAGTGATGTGTGTGTGTTTTGTGGCAGTATATTGTGTACATTTGTTGTGTACTCACCAGGATCTGGGATGTCCTCTAGTCCATATACGCTCACTGGCGGAAGGATGGCCCGCACCTTCTCCTCCCAGGGCCTGAGGTATATTGGCTTGGCAGGAGGGCCACTGCCGGTGTATTGGCTGTTGATGTAGTCTTTCTTGAGCAGGTCCCGTACCCTCCTGCGCACGTCATACCACCTGTTCTGGATGTCGCTCTTTGTGCGCCGACATGGTGATTGTGCGTTCACCCTGTTGATGATCCTCTCCCACATCTTGGTTTTCTGGGAGATGGGGGTCTGTTGGACCAGTGTGCCAAACAGCTGTGGCTCTACCCTGAGGATCTCGTCTACCATGACTTCCAATTCACAATCTAGGAACTTGGGATTCTTCTTGGGGGGCATGGTGATGGTGAGTGATGTGTGTGTTGGTGTGCAGGTGAGGGTGTGTGAGTGTGTGTTTTGCTGGGTGTAAAAGAGGTAGGTATTTGTTGGTGTGCTGATGGTGTGTGGCTTGTGTGAGGGATGAGCTGTGGGTGTGTGGTTGCTTTCTCTTGGGTGCTGGCAGTGGAATGGCATTTGCAAAGGATCATGGTTGTGATTTGTGTCCTTTATATGGGTGGAGTTGTGGGTGTGTCTTTGTTCTCTGTCCCCACCCCCCCAGTATTTATTGGCTTAGTAATTGCTTGTTTGGCCTTTTTTTGTGTGATTTTTCCTTTGTACTGTCTGTGCATGTTGGAAACGTTCTTGTGACCGAGTCGGACCCTGCATTTGTCTCGTACGGTATTCTCCGTTTCGTTCACGCTGTGTTTGTGCAGTTTTCTTTGTTGCGTACGCGTCGGTCGCAGTGTTTTGTGTTACTTCGGCTCGGTTTTGTATGCGTGTCGGTCGTACGGCTTGTCCTCCGTCTGACTCGCTCGTGGTTTTCACGCCTTGCATCGTACTTTGCGGTTTGGAGTTCGCATGTACGTTTCGGTCGGATTTGTTCCGGGTGCGTGTCGGTCGGTTGGATTCGCGTGTTTTTCCGACCGGATTGCTGTTTTCCGTGCGGCTCGGTCGTTCGACTTGGGTTCGGTACGTGTCGGTCGGATTTTGCACGCCTTGCATCGTACTTGGCGTGTCGGGCGCCACAGGTACGTGTCGGTCGGTATAATTTCCGGATCCGAGTCGGTCGGTGCTTTTTCCGGCCCGAATCGGAATCGACCCCAGAGTAGAATAGAGTGCAGTGGCGTAGAGTATAATGGTGTAGAGGGATTTGGTGCAGAGTACATTGGTATAGATTGCATTTGTTTTAAGTAAAGTGTCGTAGAGTGCATTGGTGTAGAGTGCAGCGGTATAGAGTGCAGTGTTGCAGAGTAGGGTGGCATAAAGTAGAGTGGTGCATAGAAGAGTAGTATGGGTGAGAGTGCATTGGTATAGAGTAGGGTGGAGTGGTGTAGAGCAGAGAGGAATAGAGTGGAGTGGTGCAGAGTAGAGTACAGTGATGCAGTATGAAGAGGAGTGGTGTAGTGTGGTGACGGTTTGAGTAGAGGGCAGTGGGATGGAGTGATGCAGAGTAGAATGGAGTGGGGTAACGTGGAGTATGTATGGTATGGTATTATATTGCAATTATAGATAACATATCCTGAATTGAAATGATTATTAGAACATTGGAATGTTGGGAGCTCCATTGAGGACAATGGAGTGCTCCCTGCTTCTACGGGCCGGTAAAGGCCCGCAGAGCAACATTCCAATGTTTTTCAAAGGCCTCTCAGAGCTCGAGGGGATTTAAATCCCCTCGAGCTTCGAGAAGCCTTTATTTTATTTGTTAGAACATTCTGCCCTCTAGTGGCAGAATGTTCTAATAGCCTTATAGCCCTTCGTAGCAGGGCTATACCTGCTATTAAAGTCCCGTCCCTTGTTAAAGTCCCTCGCCTTCGGCTCGGGCCTTTAACGCAGGAGCGGGCCTTTAATAGCCGGAATAGCCCGCTACGGCGGGCTATAAGTCTATATTAAATTTGCACTTATATACAGTTTTAAAGATAAAAGTTCACAGGGCACCAACGTTAACAATATATATATATTTGCACAATTTATTCGTCACTCTATGCCTGACAGGGTATGTTTTTTGACGTATACTGGGTGCTCCCTTGTGTCTGGACAAAGCTATACCTCTCTGAAGAGCTCTAATTAGAGCGAAACACTGTGTCAGGGGTTGCTTTTACTCATTTTAGGTTGGCTTAGTTGGTATTTTACCAATTCAAAGCTGTAATACTGTGCCTGGAGTGGTAAATGGCTTTTGTAATTTTACAGCTCGGCAAGGACAGCACTGTGCTAGTCCTATGCTTAAAGACTTTGCTGTAGAAATGGCAAAAGACTTTGTCCCTTTCTATCTCGGCGTGGATGGCACTGTGCTGATCCTATGCTTAAAGACTTTGATAGACAAGCAGACATTTGAGGTGAGCAGATCTAGAGTGCCGCTGGTGTTGAGAGTGCTCTATACAGGAGCTGCTTTCCACTTAAACTTGAGAACTACCCAGAGTTCTCTGCTTCTTTTTTGCATAATTTATTCGTCACTCTATGCCTGAAAGGGTATTTTTTTTATGTATGTATATATATATGCATAGATATATATATATATATATTCAAAAAAACAAAGGATTCTCCGCACTTCCGCACAGCCGTGTGGCGAATAGAGAAACACGAACCACACGAAATCTGGCACTATTGTTTATTCGGTCCTCAGATCTGACGCTTTTCGGACAACACTTGTCCTTGATCACAAAATGCATAAATATATATATATATATAGATATTTATATATCTATATATATATAGATATATATATATAGATATATAAATATTGTAAGTTAATATTTTTACAGCTTAAAGGGCTTAAAAGGCTTCAGCCCCTTTGTCGCGTGTGTAAGCTTGGGTTGAGTGAGCTGCTCGGCAAATGGAATTAAAAATTATATAAATATATGTATGTGTATATATTTATATATTTACACATATATATATGTATATATATTGTATTGATGTACATATATATGTAGTAGCATTTACTTACGTGTTATATAAGCAAGTTCTGATAGTGCTATTGTTGTTTTCTGTAGCATAAAGTTAAACTGATTTAAGCATAGAAAAATGTATTTACCTTTAATTTGGTTGTATTTTATTTTTGTTTTTTGTATAGTGTGTTTATGTATATATATATTTTTATATATCAACAATCACCGTGCCTTGTCGATGTCCCTTCCGCGGGAAAGAAACGGATGCGAACCCAAATTTGGTGCTTGGAAGTTTTTTTATTTGATTTTTGTTGCCTTCAAACCACCATGACTGCCACGACGCGTTTCGGCCTCGAAAGGCCTTGATCACATGACACGCTTGCGAGGTCATTTTGCATATTTAAAGTGTTCAGTGCTGACATACGTGACTCAATAGACATAAAGAAAATACTTTACATATATGCAAAATCAGCAATAAATAGATAGAAAACATGGTAAAACAGTATATTAAAATATAAAATCAGATATATTTGAATAAATATGTAAAATTATATAAAAAACACTGACTGTAATGCATACAATGATAAAATATGCCACATTGTTACAATACCATGTTACATAATGCATGTTACACATTTCTGCATTTTGTTCTTGGTGAAATGCATTTTTTTTAAACTGCCTCTAGCTAATTAATTAATTGTAACATCAATATATGTTACAAACCCAATACTGGTGCTGATTTATTGGGTTCATTATTTTGAACTGCACGTAATTTAGCCCGAGTGGGCATATGTTTGGGTATAGTTATCCTGTTGTCTACTAAAGTGCTGAGTGAATAAAGTGCTCTGGTGCTACCCTGAGAACTAATTGTTCTTTAAAGTGACTATGTGCGCATGAAAAAATTTATATTTACAATATTAAAAATCATGTCATATATTCAGCATAATGCTTGATGCAGATGGACGGACCTAATGAGGAAAGTAGTGTGCAAAAATGCAAAAAAGAAGAAAAGACAAAGAAAGAAAATAGAAAAAAGGATGTTACATGTTGAAGAAAAAGGAAAATGTATACCAAAATGAAAAAGAGGAAGATATAGGGAAAGATATCTTTAGACAAGGACTGAAATAAATTTTAAATTTAATGCAAGGTGGGAAAAGGAACTAGAGGTAGAAATTAATACATCATCTTGAACGTTCCTGGCTTCGCTGTTTATAAGATATATTTACAGGTGGGTAAAAAAGTCTTCAGTAGAATTGTGTCCGTTTGGTGCCTTTGTGTCCAACTCTACAATGTATCTGGTTTCTAGTTTACGTAGCTTGGATTCACGATTGCCACCTCTTCTCAGTATAGGGATGCTGTCTATTACGAAATATTTCAGATGATCAAGATTGTTTTCATGGATCTCTCTGAAGTGTCGGGCTACTGGATAAGAGGGATCATAATTTGTCATGTGCTGCAAAGTCCTCTTGTGGGCCTGCAGCTTGGTGCTACCCACATACTGCAGCCCACAAGAGCATTCCAGCACATAAATAACGAACTCTGTCCGACAAGTGAGAAATTTGGTGATTTTAATCGGTTTCTCACTGAAGGGTGTTGTATAGGTAGTCCTATCCATGCCATATTTGCAGGCCCGACAACTGTTACATTTCTTAAATCCCTTGTGGGTGGTTAACCAATTTGAGGAGGGTTTGATTTCAGGACTACTAACTAATGCATCTTTCAAGGATTTTGATTTTCTGAAAGTTATACATGGTTTCTTTGGTAACAGTTTGCCTATTACCGGGTCCCTTTGTACCACTGGCCAGTTCTTACTTATGATTTTACGTAAACTGCTATGTTGTCTACTGTATGTTAATATCAGTCTCGTTTGTGCATCAGTAGTTGTTGCATTGGTCTTGGCTGTTGATTCAACTAGAATGTCTTGTCTCGATGCGTAGTTGGCTTTCATGATATCAATATCAATGACTTGATTTGTATAACCTCGGGAAATGAATCGGGTTTTGCTTTCAGATTGAGCCATCTTTAAATCAATTTCACTGCTGCATATGCGTCTGAGTCTCAACATTTCCCCATACGGAATACTACGGATGATTGTTTGAGGAATGTAAGACGCTATTGCCTGCAGTGGGCTTGCGGTGTAATCGAGTCTCTATCTTCTGATTTTTAATGAAGTCTTCCACATCGAAAAAGTTTACTGTCTGGCTGCTGATTGTGGCTGTGAATTGTAAGTTCAGGTTGTTGATGTTTATGGCTTTGATAAATTCCTGAGCCTCTATTTTGGTTCCTTGCCAGATAATAAATAAATCGTCTATATATCTGAGCCATGTTTTTACATGCTTATAGACTGCTTCCTTATGTTCCTTGTTCAACACCATTTCCTCCCACCATCCCATGTGTAGGCAGGAGTAGCTTGGGGAAAAGCAAGCCCCCATAGCTACTCCTCTTATTTGTTGATAAGTTTGGTTTTGAAACAGGAAGTAATTGTGTTCAAGGCAGTACATTATCATGGAGATCAACATCTTGTTATGATGTAGAAGATACCTTGGTCTGGTGCCTAAGTAATATTCAACTGCCCTCGTGCCATCTTTGTGGTGGATGCTGGTATATAGGGATGTTACATCCAGAGAGATTAACAGATCATTTTCTTTCCACTCGCATTGACTCAAATGTCGTAGAAATTCTCCAGTGTCCTGAATGAATGAAGGTAATTTCTTGACAAAATCTTGTAAAAAAAGTCAATATATTTAGAGGTATTTTCTAATAGACTTCCTTTGGCAGAAATAATCGGCCTTCCCGGTGGTTTTGTCACATTCTTATGGACCTTGGGGATGAAATATATGTTGGGCATGACAGGGTATTCATTTTTGAGAAATTTAAGCTCTTCCATACTCAATAAACCTGCACTCCGCCATGCATTCAATTTGGAGTAATATTCGCTCCACGAAATCTTAGCTATTTGGATGGTACTTTTCTTATAGCAATGCAGTCGTTTATTTGTAGAGCCGCCTCTTTCATGTAATCCTGTCATGGCCAAATAACAATATTTCCCCCTTTGTCAGAGTTTCTAATAATGATTTGGTCGTTGTCTTGTAGTCTTTTGATGAGCCGATTATATTCATGTTGTTGATGACTCATTTTTTGTCGCAAATTTATGGTTTGGTACTTTAGTTTCTTTATTTCTGCAGTTATTAACTCATTGAAAATGTCCAGCGAGTCTCCAGGCGCCATGGGTTGAAATGTAGATTTTGGCCTAAAGTGCGTTTTCACTGTGCAGAAATTATATATATATATATATATATATATATAGCTATATGATATATCTGCATACAATTGGAATGCGCAAACAAACTTAGAAGGTACTAGCATTAGAAAAAGGTACATTTTTAAATGTTATGCATGTTTTTGTAATATATATGTATATATATTTATATTATATATATATATATATATATATATATTCCAAATGAAGGTGCCCGAAAGAGCGAAGACGCCACACACGTCGTAAATTTGGCCTTTTATTAGTAGACTGCAGAACCTCAGAAAAGCCTTCCCAGCATAACATCTTGGCCAAACGCGTTTCGGGTTACAATCCCCTTTGTCAATGGCTTTTGGGAAACAGCTGTACTTATTTGCTCGCACTCGTGATTTCAAATGTCTATACCCGCCCCCATGGGCGTGTGCTGCCACTGCACCTTGGTCTTTGTAGTTCAGGTAAGTTAAAATGTCCGTAGTGGGTGCTGTTATCGATTCCCTTTGTGCTTTAAAGTCTCTTAAATTGCTGCCTGGGGCGAATCTCAGCTGCTGCTCAACTTGTGTCATACCAATACAGCTACGGCGTTCCATCGCGCCCTGAAGTTACGGGCGCAGGATCTGCTCTCTCTGCAGCGGGGCGTCTTCTCGGCCAGGGCAGGCCGATACATATTCCAAATGAAGGTGCCCGAAAGAGCGAAGACGCCACACACGTCGTAAATTTGGCCTTTTATTAGTAGACTGCAGAACCTCAGAAAAGCCTTCCCAGCATAACATCTTGGCCAAACGCGTTTCGGGTTACAATCCCCTTTGTCAATGGCTTTTGGGAAACAGCTGTACTTATTTGCTCGCACTCGTGATTTCAAATGCACTCCGCCATGCATTCAATTTGGAGTAATATTCGCTCCACGAAATCTTAGCTATTTGGATGGTACTTTTCTTATAGCAATGCAGTCGTTTATTTGTAGAGCCGCCTCTTTCATGTAATCCTGTCATGGCCAAATAACAATATTTCCCCCTTTGTCAGAGTTTCTAATAATGATTTGGTCGTTGTCTTGTAGTCTTTTGATGAGCCGATTATATTCATGTTGTTGATGTCTCATTTTTTGTCGCAAATTTATGGTTTGGTACTTTAGTTTCTTTATTTCTGCAGTTATTAACTCATTGAAAATGTCCAGCGAGTCTCCAGGCGCCATGGGTTGAAATGTAGATTTTGGCCTAAAGTGCGTTTTCACTGTGCAGAAATTATATATATATATATATATATATATATAGCTATATGATATATCTGCATACAATTGGAATGCGCAAACAAACTTAGAAGGTACTAGCATTAGAAAAAGGTACATTTTTAAATGTTATGCATGTTTTTGTAATATATATGTATATATATTTATATTATATATATATATATATATATATATATAATATATATATATATTCACTGAAAAAAACCACAGGTTTCAGGGACGTTATAGTTAGTTGGATATTTCACTCGTACAAAACCAGAGAAATTCGGCCGTTATAGTTAGTTGTGCTAACTATAACTCGCGCCCCCGCAATGCACTGCTGATGACGTCACATATTACATCACTCATGACATGGTCAGTGACATCACTGATGACATCTCAAATGACATCACTGATGAAATCATCCACGTGATCATCTGATGCACCTCCTCACACCCTAATATAACCTTTGATTCACCCCCTCTAAAATACAGACTACCATTGTCGAAACCATAGGCACACCAATACCAGTTAGCACATACCCACTCACTGATTCATAGGTCTACACACACATCCACTCACCTATACAGTCACTCATACACGCAGTCACTCATCAATATAGCCACTGAAATATGCACTCATACACCTGTACAGATACTCACACACCGCCACTCACCCATAGTTACTCACACACCTAGTCAGTCTTGCAAAACATCAATCACACTCCCATTTACTCACCTATACAGTTATACACACACCACCTCACTTATTCATACAGATACTAACACATATTTACTCTCTTATACAATCACTGACCCAAGCACACACTCATCCATACAGCCACTCTCACAATAACTCACTCTCACATATAGTCATTTATATAGTCCAACACTCACATATACTGCCTTTCACATATGTAGTTACTCACACATGTACCACTGAGATATCCATTCACTCACCAACACACCCAAACAAACACTCACCCATACAGCCCTTCACAGATGCACTCTTGAACCCATACACCCAGTGAATCACCCACTCACACATCTATGCACAGAGTCACACCCCCCACCCAGACACTCAGGCACCCATACAGATACTGAGACAACCAATCAATAACCCATATAGACACTCATGTAGCTACTCACCAACCCATGCAGCCGCTTACACACCAACTGACAGTACCTCTGCGTTCAGCATACCTTTTGCACCAGAAAACATAGCTGTGCCCAACAATCCACACTGAAAGCATCTTGAAGTGATGACTGTAGGTAATGAATAGATGTCTGTAGCTGAGGTAGTCAGTTGGTAGAATGAGAGATATCTAAAATGGTGGACAAGATTCTGTTTTAAAGAAAATAGAGATTTGACTGGCTGTTTAAGAACATTGTACATTCAAAAATAGGGTGTATTTTACTTTGTTTAAAAAGCAAGTTTCTTATTGGTTAGTAAAAAATGTTTGAAAGGTACACCAGAAAGGATAAGGTCAGGTTTTGCAAAGCCAACCACACCTGCTGTTTGCATTTGCAACATTGTGTGGTGAACTTGAAAATATGCTGAACTTGTGACCTGTCAGTTAAGTTGAATATTGCTTAGCTGTTGCTATGGAAACTGGCATTAAGCAGAAGGGGTGAATAAGTCAGTTCATAAGAGTTATTATCTGTGAGCAATGGAAATGTGTTTTACAATTTGAAAATCTCTGGTAAGCAATGTAATTTGTTGCTTATGTGTATTTGTATGGAAAAAGAGAGGGAAACCTTGCCATTACTGGTTTCACCTTGCAGAGTCTGGTGATTTCTATTGACTGTGTGGAAAAGAAAATCCTGTCTGAGTGTGTGAGATTTTTCATTCAACAGATTTATTTACAAGGTGAGTTATATATTTTTGAGGTTTATTTAAATAAGATTTGACATTATTCTAAAACTGTGTTGTTTGAAATATATTATTAAATGTAGAGATGTATATTGGAATTAGTTTCATTGCACTTGAAGTTTGTTTAAAAAACAGTCTGTACAGTAATATGTATATTTTTAAGTCTGTCCAAAGGTATAGCTGAATGATGCCTCATATTTTTAGATACTTGGTTGAAGATGCACTACAAATGTGTATTTTGAAAGATGTTCATATAAGGTGTAGTTTATTAGGCTTTATTTTTTCTTCTCTCTACAAAGGTATGTTGAATGATTCTGCATAATTATAGATACTTTGGTAAACATGCAGCACAACTGTGGTGTTTGAAAGATGATCATATAAGGTGTTATTAATTAGCTTTCTGTTATTAGTTTGTACAGAAGGTAAAGTTAAATGATGCCATATAATTAAAGATAGGATGGTGAAATAAGGTGCTGTTAATTAGGCTTCTTTTTGTAGTTTAAGCAAAGGTATAGTAGAATGATGCCATATAATTTTAGATACAAAGCCGAAGATATATGTGGTTTTAAAAATTATCATTAAATGTGTTGTTAATTGCTCCTCTTTCTTAAGTCTGTTGTGAGGAGTAGTTTAATGATGTCGCATATTTGTAGATTGAATGGTCAAGATGTAACTCATGCACTTCTACAATCCTTTGAGGGCTACCTATACAATTTAGTAATCTCTCTGTTACTACGTATGTACTCCTCCAATTACCCAACCAGTCCCATGTCCTTATCCAATCACTCTGCCAAAACCCAAGTACTTATAAATTCACCATGCACTCTCCTTGCTGCACTCTAAGTATCCAGTCACTATCCATGTACTCATGCAATGACCCAGGCACTAACACATGCAGGGCTACAATCACATGTGCACTATCCATGCAGTCCTTTATCCACCTACACACTACTGATCCACTCCTCCAATTACCCAGGTAGTACCCATGCAGTCCAGCAACCATACTGTCACTCCCTGTGCACTCCTCCAATCACCCAGCCAGTACCATGTAATAATCCAATCACTCTGCCAATACCCAAGCACTTATAAATTCACCATGCACTCACCTTGCAGTACTCTAATCAACCAGTCAGTACCCATGTACTCATGCAATTACCCAGGCACTAACTCATGCACTTGTACAATCCTTAGAGTGCTACCTATACAGTTTAGTAATCTCCCTGTTACTACCTATGCACTCCTCCAATTACCCAGCCAGTCCCATGTCCTTATCCAATCACTCTGTCAAAACCCAAGCACTTATAAATTCACCATGCACTCTCCTTGCAGCACACTAAGTATCCAGTCACTATCCATGTGCTCATGCAATGACCCAGGCACTAACACATACAGTCCTAAAATAACATGTGCACTAGCCATGCAGTCCTCTATCCACCTACACTGTACTGATTCACTCCTCCAATTACCCAGGTAGTACCCATGCAGTCCAGCAATCACACTGTTATTCCCCGTGCACTCCTCCAATCACCCAGCCAGTACCATGTAATAATCCAATCACTCTGCCAAAACCCAAGTACTTATAAATTCACCATGCACTCTCCTTGCTGCACTCTAAGTATCCAGTCACTATCCATGTACTCATGCAATGACCCAGGCACTAACACATGCAGTGCTATAATCACATGTGCACTATCCATGCAGTCCTCTAACCACCTACACACTACTGATTCACTCCTCCAATTACCCAGGTAGTACCTATGCAGTCCAGCAATCACACTGTCACTCCCTGTGCACTCCTCCAATCACCCAGTGTTAGAAATGGGATTTCTGGCTAGCTGAGACTTGCGTCAAAGCGAGGCAGAAAACACCACTCTAGTCAGGATAAGGGAGTTACACTCCTAAAATAACCCCTGCTCACCCCCTTGGTAGCTTGGCACAAGCAGTCAGGCTTATCTTAGAGGCTGTGTGTAAAGCATTTGCACATAACCAACAGTAATATAGTGTACGCACTACAAAAGGACACCACACCAGTTTAGAAAAATAGCCAATATTTTTATATACTTTAAGGAAAGACCAATTACGATAAAAATCCACAATACTATACTTAAAAATCTGCAGTTATCAAAATAAGTTTCAAACACAGTTCCTTGATGTCGATAGCTCTGTCCGGGGCTATCACGGCGTCATGAACAACAAATCCAACAGTTCTTGTTGGTCGCGGGTCGCGGGCCAGCTACGGTGTCGGGAAGACCCACAAACAGTACCTGTGAGAAATGCAGGGCGTTGAGGCCCTTGAAGTCACTCGCGTTGCAGGTTGAGCTCCTCTCTGATGGAATCAGGAGCGCTGGCGCTGGCAGGCGTCGGGTGCTGCAGTGCAAAGTGCAGAGGTGCGGCATGCGGTGCCCCCATGTCGCGGGGCGAGCAGCAGCTCGGTGACAGCGTCAGATGGCGTCGTCGGTGAGACCAGGGTCGCGGTGCGAGATGAAGGCGGTGCTCACCACGGTGCTATCAGGTCACGGTGTAAGCAGCGGTGGCGTCGTTGCTGAAGCGCTGTCGTCGGCTGACGAACTGGAGTCGATGGTTGAAAGAAATGATACCTCTATGACCATAAATTCGCTAATTTTACAAATACGTAGGCCTGAATTCTTTACCTCCGTAACTGTTCAATAAATGAACTGTATTTCTTATTACAACTTATAATCGTGGGTAGACAAGCTACCAAAAATCATTCAAAGAAATACAGAAATAACAGTGTTAGATTATTTCATCAGTGCGATTTACTTTGGATTTTTTTCAAGTTTTTCTTTTTGTTTTTTGATTCAAAGTTAGAACACACATGTATTCATTTCAGTACTTATTTACATATTTTTTCAAGACTGTAGTACAATAAATACTCTGTGTAACATACGTGAAAAACAAACATTCAAGGAAATAAAGGGTTATTTACAGATATTCAACAATGGACAAAAATCAGAAAGGTCCTACTTCATTAAAACATGTATCGGGATAGAGAACCCTACTTATCCTCGATAATCATCCAATGGTCGGTCCAAAAAGTGGTGATGGGGTCAGAGAACGCCTTAATACAATTTGAGTTAGTTTAAACCACCATGAATTGGCTAAACTAGTCTGTCCATAGTTTCATTCTCATTTAGTCTGGCGATACTCTTGGCCTCGTGAAGTGAAGGAGTGAGTGAAGGGTGTGCCGACACGTTTCGACCTTCGTGTGGGTGACCAGGAGGGTTCTAGGAAGGTCTTCCTCAGGGCAGGGAACTTGAGTGTAGGACACTAATATAAGTAAGAGCAGTCTCTTGGAACCAATCCACATGTCAATTCTAAGTCAGGTGATACGAGTTACATTTTATTCGTATCCTCTGTCTCTATTAAAGGCTGGATTCGGTATTCCAGTTCGGAGTGCTCGCGCCTCGTCGCACTTGTTTAGCTGCTTCGGCTGTCTAGTCGCGTCTCTCCCTTTCCGTGTTTGTCAACTGGAGTCGATGGCACCGGCGTCGGTCGGCCAAGGCTGCGGTGCGGGATGAGGGCGGTACGTCGTGTGACTTACGAGCGGCGCCCTCAAACCACGGTGCAAGCAGCAGCGTCGATTTCGGCGGGAAGAGGCGGCATCAGGCCGGCCAGGGTGTCCTCGTGAAGCAAGGCGGTGCGGAGTGTGGTGCCCACAGGTCGCGGTGCAAGCAGCGGCTTGGTGGCGGCGTCAACAGGCGGCGTCGGTGAGACCAGGGTTGCGGTGTGGCGTTGCGGCGGTGCCCTCTGTGGGGCCTTCAGGACACGGAGAAGGCAGTGGCATCGTAGACGTCGTCGAGTTGGTGTTCTTTGGGGTGTAGCACAAAACACACAGTCCCCAGTGCCGTGGGTCGAAGAACTTGAAGTTTTTGCTGTTCCTGAGACTTCGTAAACAGGGGGCAAGCTCTACCTCAAGCCCTTGGAGAGACTCACAAATTAGGTTGCAGAAAGTCCAGTCCAGGCCTTTCACTGCCCAAGACAGAAGCAGCCATTGCAGGTCAGCCAAGCAAAGCACCCAGCAAAGCAGTCGGTCCTTTTCGCAGCTTCTCCGGCTCTTCTTCTTGGCAGTCTTCTTGATCCAGATGAGTTCTAAAGTTCAGGGGTCTGGGACCCAGTATTTATGTCCAAAAATCCTTTGATCTTTCAGGCAGAGGGTGTCTGTGCCCGGCCAGAACCAGTTGGGCCTTCTCTGGTGTGAATTCCTGGCAGGAGGTGGAGACAGCATTTGTCAGAGGCAGACCAGGCCCTTTGAGGTGCAAGGAAATACCCTCCCCCTTCCCCCATCGTAGCCCAGGTCCATTCAACCCTTTCCTGACCTACCTAGACTATCTGGAGCCCCTCCGGCCCCCCAGCCTTCTGTCATCCAAAACCCAGACAGGCAATCCACATTCCAGCAGAGGCACACGGGATGACTGAGCAAGAAAATACCCACTTTCTAAAAGTGGTATTTTCAAACGCAGAATGTAAAAATCACCTTCCCTAAAAGATGCACCTTTAGATTCTGAGTTCAGGCATACTAAATTTTATTTTCTTACCGAATTCCCTGGGCCAGTTATGTTTATGAGATGCTATAAAGAAACCTCCCCTTCTGTCCTATGGGGAACTGGTAGCCTTGCAATAGTGAAAACGAAATTGACTGTAATTCACTATTAGGACATGCCACACACACCAGGGCATGTCCTACTTTTCACATACATTGCCATTGCCCACAGGGGTACCTTGGGCCTACCTTAGGGGTGCCTGACATGTAAGAAAAGGGAAGGTTGGGGACTGGCAAGTGTGTGCACTGGCCAAGTGGACATGGCAGTTACAAACTGCGAGCAGACTCTGCAATGGCAGGTCTGTGGTACCTTTTCAGGGCTACTCACGTGGGTGGCATAATCAGTGCTGTAGGCCCACGAGTAGCATTTGATTCACAGGCCCTGGCACACTCAGTGCACTTTACTAGGGACTAACAAGTAAATCAAATATCCAATCATGGAAGCACCAATCCATAACACAATTTACACAGAGCACCTGCACTTTACCACTGATCAGCAGTGCGAAAAGTGCGCAGAAACGTTACGTCAGCAAAAACAGAGTCAAAACCGGGAGGTCAGAAAGCAAAAAAGTCAGGGGAAACACGCCAAAAGATGCCAAGTCTAACACACGTCCCCTCCAGCTGAAAGTAGGGAGAACTACCCACACACCTGGGAGCTCTCTTCACTAAGGCGGAAGAACCTGGACAGGCCATCTGCGTTGGCGTGCTCTGGGCCAGGGTGATGTTCCACCGTGAAGTCCATTCCCTGTAGGGAGATGGACCACCTCAGTAGTTTTGGATTCTCCCCCCTCATCTGCATTAACCATCTGAGGGGCCTGTGGCCTGTCTGAACTCAGAAGTGAGTCCCAAACAGGTATGGTCTCAGCTTCTTCAGTGCCCAGACCACAGTGAAAGCCTCCCTTTCTATGGCACTCCACCTCTGCTCCCTGGGGAGTAGTCTCCTGTTAAGGAAGACTACCAGCTGGTCTAGGCCCTCTTCGTTTAGTTGTGAGAGCACCGTTCCCACTCCATGCTCTGACGCATCGGTCTGCACGACAAATTCTTTGGAGAAGTCGAGGGCCTTGAGCACGGGGGCAGTGCACATGGCGGCCTTCAGGGCATCAAATGCCGTCTGGCAAGACTCCGTCCAGATCACCTTTTTTGGCTGCTTCTTGGAAGTCAGCTCAGTTAAGGGGGCAACAATGGTGCCATATCCCTTAACAAACCTCCTGTAGTACCCGATGAGTCCTAAGAAGGCCCTCACCTCTGTCTGGGTCTTGGGGGGCTCCCAAGCCAGGATGGTGTCAATCTTGGGCTGCAGGGGCGCCACCTGGCCGCTCCCTACCTGGTGTCCCAAGTACACCACCGAACCCTGCCCGATCTGGCACTTACTGGCCTTAATCGTGAGGCCTGCCTTCTGCAGCGCCTTCAACACTTCCCCGAGGTGCTGCAGGTGGTCATCCCAACTGGAACCGAACACCGCAATGTCGTGCAGGTATGCGGTGCTGAATGCCTCCAGCCCGGCCAACACCTGGTTGACCAATCTCTGAAAGGTGGCAGGGGCATTCTTCAACCCGAAGGGCATCACACAGAACTGGTAATGTCCTTCCGGGGTTGAGAATGTGGATCTTTCCTTGGCCCCCTCGGTTAGAGCAATCTGCCAGTACCCCGACGTTAAATCAAACGTACTAAGGAATTTGGCAGCTCCTAACCGATCAATGAGCTCATCAGCTCGGGGGATGGGGTGTGCATCCGTCCGAGTGATGGCATTGAGCCCCCGGTAGTCCACACAGAACCGCAGTTCTGGTGTGGCACCGGGTGCTGTAGTCTACGGGACCAAGACCACGGGGCTGGCCCATGGACTGCTGCACGGCTCAACCACCCCTAACGCCAACATCTTCGAGACCTCCTCTTTGATGCTGGCTTTGACCCGGTCAGCCAGCCTGGAAATCTTATGTTTCACAGGGGGGCTGTCACCGGTGTCCACATCGTGAGTACACCAGTGAGTAACGCCTGGGGTCAAGGAGAACAGCGGGGCAAACTGCCCCAGCAACTGGCGACACTCGCTCTGTTGCTCAGCGGTCAGGGTCGGGGAGAGGATCACACCATCCACCGACCCATCCCCTCTTGGGCAGACAGGAGGTCCGGGAGAGGCTCACTCTCCGCTTCCTCCCCGTCGTCCGTCGCCAAGAGCATGCTCACTTCGGACCTCTCGAAGTGGGGCTTGAGGCGGTTCACGTGGAGGACCCGTAAAGGGTTTTGGGGAGCCTGCAAACCCACCAGAAAGGTGACTTCACTTTTGCGCTCCACCACCTCAAAGGGCCCAGTCCACTTGTCCTGCAAGGCACAAGGTTCCACTGGGGCCGTAACCCACACTTTTTGCCCAGGTTGAAACCCGACCAGAGTGGCATTCTGGTCATACCACTTCTTCATTTCTTCCTGGCTGGCCTCGAGGTTCGCCTGAGCGAGTTTCCTGAAGCGGGCAGGTTGGTTTCGGAAGGCCAGCTTCTACCTAAACACATCCTGGGGGGTTTTCCTGGGAGCGGCCTCCCAGCCTTCCTTCACCAAGCTTAGAGGTCCTCGCACGGGGTGACCGTACAGAAGCTCAAAGGGACTGAACCCGAGAGACTTCTGGGGTACCTCCCGGTACGCAAAGAGAAGGCACGGTAAGACGACTTCCCACTGACGCCTCATGGGTTCGGTGAGACCCTTGATCATGACCTTCAAGGTCTGGTTGAACCTTTCTACCTGACCGTTACCTTGGGGGTGGTAAGGGGTGGTGAACTTGTAAGTAACACCACACTCCTTCCACATGGATGTCATATACTTCGAGATGAAATTGGTCCCCCTGTCAGAAACCACCTCTCTGGGGAACCCCACGTGGGAAAAGATCCCCATTAATGCCCGGTCCACCACTGGCGCCGTCGTTGTCCTGAGAGGGATTGCCTCCGGGTACCGGGTGGCATGGTCCACCAAGACCAGGATGTACATGTTGCCCATGGCTGTCTTGGGATCCAGTGGCCCCACAATGTCCATCCCTCCCCTTTCAAAGGGTATCCCGACAATGGGGAACGGTTGGAGAGGAGCTTTGACCTTCCTCCCACTCTTGCCACTTGCCTGGCAAGTTTGGCAAGACCGACAATGCACATCCGACTGCCTTCACATTTGAGGCCAGAAGAAGTGGGTGACAAGCCTGTCAAAGGTCTTGTCCTGCCCCAAATGTCCTGCCAAAGGAACGTCGTGAGCCAGACCCAGTAGGAAGGTCCGGAAGCGCTGGGGTTCCACCAGCACATGGGCTGACCCAGGTTCCGCGACCTTAGGCTCGCTGTACAGGAGATCATTCTCCCAGTAGATCCAATGGGACCCGGACTGATCACCAGTCGCCTGGGCTGCGGCCTGCCGCCGCAGACCCTCCAGAGAAGGGCACTCTTTCTGCTCCTGGCAGAACTCCTCCCAGGTGGGACCCCCTTCTTGCTGCCAATGGGTCAGCTCAGAGATGTCCCCCAGTTCGGCTACCTGTTCTCCTGTAGGCACCGGGGCGTCCCCCTCAAGGTCCGCCTCCTCCCGGGCCGTGGGAACTTCGGGGGCCGGTTTCCCGCGCCCCCGGCCCTTTCTCTTGGCAGGGACCTGGGCCACTGTTTCAGGCTCCGGGTCCCTCTGATCACCCTCTCTGGCCGCCATGGACCGGGTGGACACGAATGCCCACTCTGTCCAATGTTCTATAGATCTTCTAGCCCCAAATGATTGTGAATAAATGGTTTAGCTGGAGATACTTAGGTTATATTATCTGAAATTGGACTATGTAAATATTTGTTTATTCTATAGGATTATCACTTCCTTGTATAATACACTGATCTTGTCACTTTTGCACTTTTCTCACACTATCACTATAAGTATCACTTGCGCCGTTATATTGATTGAGTTTTCAGACAGCCTTTTTACTGATGAATTCAATCATGTTGTTTTTTTGTTATTGAATAAAATATTGTATGTTAAAAATTCCCAAAAACTGAATAAGAAGTTAATTGTTTTTTATTCTTGCATGACTCTATAGCTTTATGCATTTGTGTTCTAGCGCATATCTGAGATTTATTTCCTTAAGATACAAAGAGATTGTATTCACCCAACAGAACCAACTCTTTTTACTACACTCTGGCAACCCAAGCATCTCCAAGTGGGACCTGAGCTCAACATCCTTCCACAAGGACTGCTCCAGGTCGTTACCGAGCAGACAATCGACAGGCATGGAAGGGCTCACAACTACCCTCAAAGGACCTGAGACCCCCCCACTCGAAGGGAACCTGCACCACCAGACACTGGTGCTCGGAATTGTCGACTGCAATTACTTTGTGGAATGCCCCGGGGACTACCTGCCTCTCAGAGACCAGGTGACACCGAACTGAGGTCACACTGGCTCCAGAGCCTCTACCCTTTTCCCATTGATGGTCACCCAGGTGCTGTATTTCTTGGTGTTAGGGGGCACCTGGGCCCCTGGGACCATCTCACTGTCCCCTAGTGAGACAAGGGTCATTTCTGCAGGGTCCCCACCCTCCTGTGGGTACTCCTCCTCCTCCCCAAGCGCTACACTAGCCAACACCTTGCACTGCCCACCGGTGGGTGGCTGTGCCCCCTTGGAGCACCTGGGGTCCCCCTTCATGTGCCCCACCTGGTCACATGCAAAACATTTGCGGGGGCCGGTCTCAGCAGGCTTGCTTGTCGAGATCCCTTGCTTCTTATCTCCGGGGCGATGGGAGCCTTTACCCTGGGTGTTATTTTGGGGCCCTTTAGAGAACTCCTGTGTTTTACCCTTGTCCCCCCCACTTTTCTGCTGGGGACCCTGCCCACTTTTGGCTGAGTCTCCCCCAAACGCTCTCTTGTGGACCCTGGTACTCACCCAGCGGTCCGCCTCCATAGCAAGCTTCCTGGGGTCAGTTAGCTTACTATCACGTAAGGTGCTGGCGCAGATCTGCAAAACATAGACTAGACAAGTGCTCCCACGCAATCAAATTGTAGAGACCCCAAAAATCTGTCACATTACTGCCCTTCACCCAGCCATCCAACGACCGACAAAACCCATCCACACATTCCAGCCACGTGTTGGCATCGGACTTCTTCCAGGACCTAAACTGATCCCTGTACTTTTCAGGAGTGAGACCATACCTAGTGAGAAGGGCTTCCTTCATATCAGCATAGCTGAGGTCAGGCCCCTTACCCAAAGCTGTCAAAGTATCCCTGGCTTCCTCTGGAAACAGAGACCACAATCCTGCTCCCCAATTCTCCTCAGGGACCCCATTCATGTGTATCGCTGCCTCGTAGCCCTGAAACCACCTCTGTATGTCATCCCCCTTCTTGAACTCTCTGCCTATATTCTTAGGGATGTGTACGATTCGGTCTGTCTGTCTTGACGAGTTGCAGCCACCATCTGAGCTGGTTCTTTTCTCTCGATCCAGCTCCTTCATTCTGATTTCGTGATCTAATACCATTCTCTTCTCTTCCATGGCTAATCTAATTTTCTCTAGTTGTGTGGCTACTTTCCTTGCTTCCCGTCTGTCCTCTAGCTCCTCTGGGGACAGGCCACTGCTGCCTGGCCGGGATGTTTCCCCCCCTGCCAATAGCACATCCACCCTAGGACTAGGCTCCTCCGCCTCTCCACTAAGATCACCAGATTGCCCACTGGCGTTTCTGGCTGCTACCCAGGCACTCAGCGCCTTTTGTAGCTTGTCCTTCTTAGTGAGGCCTCTGACTTGGACTTTTAGGTTCTTGCAAACAGATTTCAATTCTCTTACAGTGTAGAGCTCCAACCTATCCTCCTCAAAGGCAATTTTCATGGATGCAATGGATGATGCTATTGATTCCGGCATGACGAAGTAGAAAGTTCACCTGGCAAGATCCCAAAAATCGGCCAAAAAGAAAACGGGCTAGTATGCGGTACGTAATGGTCTGCGATATGGTAGTAGTGCACACCAATCACTGTAAGTCCCGTGCAAACGCAAGTCCTATCCTCACCGCTGACAACCAATGTTAGAAATGGGATTTCTGGCTAGCTGAGACTTGCATCAAAGCGAGGCAGAAACCACCACTCTAGTCAGGAAAAGGGAGTTACACTCCTAAAATAACCCCTGCTCACCCCCTTGGTAGCTTGGCATGAGCAGTCAGGCTTATCTTAGAGGCAGTGTGTAAAGCATTTGCACATAACCAACAGTAATACAGTGTACGCACTACAAAAGGACATCACACCAGTTTAGAAAAATAGTCAATATTTTTATATACTTTAAGGCAAGACCAATTACGATAAAAATCCACAATACTATACTTAAAAATCTGCAGTTATCAAAATAAGTTTCAAACACAGTTCCTTGATGTCGATAGCTCTGTCCGGGGCTATCACGGCATCGTGAACAACAAATCCAACAGTTCTGGCTGGTCGCAGGGTCATGGGCCAGCTACGGTGTCGGGAAGACCCGCAAACAGTACCTGTGAGAAATGCAGGGCGTTGAGGCCCTTGAAGTCACTCGCGTTGCAGGTTGAGCTCCTCTCTGATGGAATCAGGAGCGCTGGCGCTGGCAGGCGTCGGGTGCTGCAGTGCGAAGTGCGGCGTGCGGTGCCCCCAGGTCGCGGTGCGAGCAGCAGCTCGGTGACAGCGTCAGATGGCGTCGTCGGTGAGACCAGGGTCGCGGTGCGAGATGAAGGCGGTGCTCGCCACGGTGCTTTCAGGTCACGGTGCAAGCAGCGGCGTCGTCGTTGCTGAAGCGCTGTCGTCGGCTAACGAACTGGAGTCGATGGCACCGGCGTCGGTAGGCCAAGGCTGTGGTGCGGGATGAGGGCGGTGCATCGTGTGACTTACGAGCGGGGTCCTCGAACCACGGTGCAAGCAGCGGCATCAATTTTGGCGGGAAGAGGCAGCGTCAGGCCGGTCAGGGCGTCCTCGTGAAGGAAGGCGGTGCGGAGTGCGGTGCCCACAGGTCGCGGTGCAAGCAGCGGCTCGGTGGCGGCGTCAACAGGCGTCGTCGGTGAGACCAGGGTTGCGTTGCGGCGATGCCCTCTGCGGGGCCTTCAGGTCACAGAGTAGGCAGTGGCGTCATAGACGTCGTCGAGTTGGTGTTCTTCGGGTTGCAGCACAAAACACACAGTCCCCAGTGCTGCGGGTCGAAGAACTTGAAGTCTTTGCTGTTCCTGAGACTTCGTGAACAGGGGGCAAGCTCTACCTCGAGCCCTTGGAGAGACTCACAAATTAGGTTGCAGAAAGTCCAGTCCAGGCCTTTCACTGCCCAAGACAGAAGCAGCCACTGCAGGTCAGCCCAGCAAAGCACCCAGCAAAGCAGTCGGTCCTTTTTGCAGCTTCTCCGGCTCTTCTTCTTGGCAGTCTTCTTGATCCAGATGAGTTCTAAAGTTCAGGGGTCTGGGACCCAGTATTTATGTCCCAAAATCCTTTGATCTTTCAGGCAGAGGGTGTCTGTGCCCGGCCAGAACCAGTTGGGCCTTCTCTGGTGTGAATTCCTGGCAGGTGGAGACTGCAGTTGTCAGAGGCAGACCAGGCCCTTTGAGGTGCAAGGAAATCTCCTCCCCCTTCCCCCATCGTAGCCCAGGTCTATTCAGCCCTTTCCTGACCTACCTAGACTATCTGGAGCCCCTCCGGCCCCCCAGCCTTCTGTCATCCAAAACCCAGACAGGCAATCCACATTACAGCAGAGGCACACGGGATGACTGAGCAAGAAAATACCCACTTTCTAAAAGTGGTATTTTCAAACGCAGAATGTAAAAATCACCTTCCCTAAAAGATGCATCTTTAGATTCTGAGTTCAGGCATACTAAATTTTATTTTCTTACCGAATTCCCTGGGCCAGTTATGTTTATGAGATACTATAAACAAACCTCCCATTCTGTCCTATGGGGAACTAGTAGCCTTGCAATAGTGAAAACGAAATTGGCTGTAATTCACTATTAGGACATGCCACACCAGGGCATGTCCTACCTTTTACATACACTGCACCCTGCCCACAGGGGTACCTTGGGCCTACCTTAGGGGTGCCTGACATGTAAGAAAAGGGAAGGTTGGGGACTGGCAAGTATGTGCACTGGCCAAGTCTACATGGCAGTTACAAACTGCGCGCAGACTCTGCAATGGCAGGTCTGAGGTACCTTTTCAGGGCTACTCACGTGGGTGGCATAATCGGTGCTGCAGGCCCACGAGTAGCATTTGATTCACAGGCCCTGGCACACTCAGTGCACTTTTCTAGGGACTAACAAGTAAATCAAATATCCAATCATGGAAACACCAATCCATAGCACAATTTACACAGAGCACATGCACTTAACCACTGATCAGCAGTGCCAAAAGTGCGCTGAAATGTTATGCCAGCAAAAACAGAGTCAAAACCGGGAGGTCAGAAAGCAAAAATGTCAGGGGAAACACGCCAAAAGATGCCAAGTTGAACACCCAGCCAGTCCCATGTCCTTATCCAATCACTCTGCCAAAACCCAAGTACTTATAAATTCACCATGCACTCTCCTTGCAGCACTCTAAGTATCCAGTCACTATACATGTACTCATGCAATGACCCAGGCACTAACACATGCAGTGCTATAATCACATGTGCACTATCCATGCAGTCCTCTAACCACCTACACACTACTGATTCACTCCTCCATTTACCAAGGTAGTACCCATGCAGTCCAGCAATCACACTGTCACTCCCTGTGTACTCCTCCAATCCCCAGCCAGTACCATGTTCTAATCCAATCATTCCACCAATACCCAAGCATTTATAAATTCACCAAACAATCTCCTTGCAGCACTCAAAGTATCCAGTCACTATCCATGTACTCATGCAATGACCCAGGCACTAACACATACAGTGCTACAATCACATGTGCACTATCCATGCAGTCCTCTAACCACCTACACACTACTGATTCACTCCTCCAATTACCCAGGTAGTACCCATGCAGTCGAGCAATTACACTGTCACTGTCCGTGCACTCCTCCAATCACTCAGTCAGTACCATGTACTAATCTAATCACTCCGCCAATACCCAAGCACTTATAAATTCACCGTGCCCTCACCTTGCAGTACTCTAATCATCCAGTCACTACCCATGTACTCATGCAATGACCCAGGCACTAACACATGCAGTGCTACAATCACATGTGCAATATCCATGCAGTCCTCTAACCACCTACACACTACTGATTCACTCCACCAATTACCCAGGTAGTACCCATGCAGTCCAGCAATCACACTGTCACTCCCCGTGCAGTCCTCCAATCACCCAGTCAGTACCATGTACTAATCCAATCACTCCGCCAATACCCAAGCACTTATAAATTCACCATGCACTCACCTTGCAGTACTCTAATCATCCAGTCAGTACCCATGTACTCATGCAATGACCCAGGCACTAACTCATGCACTTCTACAATCCTTTGAGTGCTACCTATACAGTTTAGTAATCTCCCTGTTACTACCTATGCACTCCTCTAATTACCCAGCCAGTCCCATGTCCTTATCCAATCACTCTGCCAAAACCCAAGTACTTATAAATTCACCATGCACTCTCCTTGCAGCACTCTAAGTATCCAGTCACTATCCATGTACTCATGCAATGACCCAAGCACTAACACATGCAGTGCTATAATTACATGTGCACTATCCATGCAGTCCTCTAACCACCTACACACTACGGATTCACTCCAATTACCCAGGTAGTACCCATGCAGTCCAGCAATCACACTGTCACTCCCTGTGTACTCCTCCAATCCCCAGCCAGTACCATGTTCTAATCCAATCATTCCACCAATACCCAAGCATTTATAAATTCACCATACAATCTCCTTGCAGCACTCTAAGTATCCAGTCACTATCCATGTACTCATGCAATGACCCAGGCACTAACACATGTAGTGCTACAATCACATGTGCACTATCCATGCAGTCCTCTAACCACCTACACACTACTGATTCACTCGTTCAATTACCCAGGTAGTACCCATGCAGTCCAGCAATCACACTGTCACTCCTCGTGCACTCCTCTAATTACCCAGCCAGTACCATGTACTAATCCAATCACTCCGTCAATATCCAAGCACTTATAAATTCACCATGCACTCTCCTTGCAGTACTCTAATCATCCAGTCACTACCCATATACTCATGCAATGACCCAGGCACTAACACATGTAGTGCTACAATCACATGTGCACTATCCATGCAGTACTCTAACCACCTACACACTACTGATTCACTCCTCCAATTACCCAGGTAGTACCCATGCAGTCGAGCAATTACACTGTCACTGTCCGTGCACTCCTCCAATCACCCAGTCAGTACCATGTACTAATCTAATCACTCCGCCAATACCCAAGCACTTATAAATTCACCATGCACTCACCTTGCAGTCCTCTAATCATCCAGTCACTAGCCATGTACTCTTGCAATGACCCAGGCACTAACACATGCAGTGCTACAATCACATGTGCAATATCCATGCAGTCCTCTAACCACCTACACACTACTGATTCACTCCTCCAATTACCCAGGTAATACCCATGCAGTCCAGCAATCACACTGTCACTCCCCATGCACTCCTCCAATCACCCAGTCCGTACCATGTACTACTAATCCAATCACTCTGCCAATACCCAAGCACTTATAAATTCACCATGCACTCACCTTGCAGCACTCACCATCCAGTCAGTACCCATGTACTCATGCAATGACCCAGTCACTAACTCATGCACTTCTACAATCCTTTGAGTGCTACCTATACAGTTTAGTAATCTCCCTGTTACTACCTATGCACTCCTCTAATTACCCAGCCAGTCCCATGTCCTTATCCAATCACTCTGCCAAAACCCAAGTACTTATAAATTCACTATGCACTCTCCTTGCAGCACTCTAAGTATCCAGTCACTATCCATGTACTCATGCAATGACCCAAGCACTAACACATGCAGTGCTATAATCACATGTGCACTATCCATGCAGTCCTCTAACCACCTACACACTACTGATTCACTCCTCCAATTACCCAGGTAGTACCCATGCAGTCCAGCAATCACACTGTCACTCCCTGTGTACTCCTCCAATCACCCAGCCAGTCCCATGTTCTAATCCAATCATTCTACCAACACCCAAGCACTTATAAATTCACCATGCACTCTCCTTGCAGTGCTCTAATCATCCAGTCACTACCCATGTACTCATGCAATGACCCAGGCACTAACACATGCAGTGCTACAATCACATGTGCACTATCCATGCAGTCCTCTAACCACCTACACACTACTGATTCACTCCTCCAATTACCCAGGTAGTACCCATGCAGTCCAGCAATCACACTGTCACTCCCTGTGTACTCCTCCAATCACCCAGCCAGTACCATGTTCTAATCCAATCATTCCACCAATACCCAAGCATTTATAAATTCACCATACAATCTCCTTGCAGCACTCTAAGTATCCAGTCACTATCCATGTACTCATGCAATGACCCAGGCACTAACACATGTAGTGCTACAATCACATGTGCACTATCCTTGCAGTCCTCTAACCACCTACACACTACTGATTCACTCGTCTAATTACCCAGGTAGTACCCATGCAGTCCAGCAATCACACTGTCACTCCCCGTGCACTCCTCCAATCACCCAGCCAGTACCATGTACTGATCCAATCACTCCGCCAATACCCAAGCACTTATAAATTCACCATGCACTCACCTTGCAGTACTCTAATCATCCAGCCAGTACCCATGTACTCATGCAATTACCCAGGCACTAACTCATGCACTTCTACAATCCTTTGAGCGCTACCTATACAGTTTAGTAATCTCCCTGTTAGTACCTATGCACTCCTCCAATTACCCAGCCAGTCCCATGTCCTTATCCAATCACTCTGCCAAAACTGAAGTACTTATAAATTCACCATGCACTCTCCTTGCAGCACTCTAAGGATCCAGTCACTATCCATGTACTCATGCAATGACCCAGGCACTAACACATGCAGTGCTACAATCACATGTGCACTATCCATGCAGTCCTCTAACCACCTACTCAGTACTGATTCACTCCTCCAATTACCCAGGTAGTACACATGCAGTCCCGCAATCACACTGTTAGTCCCAGTGCACTCCTCCAATCACCCAGCCAGTACCATGTACTGATCCAATCACACCGCCAATACCCAACCACTTATAAATTCACCATGCACTCTCCTTGCAGTACTCTAATCATCCAGTCAGTACCCATATACTCATGCAATTACCCAGGCAGTAACTCATACAGTTCTACAATCCATAGAGTGATACCTATACAGTTTAGTAATCTCCCTGTTACTACCTATGCACTCCTCCAATTACCCAGCCAGTCCCATGTCCTTATCCAATCACTCTGCCAAAACCCAAGCACTTATAATTTCACCATGCACTCTCCTTGCAGCACTCTAAGTATCCAGTCACTATCCATGTACTCATGCAATGACCCAGGCACTAACACATGCAGTGCTACAATCACAAGTGCACTATCCATGCAGTCCTCTAACCACCTACACACTACTGATTCACTCCTCCAATTACCCAGGTAGTACCCATGCAGTCCAGAAATCACACTGTCACTCCCTGTGCACTCCTCCAATCACCCAGCCAGTACCATGTACTAATCCAATCACTCTGCCAATACCCAAGCACTTATAAATTCACCAAACACTCTCCTTGCAGTACTCTAAGCACCCAGTCACTATCCAAGTACTGATGCAATAACCCAGGCACTAACACATGCAGTGCTACAATCACTTGTGCACTTCTCATATAGTTCAATAATCTCCCTGTTACTACCTATTCAGTCCTCCAATCACCCATCCAGCAACATGTACTTATCCAATCAGTCCGCCAAAACCAAACACTCATAAATTCACCATGCACTTTCCTTACAGTACTCTAATCATCCAGTCACTACCCATGTACTCATGCAATGACCCAGGCACTAACTCATGTACTTCTACAATCCCTTGAGCACTACCTATACAGTTCAGTAATCTCCCTGTTACTACCTATGCACTCCTCCAATCACCCAGCCAGTCTCATGTCCTTATCTATTCACTGTGGCAAAACCCAAGCACTTATAAATTCACCATGCACTCTCTTTGCAGTACTCTAATCATCCAGTCACTACCCATGCAATGACCCAGGCACTAACTCATGTACTTCTACAATCCCTTCAGTACTATCTATATACAGTTCAGTAATCTCCTTGTTACTACGTATGCATTCCTCCAATCACCCAGCCAGTCACATGTCCTTATCTAATCAGTTTGCCAAAACCAAAGCACTTATAAATTCACCATGCACTCTCTTTGCAGTACTCTAATCATCCAGTGACTACCCATGTACCCATGCAATGAGTCAGGCACTAACTCATGCACTTCTACAATTCCTTGTGCACTACCTATACAGTTAGTTCAGTAATCTCCCTGTTACTACCAATGCAGTCCTCCAATCACCCTGCCAGCACCATGTACTTATGCAATCACTGCGCCAATAGTGAAGCACTTATAAATTCACCATGTACTCTCTTTGTAACACTCTAAACATCCAGTCACTACCCACGTACTTATGCAATGACCCAGGTACTAATACATACACTATTAAAATCCTCTATCCATTGCCCATGCAGTCCTCTAAACAGGTAAACACTATTCATTCACTCCTACAATTATCCAGGTAGTACCTGTGTACTGCAGCAAATGCATTGTGATTTCAAAACAAAGTGTTTAAATGGTTTTTATATAGAACATGTTTGTTTCGTAATAGAATGGTATATTTTATAGATTTATATTAATATAATTACTTTTTTTTTTTTTTACAGATTTTCTTCATCATCATTAAAAAAGATTTACCATGACTAAAAAAACAGTAAAGAGGAAACAACAAAAGAAACAGTATTATTTAAAGAAAAGACAACAGCAAGAATTAGATGAACTACATGTGGGAAAAAAGAAAAAGTCTTGCGGTAAGAGAACAAAAGAATTTATTAAAAGACTTTCAAAGACTAGAAACAGTTTGCACAATGTAGAAAGTAGAAAGAATACCTCAACAACAAAGAAGAGTGAAAAGAAAAAAGGAGAAATTAATGGGAAATCATGTTTTCAAAAAACAATCTATGGTAAAAGGAGAAAGAATCAATTTGGTGAAATAAGGAAAAGAATGTTTCACAATAGAGTTGTCTTTAATTTATTAAAAGATTTCAAGAAATATAAAAAAATCAGCATTTTATTAAAAGAAGAAACAGATTGAAACTATTGTTGAGAAGGCTTTTGAATTAAAAAGAAAATTATTCATTTTAGTTTTAAACAGAATTCGATCATTAGATAAGCCAGTACATTTTATGAAGGCCAAAAGTAAAAAGAAGAGACTAATTAACAGAACTAACTTTTGTGATATTTCTTTGGGTGAATGGAAGCACAGTTCAAGTTCAGAGCCTTTTTTTAATGAAGAGAGCTATTTTCAAACCAATACATTATTGCACGCAGTTGATACCAGTGGTCGTGCTTATGAAGTGAAGAACGGTTGTCCAATTGAAAAAGAAAAGATGGTTCCTAGAAATGTAGAAGAAGTGATAGCTGATGAAGTTCTAGGGAGATGTAGTAAAGCCCCAGTGTATACTTGGGATTGTAGTAGTATTTGTAGTATACGACAGGAGTCTATTGATATTTTACGAAATTTCTTACGAGCGTATAGTAAAAAAAGTGTTAAACAAAAGATTAAGATGCTGCAAGGACTAGATCCTTGCAAAGTGAGAAAAAATACTGGTTTGCAAGGTCATTCTCTGGCTTGTCTTTGTAGAAAAGTGTGTCAAAGTGTTTTTCATCATTTCAGAATGTTAGCAGAACATCACTCTCAAATGCGGAAGTTAGTCAGAAGATTGTATTACGCAAAAAGTCCAGCAATAATTTTAAGTGACTTAAACAGTGCTCTTTTGCATGGGTCAGTATCAGATGTAAAAAAAGTTTGTGATGAAATAGAGTTTCGTTACTTTGGTCCTGAACAAGAGTGTAGAGAAAGTGAGACATTCATAGAAGTAGGTGTTGAAGAAGACGTGCAAGATAGTAGTACTGAGAAGTTTGAAGAAGAAATTACAAAGTTTAAGGTAATTTGTTAGGAAAGACCAAATTATGTTTGTATTTGTTGTCGACGAACTCACTATAAAAATCAAACTAGGAATGTTGATCTGTATTTAAAAAGTGAAAAGGAAAACAATGATAGGTGGAAGGAATTTGCAATTTATTTGTTGGTAGAAGATTGTTTTGATTTGGGTAGTGATCAACGTATTTGTAAATATTGTTATACCAAATTAGAGGATAACAAAATGCCAGCTAGAGCTGTACATAATAACCTAGAGTTGGTAGCTATTCCTCTAGAGCTGGTAGATTTAAATACTTATGAGTCCATTCTGATTCAATCTGTGCACCCGTTTCAGGCTATTGTTCGTACGGAGCCTAAAACAGGTAAGTTGCCTCCCACAGATTTACAAAGAGGATTAAAAGGAAGAGTTGTGTATTTACCTTTAGATTTAAAGAAAAATATTGAAACTATTGGTGTAGAGAAAGAGGAAACTGAACCAGTAGTTATTCTAGTTAATGATGTTCTTATGAAGAGTCGGAAAATATGGCAAGAATTAGTAGATGTGAGCAAAGTGCAAAAGGCTATGTTATATCTCATAAAAAACAATCATTACTACAAAAATGTGTATGTGGAAGAAGAAGAAATACTTTTAGGAGATGATAGCGAAATTTCAAGTGGCCAAATTGAAAAAGTGGACATGTCCAAAACTGAAGAAATTTATGAACATTATAGTGTACATCCTTTACATCCCAAAGAAGTGATGGGAAATACTATTGAATTATTCCAAATGAAGAAAGCGAAGGGGACTCCCATGAGTGTTTGGGAAAAAAGTTTGGAAGCTCGTTGTTTTCCACAGCTCTTCCCCACTGGAAAAGGTGGACGATATGACGAACGACCAGTACAGATTCCCGCATCAGAATATCGGACAACAAGATTGTACTCAGAAGATCCAAGATTTCGACAATCTATCCCATATATATTTCATCTTTTGTTTGAAAGTGACTTGTCTGGACTTTCATATGCAGTGAACCACATATTAAAGACAGGAGTTCATCTTCAAAATGTTTGTGCAAAGGAACTGTTGGACAAAGTACATCAGAGAGATGATCATTTAGAATCTCAATTGATTAATTTGATGGCGTGTCAACATGGTACTAATGAGTATTGGTATCGTCGTCATGGAGAACTTAAATGTATGTTAAGGAACTTAGGAACTCCTACGTGGTTTGTTACGCTAAGTTGTGCGAATACGCATGGGATGATTTACTTGAATTTCTTCGAGAAGCAAATTCAAATATTAAAAACATTGAATTCAAGACACCTGGAGAACTGTGTTCCTTGGATCCTGTAAATGTGTGCAGATATTTTAATCATAGGTTTCAAGCTATGATGTCTGTTATCTGCAATAAAAACAATCCTCCTCTTGGAGAAGTTATTGATTTCTTTCGGAGAAAGAAGTATCATGCTAGAGGTGCTCCTCATATACATATGCTTTTATGGATCAAGGATGCACCCAAATTTGGAACTGATTCGGATGAGATTGTTTTATCTTTTATTGAAGACTATGTTACATGTGGTATACCAAAAACAAGAGAAGAAAACACCTTAAGGCAACAAGTTTTACGGTTTCAAACTCATCAATGTGGCAAATACTGTCGACGGAAATACAAGTCGAAGGAAAAGTTTTATACCAAATGTCGTTTTGGATTTCCACGTCCAGTAATATCCAAAGGAAGAGTGAACAGTTTCATGTCAGCAGTGAGACATACCATCACTAGAAAATCTCCCAAAAATACTTACAATTTAAAAAGTGAGCAATTAAAGTATATTAATGATTATAATCCAGTTATTTTGTCGATGTGGAATGCTAATTTGGATATCCAGTATGTTGCGGATAATTCCATTGCTGTTGCTCGGTATGTAACGTCATACATAACAAAATCAGAAAAGACAGAGTTGAAAGAAATATGGGAAGAAATTTCCCATGAGAAGAGTCTTAGTAAGAAATTGTACAGCTTTAGTTTGAAGATGCTGTCCCATCGAGAGATTGGATCCTACGAATGTTCGGACCGGTTGTCCTCTGCAAGTTTATATTCAAAATCAAGAGGAACAATTTGGGTTAGTCTAGGTCTTGCTGCAACACGAAATCGAGTACTTAAATCTATACAAGAAATCGAATATTTAGCATTAAATGAACCGGAAAGCACAAATATTGTTAAAACAAACATGTTGGATACGTACTATCCAAATAGAAGTCCTCATCTTGAAAACTTATGTCTCTATGAAGTGCTGCAATATTACAGTTTTAAGAGAAATGTTACAGAGAACATAAATGAAGAAAAATATGCAGTGATTGGTTCAGAAGGATGTTTGGTGAAACATAGTAAAGGAAATCTGATCAATCATAGGAAACTGTGTTTTGATACTCCTGATAAAAGGGAATTTTACTATTTAACACTTCTGCAACTCTTCAAGCCTTGGCGTACAGAACTGGAATTACTTGGAGATTTTCAGTGCTATGAAGATTCTTTTAATGCATGAAAAGATAGCATTGAATGCACAGTTTTTCCAAATTATCTCCTAATGTTGAATGAAGAAATTGAACAGGAAACTATTATTGCAGCTGAGATTGCTAGAGACAGTTCTCAAGATAGTCAAAGTTCTGCTCCACTGAGTCAAGATCCACTAGGAGAACCAATTCTTGAAAATGAAGCAGCAATCGCCATGAGTGAAGTGGAAACAGCAATGGATCAAGTATAACACAATAATATGGACTTAGGAAATTTGGAAGAGCAACTAAATATTGAACAGAAAGAAATATATCAGCAAGTGACACAACAGATTGACCATGGTTTACTTCATGAAAAAAAAGAATGCAACTGCACATCTTTTAAACCTATTCAAATGTATATCAGTGGTCAAGCTGGTACAGGAAAAAGTTTCTTAATTAAAGTTTTGACCAGTTATTTACAGAAAACCACTGAATCACATTTATCTTGTGTTGTAACCGCTCCAACTGGGTTAGCAGCACACAACATTAAAGGGATTATCTTACATCGTTTACTAATGTTACCTGTTGAACATGAAAACAAGTTGGAATATCACAAGCTTTCAGGAGAAGCTTGTTTGGAAGTTTCAAGAGTACTAAAGAAAATGAAACTTTTGATTATTGATGAGGTGAGCATGGTCTCAAACTTAATGCTTGCCTTTGTGCATTTAAGAATGCAGCAAATTTTAAAAACAGAATATCATGTGTTATTTGGAGGAAAACATGTGATAGTTTTTGGTGATCTACTGCAACTTACTCCTGTAAAAGGGCAACCAGTTTTTAAAACACTTGTGCATGAAGACACCAGAAAATCTTTGGGAAGTATTGGAAATGTCAACATTTGGTCATATTTTGAATACAAAGAACTTAATAGACAGGCAAGTGATGAAGATTATGGAAGCATTCTTCAAGATATAAGAATTGGTGTATTGACCGAACATGGAAAAGAAGCTTTGGAGAGTCGGCTACTTTCAAACTTATTTCCAAATGAAAATGTTGCTCCAGAAAGAATATACAAAAAAATTGGAGAAAAGAAATCTATAATCTGCCTAATGCCAACACTGCGAGAGTGTTCTACATTCAATGAAGAACTTTTAAAGCTGGAAAAACAACAAATAATAAAAATGGAAGCCATTGATAAAATAGAGCATGAAGGAATTACTATTATTTTGTCCGAAAAAATTAAAAACAAAATTGGATTCTTTGGAAAAATCTATATCTAAAACTGCTGGTTTAGAAAAGAATTTATATGTATGTGAAAACTGTCGGGTAATTTTACGGCGTAATTTGGATGTGGAAAAAGGTTTAGTAAATGGAGCAATGGGAAAAGTTGTTGATTTTGTTAACTATCAAAATAGAGATGGAATTGAATTTTTAAAGATTAAATTTGATCAGATTGAAGAAGTAAAACAGATTGGACGTTGTTCTATTCGTTTTTTGCTTGTTAAAGATTTGTATGTTCGTAGAAAACAGTTTCCTCCTTCTTTAGCATATGCGGTAACCATTCATAAATCTCAAGGTTTAAGTGTAGACAGCGCTTTGGTAAACATTGGAAGTGCTGTGTTTAAAGAGGGAATGGCATATGTTGCATTGTCCCGAGTAAGAACTTTATCTGGATTGTATTTGATTGATTTTGATGAGAGAAAGATTAGTGCAGATGCAAATTGTGTAATGTTGTATACTTCCTAGGGTGTCCATAAACGGGCTTTCCAGAATCATGTCCTTATATAGGCACAATTCGCCTTGCCCTTATATAGGCATAAAATCCCAGCCCTTATTTAGGCATAAACCGTGCACTCCAAATACAGGCATGGTCTCCGACATCCGTCCACCCTAACGTCACAACGAGTTCATGAAAAAAACAGACCCTTAGGCAGCGGGACTTTCCCTAGCCCAGGACTATTGATTTCTTCAAGGACTCATATATTATGCATGAACCATTATTCCTTAGGGGTTCATTCCTGACGTCTTCCGCTGTCCGACTCACGTCAATGCTAACATTTTCAGGTATAAATATACCTTCCCAAACCCCTGTAAATCAGAGGAGACCTCGACTTCTGAGGAGCCCGTTTCCCAGCCGGACGCACTGAGAAGACGCTATCATTCCTGCACACAGAGAGTCCAGCTTCCAGTGATCTAACTTCCCTTGCGGGGTGTTGGAGTTCGAGTCTGGCAAAGAGATTCCTACCTCTCTCATTCTTCAGGTATGGAGCAGACTAGAACCTAGAGGGACTCTTGGCATACTAGGCATACTAGGCATACTAGGCTTAACATACTCTTAGTATACTATAGTGAGGAATACTTCACCTACTTCTACTTCTCCCTACACCTAGGACCGGTTAGGTACATCGGGGTAGAACTAGGTTAGAAACGCATCGTATGAGTACTCGCATTTTTAGGCTGTGTCATTTTATGTAAATGCATATATGCTAAAAAGATAATGCTAACGCAGTATTATTTATTTCTACTGCTCACTCTGTACATTATTTATCTCGCATACTGTCTTGTGATCGTAACAGCACATTTTACTTACACCAGAAACAAGACTGTTCAATAAATCTTTTATTGAAACGCCCGTCTGTTCTCTCTGTGTAACTTTGAGGAAAACTAAGCATGCACGACTGAGCTGAGTGAAATAGTTATGTATTGTTTCTACGACTCTGGGACACGTTCTGATTCTAAAGAGAAACAAAGTGGTCATGTTTTGCGGCTGCCAGAAACTACTCCTTCTTGTCGTCAAGAAGTTTCTAGTGGCCTCTGAGCTAGCTGGCACAAGTAATTAAGTTTAATATACTCGATAGGGACATACCGACCTCAGTCCTATGTCAAACCTATAGAATATATTATTCCAATGCGCAGAGCCTATTAGGGAAATAGGAGCTACACTACATGGCGCCCAACGTTTTGGTAAGGCAGTAATTCAACGTTAGATACTGAGTAACTCAGCCGTGCTTCTTCCTTTTCTCTCAGAGACCCCTACCCATATACTCCAAAAGACGTCTGGAGTGGGCAGGGTTAAATATCCGCCACAGCTACATAGGGCAGTACCCTTTATATTAGCTGTTTGGTTTGCTCAACGTTGAAGGATACAGTGTCCCAAAATATTGTGAACCTTATCTTTGTTTCCTTGAAATTTGTTCTACATTTTTCACAAAACAAAATGTCCTTAAACGGGGACAATGCCGCCGGAAACGGTGGAGCTGCGGCTGATCCAGCCCAACCAGCATTTTTTAACAATACAGGTTTAAATGAAACCGAGGAGGGTGTCATTGACATCGCTCCAAACTTAAGAAGAGCCATTACTCTAAAACTTATAAAAATGGCCTACCACCGAGAGGAGGTAGAGCAGTTTTCGTGATAGAGGCACATGAATCCTTTCAGACAGAGGTATTCTATTCATGGGTAATATTTCCTGAATCCAATTCAGTAACACACATGTTTCACTTCTACAAAGAAGATGAACCACCAGAGGAATACATTCCTTTCGAGGATATAGAAATTCCATTAACATACCAAGAGCACCAGCTCTGGTTTAAAGGTGCCCTAAAACATCACAGAAACATTACCAGGCTCGGTCCACTAGGTAGACCAGGAGCAACATGGCCGATTCTAGCCGGCTACACACCTCATCCTGAACTTGACATAATGTCAGACGAGGAACTACTTGTTCAACTCGCAGAGTTAATAAAAATCTACAGACAATTGGTCCAATATGTCATGCGGACTTTCACAGTCCAACCACCATTAACAATTACAAATCAAACCCCTCACCAGGGGAATACACTAAAAATTACACCACAGATTCTATACGCAGTCATGGGTAAAATGCCCACAAAACGTGAGCAAATTCCATTTTGGATAGCTCAAAAATTACTCAAATCGAAGCAGTATTTCCAAATACTAGCCCGCATGAGAAACACAGAATCCTAACAATCAGTTTACCGATGGGGATCACACCACAACTGGAAGACTGCACCACTTGGGGCTCAGTCTTTGCTGCCATCTATACTAAAACACACGGCATTCCGTCAATTGCGGTAATACCTGATGTCCTAAAACAAATTCAAAACGAATACGGGGCAGAGCCTGCTTTAAATTTAGGTATGAAATTACTGAAAAATTTCGACCAGGTCTCAACAATAATATTATCTAATATTAAAGGGGAGGCAGCAGCAGTGGCGATCCGACAAAAATTAAGGGAATTTGATGTTACAGAACATCAAACAGAGCTACCCAGAATAATAGAACAATCTTATGCAGAATTAGGCAGAGATAGTTTGGGTGGGAAACCAGTTAAACCGAAACTATCTGAAAGTCCTGAGAAGGACTCAATTAAACAAACTACTACATCTTCTAAAAAGAAGTGGGAGACTAATAAACAAAATTCAAACGAGAAACGTTCTCAATCCCGAGGTAGGTCTCCTCAAAAGGAGCCCTCAGAAAGGAGGTATAACCTCAGGAATAGGGATAATTTGAGAAAACCTGATAGGTATCAAGATACTGATACACGTTCCTCTCTTCCCTTTCAGGTCTCATCACAGACTTCGGAAAGAAGAGGACGAACAGAACATAGAGAAGAACGCGTGAAATCGAAAGACGACAAACACGCTCCAAAAACTAAAGCAAAACCTCAATTCTCCAAAAAGAAGGTAGCAGGTCTGAAAATCAGACATGCCGAGACTACTGAGAACACAACTCAAGAACGGAGAATGGGCTCAGACAATGCTGAACAGTGCAGCAGAAGTCACAATAGCTCGCCAGAACCTGAAGGAAGTTCTGGAGATAGTGGACTTGAATGAGTATATTACAGTAGAGACTGTAGACACCAGGGTTAGTACTCCACAAAAGTTATATGACATAACACTCCGGATGGAGGGAGACAAACCTAGACAGGTTAAAGCACTCTTTTGGGAAAGACTATCAAAGGGCTATGACATACTTCTAGCAGAAAAGGACTGGCCACCACAATTTGTCAGGGAGTGCCCACACAGCGAGGACATTATTATGCCTGCCTTCTCCAACCATATACCAATGCATCTAAGATATACATATGCCAGGAAATGGGCAGTGGCCCAGGCCCCAGCATTATATAAAAATCATGTAGGATGGGATGAGGACTCGCCTCACCATAAAATACATCTGAAACATGAACCAACTGCACAAAGGCAGTATCCTATAAAGCAAGAAGCTAAAAAACAGGTCAGGGAGATCTTAGATCAACTTGAATATCAAGGGGTGATTGAAACATGCACCTCCTCAATGAACAATCCTTTGTTTCCTGTCTCCAAACCAGACAATACATATCGTCTAGTTTTGGACTACAGACACTTAAATACTTGTTCTAAAACTTTTGCAGTGCAAAATGCACATAGCACAGCATTAATGAATAACATTGTGCGTAAAAAATACAAAACAACATTAGACATCTCAAATGGTTTCTTTTGTCAAAATATAGCACCTGAAAGCAGGTACTTAACAGCATTCTCCATAATGGGGACCCAGCGTCACTTTTGTCGACTCCCACAAGGGTTCAAGAACAGCCCAGGTTTATTCTCAGCGAAGGTAACGGAGTTACTACAAATTTATGACAATGAGGCATTGTCCTATGTCGATGACATCTATCTGACAGACGATGACCTGGAAAAACACTTGAACAGGGTGAGCACCATTATATTGGGATTCGCCTCTGAGGGCTACAAGTTCAACTTTAAAAAGTCCCGAATTGCCCATCTCAATGTCCTATTTTTGGGATATGAGCTTTCAAGTGAAGGCAAGAGCTTGGCAGCTAACTTTCTAGAGAAATGTGCGCTGCTCCAACCTCCAAAAACACTAAAAAACTTACAATCCATCCTGGGTTTCCTAAATTTTGGAAGAACATACATACTAAACTATGCAGAAAGGGTTAAACCTCTCTACGCATTAATCAAACCTGATTTTTCAATCAAAAACTGGACACAGGAACACACAGAAATTTTGCGTTCACTCCAGGCTAACATGTTAGCAACAAATCACTTACAAACACGCGTAAGTCAAAGAAATTTGGTGATTCGAATAATTTCGAGTCAATGTGGATTCACCTACTTAACCTTCAATGAGGGTGAAAAAATACCAATCGCATACAAATCCCATTTGTACACACAAGCGGAAATGCGCTTCAGTTCTACTGAAAAAATTCTGACAGCAGTTCAAACCGCTGTAGCAAAAGAAAGAGCCTTAGCCCAAGGGAAACGCATTATTGTCGTAACCCCGGTACCAGCTTTAGAAGCGGTCACAAAAGCAAGCATTCCAAATTATTAAGCATTACATCCAAGATGGATACAATGGGTTAATTCTCTTGCTGCAACTGATGTTGAATATGTTTTTGATCCAGATTTAAAAACTCAAGCATTCCTGCAATATGAACAAGAATGTCCTCTGGCCACTGAGATTCTGCCTCTCGATCAGTATGAATTCATAATTTACACTGACGGATCTGCACAGCCCGCAACAGGGAGTAAGCAAGCTTACAGTGCAGCGTGTGCTATCGTTAAAGGTCGCTTGCGAAATGGCATCTTCAGACCTATGGTCACAAAAACTCAGTCACTAGGAGATTGTACAGCTCAGCGAGCTGAACTACAAGCATTCAAACTGGCACTTGAGAGTACGGATCGAGAATTCCCCACACTGATAGTGTGCGATTCCTTTTACTGTGTTCAGTCGTATAATGACTATATACGAACCTGGCTTGAAAATGGTTTCAAAGATGCGAAAGGTGGCACAATAAAGCATAAATTGCTTTGGGAACAAGTAGTTCAGTTGAAAAACGAACTACCAAAGGCTCACGTGATTCACACACTGAGTCACAAACGTGATGGCGTTCACGTTGAAGGGAATTAATTGGCTGACGAAGCCGCAAAGGGGGCTGTTCAGACGGCTTCCGTAGCTGCGATCACTCGTTCAAAAACAAAAATAGACGGTGAGATAATGTTGGCTATCAATGCTTCGAGCAAAGGCAGCAGTGCAGCGTTACCAAAAAAGTTTCCACTCAAATACTCTTATGTAATTGATGCGAACAACGTTCCTTTTGCTCGAATCCCTGGAGTGGGGGATAGGGTAATTCCAAACAAGGAACGCAGAGCAGCCTTGATTTATGAAACACATTTGGGGGAGGGTCTGTCACATCAAGGGATCTCTAAAACAATTTTGACTTTAAAAGAGATGTACTGGTGGCCTGGAATGAATACTGAAATTCACATATTTATCAACAACTGCTTAGACTGTAAATTACAGCAAGAGAGCCACCAGACACCGTGCTGCGAATGCGGCAGCCCAGTACAGACACCACTGTTAGACAGTATTAGGCTATCTACTCGCCTGCGTCCCACTGGACAAAGGCATTCCCGCAAATACAGAATCTAGGTTCCTATGGTTATGGCCTCAGCGCTCGGCTGACGCTCGAACTGTTATAAAAGATTTGCGAGTCTTTATCGGCACATACGCAATAGGCACGCTACATTCTGACCAGGGTCCTGCGTTTAGCTCTAGGGCTTACAAAGAAGCCATGGCCAGTCTGGGCGTTGCATTGCGGTACTCCTCTCCATTCCATCCTGAGGGAAATTCTGTTGTGGAAAGGAAAAACCGGGACATAAAGCAGTCTATAACAGCTAGGGTATTAGGTTCGGGTGATGGGTGGGTCAAACACCTCAATGGCGTACAGCGCGCAATTAACAATCTGCCAAGAAGTTCTCTAGGGGGGGTCACTCCATATGAGGTCCTATTTGGGACAAGAATGTGGGTACCAGACCTTGAACACGTAGGCACAGTGGTGGAAAGTAAACCATTTGATATCAAAGATCGTATGGCTGTTTTACAGGAACTAAATCAACTAAGAACGAAACAAAGCAACGTATTCCTACAGCCAACCACCACTGGGGAAACATCGGTGGTCCCAGCAAGGCCTGTCTGGATTCCAAAAGTTGGGGATCTAGTCAGAGAAAAAATAGCGGACAAGAAGGAATTTGGACCTTCTTACAGACAACCAGTACCTGTTCTAGCTGTTCAAGGAACGAGAACAGTACTTCTGCCGCCCCTTGCTGGAAGAAAGGAGAAAAGATTTGTGTCCATCGACCTCATCAAACCACAGTATGTGGCCAATACTGAACAGTAGGCCTCGTGGACTCCGACCTAGTAGCAGACGCACTCCTCTCGCTACTATCCAAGAGGTTCAGACTGAAAGACTGATAACTATCGAGAATTCAGCTGTAACAGATGGAGGACTAAGCAACCAAGCTATGGAACTCATCCCTCTTGACAACCAAGTAACAGTTAGTCCAAATACACCTGTCTACACCAACGTGACACGTGATGAACTGTCTCCTGTGATTTCAACAAATCCTGATGCAATTCCAACAATTGACAGAACTGCTTCTGGCTATTTCATTGACTTTGATACGTTCTCAGAAGATCCAAGCGAACCTGAAACGACGCCAGCATCATTCCAACTCAAGCAGCAAGTAAAAGACTTTATTCACTTTCTGAAAAAGACTTATCTGGTTTCTCCATGGATTGAACTCTGGATTACATCTGGACTATTTGTTTTCCTGCTCTAGCTAGCTTTGGTAACAACTGTAAGCGTGCTTATAAGTGGCAGATACATCCATGTGAACATTGAAGGAAAAGACGTGAACGTACTTTTGAAACCACATAAATCTTCCCATCGTGAAGCAAGAGACTTGTCATCAGTGAACATCACAGCCGTTCCTATACAAGATGGTATAGTGTGGGACAAAACGGATTATGATATCCTCGGCCCGAATGAGCAATTGAACATTCCACATTTCTTTAAAATTTCACTAAGTGATTTAGTATCATCCAGTACCTATTCAGATGATTGGGACTTAGAGACTGTAAATGACATAATGTTTGATCTAGAAAAATCTGCTGCATTTTCTAAAAATGAATATTTAGAAGGTTCATCAGACTATGAACAACTGTATTGTTATAACCACTATGGTCATCAATATTTGCATAAAACTGCATATCCAAGAAATGTGTTTATGTTTAACCAATGGGAACATTGTCCTACACCACCAAAAGGTAGTTCAAAAACTTTTGCTAGTAAGTTTCCATATTGTTCAGGTTACAATACATCTGACCCAGAAACGTTTTACTATAAAAGTGTAAACAAAACAGGTCTGAAAATTATGTTAACAAATACGAAACAGATTTACTCTGCAGCATTTATTGCCCAACTGTCTACACAGGGTTTCGACTTATGGAAAGACACAATAGAGACAAAAACTGTCTGGGGTAGTAAAGATTGGCAAGTACAGGGTATAGAAGCTTTATTTAGAGCCTGCATCATCCCTGAACAAATACTGTTTTTGAATGAAACCGTCCAACAAACATCTTGTCTTGGATTAGCCAAGATCAAAGAGATGAAAACACCTTCTGTGCCAGCACCTGCCAGTGATAATGATACAAAGGCAGTGGTGACAGTTGACAATATACTACAACTCAACAGATCTAATCCTGATTGGAAGAAATGGTTGATCTGGCCCACAGACACAAACAACTGTCAGGAAAGATTCCTGAATAAAACTACCAGGGCTTTACTATTCATAGGCCAGACCCAAGATATGTCCAAAGACAACATCCGGGGGTAGTAACAACATACAGTGTAGGAAAATTATGCCTCGATTGGATGCATAGATCTACACTACAGGATGTGAAACAACACTTATCCTTACTTGCAGACGACGCAGACCTTAGGGAATTCTTGCTTGGACCAAGAAAACCGCGTCAAAAACGTTTCATATATGCCAGCATTTATGCTGCTTATAACGAAGCATGGAAAGTGTCACAGATGGAGGCCGCAGAACGAATACGTGAACTTGATCGTATTAATTTAGAGAAAACCCTCTCTGTGGTCGACAATGGGTTAACAACTTTGTCCTCCAGAATATATTCATTGGATGGCATTGTATCCTCTGCTATCGACATTCTAGAACAAGATTTGGCTATGTTACAACAAGGTCAATCGCAATTACGTTCTATAGTGTTATTGAGCTGGACGCTGCAATCTTTGCGAGCGGGCTATATGCCTTGGCGTTTCATCAACACGTCGGCTCTGTTTGCAGAATACAATCTAACTGATAAACAGATCGAACTGGCACAAAGAGGAGCAAAGTATACAGTGCTGAGCATTGAAAAACTGGAAAAATTACCATTCACAGTGGCAGAAAAACCAGCTACAGAATGGCTTATTCATGGCAAAATAACATTACCTGTGACTACTTTTCAGTTTCAGTATTGCCTCAGACAAATGCAAGCAGGCAAATATGAAAGGTTGGGTAAGGAATACATTAAGACATCTTGGGATTTACCGTATACACATAGATGTTGGAGTGGGGATCGTGAAGTGTTTTTGAGCGGTACTAACTGTAAACATGCACTGACCGGTTCACTTATATGTCAGGATATTTCTTTACACGGGGCTTGTAATGGTTCTGTGGCAAATTTGTCTTGCCATCAGCAGGGTACACCAGCTGCTGTGATTAATCCAACGTTTGGACAACTTTCTAATGGGAGTTACCTCATGTTGAATGATGAGAGTTGCTGCGGAATGTTGCCAGGCATCCCATATCTAGTAACGGTCAACTCCAGGGTCACTTGCTGTATGCAAGTATTGTTTCCCCCAATAGACACAGTCAGGGAGTCGCCTCTATGGCCTTCGCTGAACGTCTCTTTTATAAGATATGATACTTTGAGCAGAATGAAAGCCATGCTTTTACAGCAAACAGTGCCTTTGACCTCAGCCAAAGAAACCTATGATCTACAAGTTGCAAGGACTTCGGCTGAGATACAGACTTTAATACGCACAAACTGCCCTATACATTTCGTAGAAATGATATCACGTATCTTCAACATGTCTGATACAACGGGCATTATACATGTATTTAAGAGCATCTGCACCGGTCTGTTAGCACCTTTCCAGGCAATACTCGGAATCATCCCGAACTTTGCACATTCGGTGTTTGGTGGCATACCATTAATTCTAGCACTTGTTGCCGGAATTCTATTTCTCTTCCTGCTATTGCGCTATGGCCAGCCTATTCGTAGACATCACTCCGAGCGAAATGGAGAAAGCTCTCCTTGAAAGAAAGTGCCGTGAGTGAATAGTACAGCTATTGGGCATGACTCGTCTACGGGACCTTAATACAACTTGGTTCCTGTCATTCCGACCAATCTGGCAAGATTGCATCTTACCTGTTCTACGATGCCTGCTATGCGGTGAAGAATGCGTGTTGGACACCTGTCTAACATATCCATCAGCTACGCCAACGGGCGTCGATACTTTGCTGGTCCCGATAACGGCCCATGCTCTGTGTTGTCCCACGAGGCTACCGATCCTGATGTCAGCATTCATTGAGATCTCACAGACGCTTCCGGCTGCTGCTGAGGTACGAGAAAGATCTACAGGCACACAGGTAACAACGGACGCGAACATTGCTGCGGCGACCTATGCTGAGAGCGATGCTTCACAACTCTGTGCAGTTAATCTTCTTCACGAGGTGTTCCAAATAACACCGACTACAGTAGATGATGTTTTGTCTATAGAAATAGATGATCTCATGTTTACACCAGACCCGCAAACTGACTCTGATTCAGCATACAGTGTTCCAGAGATGCAGTAACAATTTGGCCTTCATTTTTTCAAAAACTTTGAACTCTACCAAAATTGAACTTTTGTCCCATTTTTTCCTAACGAAAATGGCACTTCAATCTGCTTAAAGTAGAACTAGCCTTATAATACGGACTTTGCGGTACTTTCACGGACAATTAGTCATCTTGTGTGTCTAAATCAGTTCATTTAATTTTCATGACAGGAAATGACTTTGATTTTGAACAACTTATCGATCATTTTCGTCATATGTAAATATTGCTTTTTATATTTTCTTTCCAATTGCATTTATTTCGAACTTTATGCTGGAAATGAAAAGCATTACTTAATAATGTACAGACCCTTTTGCATTTTTAATATGTTTTTTAATGCTTTTAGGAAATATTTTAATATGCAGTACTCCATTTTAATGTTTAGCATTTTCAATGTTTAGCATTTTAGTATTATCGAACATACGAAAGAGGAGTGGGTGTTGTATACTTCCTAGAGTGTCCATAAACGGGCTTTCCAGAATCATGTCCTTATATAGGCACAATTCGCCTTGCCCTTATATAGGCATAAAATCCCAGCCCTTATTTAGGCATAAACCGTGCACTCCAAATACAGGCATGGTCTCCGACATCCGTCCACCCTAACGTCACAACGAGTTCATGAAAAAAACAGACCCTTAGGCAGCGGGACTTTCCCTAGCCCAGGACTATTGATTTCTTCAAGGACTCATATATTATGCATGAACCATTATTCCTTAGGGGTTCATTCCTGACGTCTTCCGCTGTCCGACTCACGTCAATGCCCAAACCCCTGTAAATCAGAGGAGACCTCGACTTCAGAGGAGCCCGTTTCCCGGCCGGTCGCACTGAGAAGACGCTGTCATTCCTGCACGCAGAGAGTCCAGCTTCCAGTGATCTAACTTCCCTTGCGGGGTGTTGGAGTTCGAGTCTGGCAAAGAGATTCCTACCTCTCTCATTCTTCAGGTATGGAGCAGACTAGAACCTAGAGGGACTCTTGGCATACTAGGCATACTAGGCATACTAGGCTTAACATACTCTTAGTATACTATAGTGATGAATACTTCACCTACTTCTACTTCTCCCTACACCTAGGACCGGTTAGGTACATCGGGGTAGAACTAGGTTAGAAACGCATCGTATGAGTACTTGCATTTTTAGGCTGTGTCATTTTATGTAAATGCATATATGCTAAAAAGATAATGCTTACGCAGTATTATTTATTTCTACTGCTCACTCTGTACATTATTTATCTTGCATACTGTCTTGTGATCGTAACAGCACATTTTACTTACACCAGAAACAAGACTGTTCAATAAATCTTTTATTGAAACGCCCGTCTGTTCTCTCTGTGTAACTTTGAGGAAAACTAAGCATGCACGACTGAGCTGAGTGAAATAGTTATCTATTGTTTCTACGACTCTGGGACACGTTCTGATTCTAAAGAGAAACAAAGTGGTCATGTTTTGCGGCTGCCAGAAACTACTCCCTTCTTGTCGTCAAGAAGTTTCTAGTGGCCTCTGAGCTAGCTGGCACAAGTAATTAAGTTTAATATACTCGATAGGGACATACCGACCACAGTCCTATGTCAAACCTATAGGATATATTATTCCAATGCGCAGAGCCTATTAGGGAAATAGGAGCTACAATACAGTAAGAGAGTATAATCGGTCAAGAAGACTGTATGCTCCCAATTTAGGTGAATATCCTGTATATGAAAAGCGTGTAGTAGGTCGAAAACGAAGATATGAGAATCTCTGTAGTGAAGTTGGAAAGAAGAAAAAAAATCAAGACAATGTTGAGATTCCAAACAAAAAGAAAAAGGACACTGTTGAAGAGATTGTAGGATATCAGTTAGAAAATAGTTCAGGTATCAACTGCTATGCTAATGTAGTGGTGAACGTTGTATTTTTTCTAGAAAATCTCCAACAGCAAATTATGGAGAATCGAGAAAAAAGGTTTTGTTCCTTGTTGCATTCTATTTTTGAAAAATTGAATACTGATAAAACTAAAATCCAAAGTGTTTCTGGCATTCTGAATCTTCTGGATATATGTTCTGGTTCTTCACAATTTACACAGAATGTTCAACAAGATGCTCAGGAATTTCTCATGTTTATGCTTGCAGTATTGGAAGATGAAGGAATACAAATTGAAAATCTGTTTGGACTTTGTTACAGATGGAAACATGAATGTGAAGACTGTACATTTACTTCTACCACTGAAATAGACACTGAAAGATTCATATATTTGACAATACCAGATTGTAAAACAGTGTCTTTTAAAAAATTAGTAAAATCAGCAAATGAAAATATGGAATGTAGTCAGTGCAAATCTGAAATGTTATCAACATTATTTATAGAAAGATTTGGACAATATGTCATTTTAATGATACAACGTTGCAGACCAGAGGGAAGAAAATTGGAAACTAATATTAAAGATTTTGTGGCAAGTCAACTGTCAATTTCAGGAAGAACTTTCAAAGCAGTAGCAATTATTTTCCATGATGGAGCTTCTACAACATCTGGACACTACACTGTGTATTTAAAGTGCAATAAAGGATGTACACATTGTAATGATGCCCATTTGCAATTCAAATATCGGTTGCCCTATGAATTACCAAATTCATATCTAATATTTTTGATTCCAAAGTTCTGAGAACATCATTCGGCCTATTGGGAAGAGGTCAATAGGAATTAATGAGGTTATTTTGGAAAATTTTAATACAAACGAATTCAGAAACATCATTCGGCCTATTGGGAAGATGTAAATATGAATTAAGAAGTTTATTTTGTATATTCTCGAAACAAATGATTTCGGAAACATCATTCGGCCTATAGAGAAGCTATCTAGAATTGCTGATTCAATTATTGTTTCTATTCTTTCGTATTGTATTTACAAAATTGTTTTAGAAAGAAATATTTCATATATTTGATCTTTGTGTTATATGCAATGTTATTGAGGATGTTTATTTTAGGAATTGTGAAGAGATACTTAAGTTTGTTGTAAATATTTTGAACACAGATTTGTTTTTTTTTAACAATCTTATTGATTGTATTTTTTTGCCCGCTGTTACATGATGAGCAACATTGAAATCACTGTCTATGGTGAAATTCAATAGATTCTGAGAACAGCAAAAAAGGCAAACTGAATATGTTATGTAATTGTAGAATTATGTTGTGTTCTTAAAACTATAACATATTATATTATAACTGTATTTTTTCTTCTCTTTTACAGACCCAAATTCTAAAGTTTGAAACTTTTTTAAATTTAGATCATAAAAAACAAGTGAAAAAATTGTTTCAAAGACTTTCATATCTACTATCGAAAAGGTAAGATTAAGTAACCCAAACACTACCCATGCACTACTACATTCACTTCTGCACTATCCATACAGTCCTCTAACCACCTAGACACTGGTCACACCTTTAATTACCCATGTAGTACCCATGCAGTCCAGCAATCCCCCTGTCACTCCCCATGCACTCCACCAATCACCCAGTCAGCACCATGTACTTATCCAATCACTCTGCCAAAACCCAATCACTTATAAATTCACTATGCAGTCTCCTTGCAGCACTCTAAGTATCCAGTCACTACCCATGTACTCATGCAATGACCCAGGCACTAACTCATGCACTGCTACAATCAACTGTGTACTACCCATGCAGTCCTCCAACCACCTAGACACTGCTTATGCACTCCTCCAATTGCCCAGGTAGTACCCATGCACTCCAGCAATCCCCCTGTCACTTCCCATGCACTCCTCCAATCACCCAGCCAGCACCATGTACTTATCCAATCACTCCGCCAAAACCCAAGCACTTATAAATTCACCACGCACTTTCCTTACAGTACTCTAATCATCCAGTCACTACCCATGTACTCATGCAATGACCCAGGCACTAACACATGCAGTGCTACAATCACCTGTGCACTTCCTATGCAGACCTCTAACCACCTACACACTAGTGATTCACTCCTCCAATTACCCAGGTAGTACCCATGCAGTCCAGCAATCTCCTGTCACTTCACATGCACTCCTCCAATCACCCATCCAGCACCATGTACTTATCCAATCACTCCACCAAAACCCAAGCACTTATAAATTCACCATGCACTTTCCTTACAGGACTCTAAACATCATGTCACTACCCATGTACTCATGCAATGACCCAGGCACTAACACATGCAGTGCTACAATCATATGTGCACTATCCATGCAGTCCTCTAACCACCTACACACAGCTCATTCACACCTTCATTTTCTGAGGTACTAACCATGCACTCCAGCAATCACACTATCACTCCCCGTGCACGCCTCCAATCACCCAGACAGTCCTATGTCTTTATCCAATCACTGTGCCAAAACCAAAGCACTTACAAATTCACCATGTAGTAACCTTGGAGTACTCTAATCATCCAGTCACTACCCATGCAATGACCCAGGCACTAACTCATGCACTTCTACAATCCCTTGAGTACTACATATACAGTTCAGTAATCTTCCTGTCACTACCTATGCACTCCTCCAATCACCCAGCAGTCCCATGTCTTTATCTAATCATTGTGCCAAAACCCAAGCACTTATAAATTCACCACGCACTCTCCTTGCAGTACTCTAATCATCCAGTCACTACCCATGTACTCATGCAATTACCCAGGCACTAACTCATGCACTTCTACAATCCCTTGAGTGCTACTTATACAGTTTAGTAATCTCCCAGTCACTACCCAGGTACTCATGCAATGACCCGGGCACTAACACATGCAGTGCTACAATCACATGTGCACTATCCATGCAGTCCTCTAACCACCTACACACTACTGATACACTCCTCCAATTACCCAGGTAGTACCTATGCAGTCCAGCAATCACACTGTCACTCCCCGTGCACTCCTCCAATCACCCAGCCAGTAGCATTTACTAATCCAATCACTCCGCCAATACCCAAGCACTTATAAATTCACCATGCACTCTCCTTGCAGTACTCTAATCATCCACCCATGTACTCATGCAATGACCCAGTCACTAACACATGCATCTGAAAGAAACACGTAGTGATAGATTCCTTACCTTAGAATTACCCCCAGGCGTCAGACTGGATCCGGAAAGTTTATCGTCAGCAGTACCCCTGCTCGTTGGTAGGTGTCGTCGTGCAGCTCCGCGTGCGTCATTGGCGCCGGGATGATGTCGCTGGAGCTACTTAGACGCGTCCACGCGCGCTGACGTCAGTTCTTTCTTTTTCCGCGCCAGCAAGCGCAGATCCGGGAAGAGCAAGTACCCCCAGTCACTTTTTGACTGAGCTTTTTCGAGGCCTTTTACCTCATTTCTTTAGAGTCTATCGACTCCTGGTGTCGTAGGGATGCCCGGCTTCAAGAACTGCGGGGACTGTCACCGCATGATTTCGGTGACGGACCCGCACTGCGTGTGTCTCTACTGCCTGGGGCGCGACCACAACTCCAAGTCGTGCCCCGACTGCCGGGCCATGGCGTCGAAGACTTTGCGGGAGCGGTCCCGAAAGTTGCTGGAAGTCCGGCAGTCGGCTCCGCGCCGCTCAAGGTCCCGGTTGTAGGAGAGTAGGATCTGCCTCTTATGGTTACCCCCACTTTTTGCTGGTGTTTCACTGTTTTTCGACTTTAGTCTGGCTGGGGCCCTGCTAATCAGGACCCCAGCCTAGCTGCTTCCTCTCTAAATGGATTCCTAATACCTTAGGTACACTTCAGATTGGATTCTGGGGTGCCCTTATAAGTCCCTAGTATATGGTATACTATGTACCCAGGGCATAGGTACCCCAGGGGCCTACCAGGGGCTGCAGCATGTATTGTGCCACCCCTGGAAGGCCTTCCAAAATGACACCACAGGACTGCTACAGCAGCCTGAGTGAGATGGTGCATGCACCCCTCACAGAGATGTAGGTTCACTATGTCTCACCATCACTGCAGATATAAACCTATCAGTCACCTCTATGGCAGGCCTTATCAATCCTGAAGGCAGGGTGCTTGGTTTTATGTGAGAGGGTGCCCAAGCATGAGCTGAGCCCCTCTGCAGCTTTCGGAATCTCTTAATCGGAGCTGTCTGTGGTGCAGCCTGACCATATACTCTTAAGTGCATTATAACCTTGCGGGAAATGCTAACTTTGGACTGGCTGCACGGAAACATGTCGTGTTTGGTGTCAAACACTTTGGAATCCTACCCCCCCCCGCCAGTTCTGGTGGCGGGGGTAGAATTCCACCCTTCTAGAGGGAGAGACATGTCCTCACCGGTATACCCGGTAGAAACCTTAAAGAGCCCTGGCATCACAAAATGGATGCTGCAGCCACAGACACGAGTCTGGCCTCCTGCTGCTGACCGAAACTCCGGCAGGGGAGGCCTGGACAATAGGTTTCCTGTCACAGGGAGGTGTAACCACCTCCCAGACAGGCCTTAGTGGATTGGAGCTGGGTGGGTGCACTCTCAGAGTGCTTTGAAGTCTGCACTGGGGGCACATTTGGTGTCCCTGTGCATAGTCCAGTTCAAACCGGTTGCAGGGGCTACCAGCCCCTGCTCTGGCGCGAAACTGGACAAAGGAAATGGGTATAGCCACCCCTCTTTCCAAACCCTCCCATAGGTGGGTCCCCAGAATTAGTCCAATCCCTTTCTTAGGTAAAAGTAAGGAACCCCTGGCAACAGGACCATAGATATCCCTGGACGAAACTCTGTAGCTGAATCCTGGAACTTCGACACTCTACTAAAGACTAGAGGACTGAAGCAATCTCCCTTGGGGTCAAGGAGTGACTCCCCTGCTTGGCAGGCACCAACAAAGCATTTGATGGTCTGCATCTCCGAAGCTCCCGCCAGACTCCGAAGTAGTTGCAGCCCAGGAAGAGGATTTCTAGACTTCTCAGAGGCCGACCCGAGTCCCCAGCAAAGCTGACACCCGCATCCCTCGTGAGTGACGTGGAACCGGAACTCCTGGACACCGTGCACATTTGCTAGTGCATTGACTTCTCGACGTCTCTTGAAGTTCTGCTTTGGGTTACTTGTAGCCCAAGCCCCGAGCACCTTTTGCATCGAAGATTGTGGGCCTACACTCCACGAGTGTTCCGTGGGCCCGCTTCTTGCATTTCCACTTGAGGCTCCTTTGCGATCCCTGGTCCCTCGACTGGTGGGTCCCTGTGAAGACAACTTTGATTTTCCTTGGGCTTCCCTGGTTGCTCCAGATGTGCGCTGACTTGCCACCGCGTGGTGAGTCCCTCAGACCTTACTGGTCTGCACCGAAGCATCTTTCTCCTTTCTGAATGGGTTGCTGTTGCCAAGGCTTGTTGTGTTCAATCCGGACACCAATGCTGCAGCACTCGACATCCTTTGTGGGACAGCTCGAATCCAGCTCCTGGTTGTCGTCGACACATCCTGGTCCTCGTGGCTGAAGAGTCAAGCTTCCCCTCTTGCACCTGAAGCACCCGACATCGGTGGGCATTCGTCTATCGTGCCCCTGGTCACTGGCAAGTGACCCAGACTCTGTCCCCTCTGCTTTCAGGTTCTACACATCTTCGATCCAGGCTTGGATCTCTTCGGACACTTTTCCTCTTCCCGGCATCAGCACTTTCTTGTCTCCTGCCATTGAAAACGACGACGCAACCCGACACCATTTGACACTTATGCACCCGGCTTCCCTGGGTGAGGTAACACAAGTACTCCGGTGCTCCCGTGGGTGTTGGCCCTAGAACCATCTAAGTCCAAAAGGGTTTGCTTCTTGTCCACTCCTAAGTGTCCTTAAACTTTAAAAATCCAACCGCGACTTTCCCCATAGAAGATAACGGGCGCTCGCGGCTGTGTTCTCACACTGCACGCGTCCCCCGTGGGTCCCCTGTGTCACTGCCTTGGGTGGTTCCTTGGAGTCCCAACGATTCTACATGCTCTAGGACTTGTGTCTAGTAAAGTCGTGGTTCTTATACCACTTTTTTAATATATGGTTTGGTTCGCCCCTAGGGCCATTCGTATAGTGTGCTGATTTACTGTGCTATTTGCTGTGTAACATATGTTCTTTTACCTCTAGCCTCATAAAGAGACTAGTAGGGTGTGTTTTAGAATAAATACATATATTTTATATATATACCTTGTGTGGTCTGCTTTCATTTGGTCATTCAAGAGATTATAGACTGGTAAAACAAGCTGCTTTACATTCCTTCAAGACTTAGCCTAAAGGCTGCTCTCCATAGCTAACACTAGGATATCTTTCAATAAAGGTTGTCTTTAACCTATCATCAATAAGGGGTTGTTTGGACTGGTGCAAGGTGCCCACTATCACTAGTGGACAGCATATACCAGGCCAACTTCTCACACCGGTCCCGTGGGAGGTCGAGGGACCGGTCGCGGAGCCGTCACCATTGTTCCTCTGGATCTAAGTCTTCGCACTCGGGGTCAGGTAAGTCGAAGCATTCCAAAAAGAAGTCGAAGAAGCGCCGTCGCTCTTCGACTTCCCCTCGCCCGTCGCGCGATGCGGCTGAGGGTGCGGGTGGTGCCACCCCCGTGGCTCTGGCAGAGCCTCCGACATTTCCACCGGCCTACCCAACCTTTCTGGGTCCGTCGGCGACGCCTGCACAGGTGCAAGAGTTTCTAGCTGCCATGGCCCGACTCTTTGGGCCGACTGGCCCCGCCGGCACACCTTCGGGCCCCGCGAGCCCGACTGGGGGTCCTGTTCCCCCAACGCCGGTGGCTTCGGCCCCGGCGCCGCTGTCATCTTTGGACCCGGCGCCGCAGGAACCCCCTGGATCTGGGCTCGGATCCCGGGCAACACCGGTTGACCTGATAACACCTCCACCGGTGTTGACCCCGCCTCCGGCACCACCTCCGACGTCGTCCGGTACTACCGCCGACGTCGTCCCCGGTTTCAGCCCTGAACCGGACGCGGCGCCGGAACAGAGTCGCTTGACTCCGATTCCGACGCCGATGGGGCCTTTCTACCCCTACGTCCGTCCTCCTTACTTTCAGCCTGTTTCACAGACTTCGGAGGAAGGGGAGGACTGGGAGGGGTCTGAGGACCCTCTCACACAACAGTGTGGTGATGATCCGGACTGGGCAGAGGATTTGGGGGATGCCAGTGGTCTCGATACCTCGCCTGACCTTGGCATGCTGTCTCCTCCTTCCGTGGCTACAGAGGAGGGAGCAAGTTATGCAGTGGTGTTGCGTAGGGTGGCCGAGGCTCTCCACCTCGAACTCCCTACAGTGGCCATCAGGACTAACCTCCTGACTGAAGTGCTTCAACCGGTGGCAACCTCTTCGGAGCCCTTGCTGCCTTTTAATGATGCACTGTCTGACGTTTTTTTGGGCACTTGGTCCAGGCCCAACACAGGGGCTCCTGTGGACAGGAACGTGGCCCGACGCCATCGCCCCGCTCCGGGCGACCCCCTCTTTCTCTCTCAACACCCCACCCCTGAGGGCTTGGTTGTCCAAGCCTCTGCATCCCAGAGCGCATTCCCTTCCGCACCTCCGGATAGGGAATCCAAGAAGCTGGAGCAGCTTGGCAAGAAGCTGTTTTCATCTGCCAGCTTAGGGCTGCGGTCGGTGAACACCGCATGCCTCTTGGGCCATTACTCCCACTCTGTGTGGGACACAGTTGCGCAGGTGCTGCCCAACTGTCCGGAGGAGGCCCAGACAGCACTTGCCCAAGCTATTGCAGCTGGGAGGGACGCAGCTAAGTTCACCATCCATTGTGGGCTTGATACAGCCGACTCGCTGGGCAGGGCGATTTCCAAAATGGTGGCGCTTTGGCACCATGCCTGTCTGCGAACAACTGGCTTCTCGGGGGATGTCCAGAAGACTTTGTTCTGCATTCTGTCCATCAACTTTTGTTTTTGCATTTGTCACCCCGAGTGGGACGGGTATGCCCAGACGTGGGTCCCGTGCTCTCCATGCCACTGGAATCAAGCTATCCTGGCTGAAGAGGGGTGAAACCCCGAAACCGGTCCTAGGATGCTTGTTTCCAGTCCAGGGAGGACCTGGCTTGGCAGTTCGGGCTGGACTTTTCCCATGAGGCACAGGGTCAAGACTGATTTGCATATGGCTGGGTTCAAACTGGAATGGCATGGTGAGCAAAAAAACGATGGATTTAGGCCCAGATCTCTGTACTGGGGTGAATGTATGACATTGTTCTGCATTCTGTCCATCAACTGTTGTTTTTGCAGAACACCTTGATGGACATGCCCTTTGATGGCATTCGCCTTTTTGGCAACAAAGTGGATAGTGCGTTGGAGCGCTTTAAGGACTCACGGGCTACGGCCAAGTCCTTGGGCCTCTCGGCCACTCGGCCTCCTCTGCCTTCTGCTTTTTGCTCCTTTCGTGGCCACAGAAGGGGTGCCCCAACACGTTCATTCCAGAGCCACAGGCTGGCGCAGCAACAACCTCAGCGCGGCTGCGGACGTGGGATCCGCCGAGGCGGTTCTGGGGGCCAGCGGACGGGACAGTCCACCTCCACCCCCACAGCATCCATTTCAAAGCCTTCCTAGTCCGACCTTTCAGGCCCATTAAACGCCAGTGGGCGGCAGAATACGCCATCATTTCCCCCACTGGCGCAACATCACTTCAGACAGGTGGGTGCTGCAGATAGTCCGAAGGGGCTATTCCCTCCCCTTCGATGCCACTTCGGTACCACCGCATGTTGGGGGACCATCTTGCGCTTCTTCATCAGGAAGTCACGGCCCTCTTGGCCAAGGGGGCCATCGAGCGCGTTCCTGGGCCAGAAGTAGGTCTTGGTTGCTATTCCCACTACTTTCTGGTCCCCAAGAAGGACAAGGGCCTGCGTCCTATCTTGGACCTCAGGGACGCCAACGGCTTCCTCCTGAAGGAGAAGTTCAAGATGTTGACGCTTGCTCAGGTCTTGTCTGCTCTCGACCCTGGAGACTGGATGGTAGCATTGGACTTGCAGGACGCTTATTTCCACATCCCCGTCCTGCCGGCCCACCGGCGTTACCTGCGGTTCACGGTAGGCCACGAGCATTTTCAGTTTACAGTGCTCCCCGTCGGCCTTACCAGCGCCCCTCAGGTGTTCATGAAAGTGATGGCGGTGGTCGCAGCTCATCTGTGCAGATCGGCGGTTCCAGTCTGCCTCTATCTCGACGACTGGTTGTTGAAGGCGGGCTCGCCCCAGACAGACGTCTCCCACCTCCAGACTACAGCTGACCTCCTGCACTTGCTGGGGTTTCCATCAACGTGCCGAAGTCACACCTGATTCCCTCTCAGAAGCTCCTCTTCAGCGGAGCGGTTCTGGACTCGGCGCAGTTTCGGGTTTATCCTCCCGAGCAGCGAGTCCGGGATATTCAGGCTATGATTCTGATCTTTCAGCCTCTATCCCGGGTTTCGGTCAGGATGACCCTTCGCCTACTGGGCCTGATGGCCTCCTGCATCCTGCTGGTGGATCATGCCAGATGGCATATGCGGGCTCTGCAGTGGGACCTGAAGTTCCAGTGGGCACAGCATCAGGGCAACCTGTCCGATCACGTCCAAATCTCGGAGGGCACTGCATGACAATTGCAGTGGTGGCTCACGAATCGCGATTGGGTCAATGGCAGATCCCTCTCCCTTCCCCAACCGGAGCACACAGTGGTGACGGACGCGTCCCTCCTGGAATGGGGCGGCCACATGGGAGAGGCGGAGATCAGAGGCCTCTGGTCTCCGGCGGAGTCCCGTCTCCATATCAACCTTCTGGAGCTTCGGGCGATCCGACTTGCACTGAAGGCATTCCTTCCCTCTGTCATGGGGAGAGTAGTGCAAGTGTTTACAGACAACACCACCGCCATGTGTTACTGCAACAAACAGGGCGGGGTGGGGTCGTCAACCCTATGTCAGGAGGCTCTGCACCTTTGGACATGGCTGGAACATCAGGGCATTTTCCTGGTGGTTCAACACCTGGCAGGTTCTCTGAACGCCAGGGCGAACGAACTCAGCAGCCAGTGCATGATGGATCACGAATGGCGTCTGAACTCGGACGTGGCGCAAGGTCTCTTTCAGCAGTGGGGAGAGCCTTGGTTAGATCTATTCGCCACCGAAGAGAACGCGCAATGTCATCAGTTCTGCATGTTGGAATTTCCAAGGCGGCACTCGCTAGGCGACGCTTTTCATTGCAAGTGGAGTTGCGGTGTCACCAACCCAATGACCACGGACGACTGCACTACTTTAAATAGCTATGTTTATTAAGACAGTACAGGAATGAGTACGGGGTTCTCAGGAGGGGTAGATGATTTGGTCCGTCCGGGCTTCCTCTGTCGCCACAGATCCCTGGTCTTCTCTTCTTCCCGGCTCCCTTGGTTTCTTGGTGGTGGTCGTCCCCTCGTTAAAGAAGAGAGAGGCTATTAGTAAGCGGTCCCTTTTCTACCACTTGGCCTCCTATTTGGCAGCGCACTCTTTCCCTCCTTTTCTGTCATTCACTCTCTCCTGGTCATTACACCCACCCTGGTGGTTTATTAGCCCCGCAAGCCCTGAGGAGCCTCTTACTTCAGATACTTCCCTGGGTCCTGATGCCCTGTTTAGCTTGCCTGGTGGCCGGTGCGTTCCACTGTCTGGTCTTTTCTCCCCAGTAGTGAAAAAAAAGTGAAAACCCCAAAGTAAGATAGAAAATAAGTAAAGTGCCCAACAAAACTGGTAGACGGGAAAGGAGAACTCTCTCTACTCCCACCCCCACCCTTCGCTTTCTCCTGCTCCCTCCGCTGCGCTCTACAGCCCTTTGAAGAGCGCCTGTGTATGCAGCCACCCGCCCAGTCGGCGCCCGGTTCCCCTGAGGACTTGCCTGAAGCCGTGACCTGCTGACAGGGTCGCGGCTGCCTCATCCAGCACGCCTTCCGCAGGGGACACCTCTGCTTTGTGGTGGTTGGGGTTTCAGCCGTCCTCTGGTTCTCCCGCGACTTTGTTTCCTCCTCCCACAGCCTCCGCTTCCCCCTCCGTGGTTGTCCTGATCTCTTCTTCGCGCTGAGGTTCTCCGTCTCTCTGCTCTCCGTCGCAGTCCTCCCACCCTCTCTCGGCGTCTTCCGGGTCTTTTATTCCCGTCATGCATCTCCTCACTGGTTTCCCTGGAGACAGTGCAAGTCCTCATTCCGTGGTGCCCCCAGGGTATTCCCTGCCATCCCCCTGGGGCTCCCTGCCACATGCGGTCTACTTTACGCCTTTACGCCTATACCACTTCTACCCAGAATGCTGAAGAAGATCAAGCGCGACCGGGCCCAAGTCATTCTTGTGGCTCCGGACTGGGCTCGAAGAGTATGGTATCCCGAGCTACTCAGCATGGCGATCAATCCCCCGCTCCGACTGCCTCTTCGGGAGGATCTTCTGTCGCAGCAGCAGGGGAGGGTCCTCCACCCGAACCTGTCCAGCCTCCACCTCCTTGCATGGAGATTGAGCGGTGGCAGTTGACATCTTTTGACCTGCCTACCGAAGTTTGTGATGTCATCTTGGCAGCTAGGCGTCCCTCCACTAAAACGGTATACGCCTGCAGGTGGAATAAATTTGTGGCATGGTGCACAGCAAAGGCTGTGGATCACCTTTCTGTCCCTCTTTCAGAGGTCCTCCTATTTCTCTTTTCTTTGGCCCAGCAGGGCTCTGCTCTGGGCACTATCAAGGGCTATCTCTCAGCCATTTCAGCCTTTTTACGGCTTCCAGATCAGCCTTCCCTTTTCAAGTCCCCTGTTGTAAATAGATTCTTAAAAGGCATTACTCATCTTTTCCCTCCTGTTCCTTTCATAATGCCTCAGTGGGACTTGAACCTGGTTCTGACTTACCTGATGTGTGCTCCCTATGAGCCACTTCACAAATGTCCTCTTCGCCTTCTCACTTTCAAGACTGCTTTCCTGGTGGCCATCACCTCTGCCAGAAGAGTGAGTGAGCTGCAGGCTCTTTCTTCTAAGCCTCCATTCATCTCAGTCCATCTGGACAAAGTTGTTCTGCTGACTCGTCCATCTTTTCTGCCAAATGTTGTCACTGCCTTTCACATCGGGCAGACCATCACTTTGCCCACCTTCTTTCCGCCTCCGCATCCCACAAAAGAGGAAGAGAGGCTCCACCATCTTGACCCAAAACGTGCGCTCTCCTTCTATCTGAACAGCACACAACAGTTCCGGGTGGATGACCAGCTCTTAGTTGGCTACGTGGGCGCCAAGAAAGGTCGGGCCGTGCACAAGCGGACCATCTCTCGGTGGGTCGTTCTGTGCATTAAGGCTTGTTATTCTTTGGCTAAAAAGGAGCCTCCGGTGGGGCTACGCGCCCATTCTACCAGGGTGACAGCAGCCACTACTGCTTTGGGATGGGAGTTCCCTTGCATGACATCTGTTAGGCAGCTACGTGGGCTTCGCTGCACATGTTTACCAAGCATTACTGCCTGGACAGCCAAGTCCGGAGAGACGGCTTCTTTGGCCGTTCTGTTCTCCAGGACCTTCTGGTGTGATCTTGGTTCGCAGACCCACCACCGGGGTTGGTATTGCTGGGGTATCTATTCTAAGGTAAGGAATCTATCACTACGTGTTTCTTTCAGATGCACAAGTTACTTACCTTCGGTAAAGATATATCTGTAAGAAACATTAGTAGTGATAGATTCCTTACCGCCCCACCCATCCTCCCCATTCTGCGAACTGATTTCTAGGGTTAAGGTCATCCCTTTCAGGGCCCTAGTTTCATGGCACCAGTGGTCAGTTTCTTGCATGGCTCTGCGTTCCTGGCGCGGAAAGTCGTGTACAGAACTGACGTCAGCACGCGTGGGCACGTCTAAGTAGCTCCAGCGACGTCATCCCAGCGCCAATGACGCATGCGGAGCCGCACGACGACACCTACCGACACGCAGGGGTACTGCTGACGAAACTTTCCGGACCCAGTCTGACGCCTGGGGGTAATTCTAAGGTAAGGAATCTATCACTACTAATGTTTCTTACAGATATATCGTTACCGAAGGTAAGTAACTTGTGCACTGCTGCAATCCCTGTGCACTACCCATGCAGTCCTCTAACCACTTACACACTTCTCATTCGCTCCTTCAATTCCCTAGGTAGTACCCATGCAGTCCAGTAATCACCCTGTCACTCCTTGTGGACTGCTCCAGTCACCCAGCCACTACCATGTATTAATCCCAACACTCCGCCAATACTCAACCACTTATAAATTCACCATGCACTCTCCTCGCACTTCTCCAATCACCGAGGCACTACCCATACACTCATGCAATCACTTATGCACTACCAATGCACTAATGCAATTACTCAGACATCACCCATGTACACTTCTAATTATGTAGGCACTACACATACTCTCATGCAAGCACCTGCGTACTACTAATGCACTCATGCAGTCATCCAGGTACTACTCATGTACTCATCCAATCACTCATGCAATAGTTACGCAATCTTCCAACCATCAACTCAGTACCTAAGCACTCATCTAATCGCTCTTATATTAACCAAGCAATTATCTACTCATCCAGGCAGTATTCATGCACCCATGTAATCATGCACATATTATCTGTACAGTTCATCCACAACATAGAAATTTCTCTTTTTTAACCAGAGTAGGTAGTTCTAACAAGAACTGGTTTTTTTCTTCTTTTGTTATTTTATATTTTTTTTGTGATTTTTTAACTTTTTTACATTTTTTGGGTGTTTTTTCAAAAATGAAACAAAAATAAACTGAATAAACTGTGAAAACTTTCACAACATTTTGCAATTAGTAACATTGCAAAAACAAAAACAAAAAATTAACAAAAGTGGTTTGAGATTGCAAATAGAATTGCATCTATGGATTGTTCTCCAATGCAGAGAACTTTGTTGCATTTTACACAACTCTGTTTAAGTCTCGCAAATTCAGGCTTGATGCTGGGTGTCATGGCAGTTGGAGAACCAGATGATGTGCTTGCACCTCCAGATTGGGCTTGTCCTGCAGCCTGCTTCGCCATTGCACGACGATGTTGCTCTCGTGCAAGCGCCCTCGGATGAATAGTCTGCAGATGTTTCAGCATGGATGAGGTGCCACACGAATACTTCTTTTCCGACCCACGTGACAGGACCCTTTGGCACAGAGTGCACGTAACTTTCCGTGCATTCACTTTCTTTTGGCCTTGAGGGATGGAAAAGTAAGCCCAGACAACACTTTCATACCTTTCCTTCACTGGTTCTGGTTCATCATCTTCTTCCTCTGGATGAACCTGTGATGGAATGTTGGAAGAAGCCAGTTGTCCTTGCTGTTTTTCAAAAACACCCAAAAAATGGAGAAAAAGTACAGAGAAATCACAGCTGCAGTCTCTCTGCTGAGGTTCTGCAAAGTAGAATAAATTATGGGTGGGGTCTTGAAACTTCCAGAATGAAAAAGTTATGAACCAATGAAATTCTTCCTTTGAAAAACTCACCTGAATTTGCGCACCATGCACGCACCCCGCGTGCACTCATTGGAAATTCTAAAAAATATATTTACTAGTAATTTATCTTTATTCTACTTACAAAGATATCATTTTTATTAAAAAAGTAAATAATCTCTTGGTTTAATATAATTGTAAAAGTTATATATATATAGATTTAGAAGCTAAAAAGTCACGGCGGAGTCGCGCACCCAGCTGGAGGCCCGCAACTCCGTGCGTAACTTTACGTGGAGTCGTATTTCGCGCACCCGTCGCTTACGAAGCGCGCGTCCTACACGACTTTACCAAAATGGCGGCTTGAATTCGCGCGCCAATTGAGACGGGTACACGATGGGTGCGCGACTCCAATTTTTTATTTAAAAAAAAATAAAATTATATTCATCTTTTACAAACTACAAAATAATACAAAAATGTCATAATAATTAAAAAAAAGGAAAAAAATATTTTAAAAAAATTATACTTAGAAAATAGCATTTAAAAAACTTTTGAAATTCACTGAAAAAACCATAGGTTTCAGGCACGTTATAGTTAGAAATTAGCATTTAAAAAACCTTTGAAATTCACTGAAAAAAACATAGGTTTCAGGCACGTTATAGTTAAAAATTAGCATTTAAAAAACCTTAAAAAGAGAAATTAAATCACTCACATATACAGTCACTCACACACCTACTAAATCCCCCATCCAGACACTTATACACCCACTCATTCCTCAATACACCATGGCATATATATAAAACATATTTAAACTTTACAGAAACACACAATCACTGGATGATGTCATCAGTGATGTCATCAGTGATGTCATCAGTGATGTCACTGACTATGTCATGAATGATGTAATATGTGACGTCATCAGCAGTGCATTGCGGGGGCGCGAGTTATAGTTAGCTGAACTAACTATAACGGCTGAATTTCTCTGGTGTTGTACAAGTGAAATGTCCAACTAACTATAACGTCCCTGAAACCTGTGGTTTATTCAGTGAATATATATATATATATATATATACATATATATGCATATATATATATGCATATATATGTATATATATACATGCATTTATTATCTACTGGCGGTCGCCAGTAGATAGTTATAGTTAGGACCTATTTTCCATAGGAAATCCACAACATTCTATTTGAAATAACTTTGGCGCCGGTTGACAAATCTTCGCGAAATTTTCAAAACTTATGGCCCGCTCCTGTCCGCTCCTACCCAGAAAGTTTCAGGGTGATTCGGCAAGCGGGGGCCGAGAAAAAAGGGGGGTCCCAAAACGTGTTTTCCCCATGCAATTTTCCATAGGAACCTTTCATCGCAGCTACAGCCCGAACTGCTGAACGGAATTACACCAAATTTGGCAAAAAGGTAGCCCTTGGTTCAGAGTCATGCCTTTTGCTTAAATGGTGTACATCCGTTCAGTAGTTCCTGAGAAATTTGAAAAAGAAAACACATATATATCTGTGCGGAGCCTAACCACACATGTCATCGTGAGATCTGATTGGCTGTCAGCACTTTATCCTGGAATTGCTGGCAGCCATCTTGGGACCAATATAAATGATAGTACCCCATTGAAATGCATTGTAGTGAATCGAAGATTTTGAGGGTTACCAAAAGGAGAACTATAAAGGGTGATAACAGACTTTAGTTACATTAGAATTCATTTGTTGATGGTACCGTACTAATTTCAGGAATTGTGGTGTGTTCTAAGGTGATTTTATCCTGTGAAAAACCTTCTCCTGGGATATCATGAATCATGTTTGAGAGAAAACTATTTTCACATGCTTGTCCCATACAGTTTTGGAAGGTGCTCCAGAAGCTAAAATGAGAGCATATTTTCTGTAAATTCACATTATCTTTCTCAGTCATGTGAGAATGAAGTCTGACATTCTCAGTAAAACATGTACATCCAACAAGGGCAGAGACTGTCAGTTGATTCCTTTGTGTTCTACTGCAGCTTCCCAGAGTGTTCTAAAGAACAACTAGAGTGCTAACAGCCTTACTTATGACAAAAGTATGGCACACCTGAAGCCATCTTGATTGGAATAAACTGGTAACACTCATAATTTAAAAAGGAACAAAATGATGGGGTTCATTTTGTCATAGAAATTATGGTTAGTGCTGTAGAAAGAAAAATGAGGACATGTTTCAAGTGTGATCTCAAATATCTTCCTGTTATATTTCAACAGGAGCAGCCTGTCAGTTGATGCCTTTGTGTTCTACTGCAGCTTCCCAGAGTGTTCTAAAGAACAACTAGAGCGCTAACAGTCTTACTTATGACAAAATTATGGCACACCTGAAGCCATCTTGATTGGAATAAACTGGTAACTCTTAAAACATTTAATTTAAAAAGGAACAAAATGAGGGGGTTCATTTTGTCATAGAAATTATGGTTAGTGCTGTAGAAAGAAAAATTAGGACATGTTTTAAGTGAGATCTCAAATATCTTCCTGTTATATTTCAACAGGAGCAGCCTGTCAGTTGATGCCTTTGTGTTCTACTGCAGCTTCCCAGAGTGTTCTAAAGAACAACTTGAGAGCTAAGTCTCACTTATGACAAAAGTATGGCAGACCTGAAGCCATCTTGATTGGAATAAACTGGTAACACTTAAAACATTTAATTTAAAAAGGAACAAAATGAGGGGGTTCATTTTGTCATAGAAATTATGGTTAGTGCTGTAGAAAGATAAATTAGGACATGTTTCAAGTGTGATCTCAAATATCTTCCTGTTACATTTCAACAGGAGCAGCCTGTCAGTTGATGCCTTTGTGTTCTACTGCAGCTTCCCAGAGTGTTCTAAAGAACAACTAGAGCGCTAACAGTCTTACTTATGACAAAAGTATGGCAACCCTGAAGCCATCTTGATTGGAATAAACTGGTAACACTTAAAACATTTAATTTAAAAAGGAACAAAATGAGGGGGTTCATTTTGCCATAGAAATTATGGGTAGTGCTGCAGAAAGAAAATGTAGGGCATGTTTTAAGTGAGATCTCAAATCCTCTTCTATTTCATTAGAAAATTCTGACATGCAGACTGAAACAATCACTTTCAATACCAGCAGTAGACTTCCAGTTAACTCCCTGGTGAGCAGTAGCTTTACTACAGTGATCTAATGAACAACTAGAGTGCTAACATTCTGAATTTATGGCAAATGTGTGACACATCTAAATGCCTTCTTGATGGAATCAAAGTAAAAAACTGAAAGCATTTCCTACTGAGGAGACTGCAGTAAATGACAAAATTAGGAAACTTCATAACAAATAAGTCTCCCAAGATGGCCACCAGAGAAAAAAGAGCCCAAATGTAGCACAAATATCACCCAGATGTAGCCCACATATAGATAGCCCAATGACAGAAGTGTGCAAAACACTTTTTATTTTTAGTTTTTCTGCAGTTTTCTATAGTGCAAACTGGTCAGGTATTGGAGCGTTACATCTTACTTGGACCCCTTATTGCGTATTTTGCACGAAGTACATGAGATTGATCTTGCGAAACATTGAACTTTACGATTCTGTTAACCTGAAGTTGCTCTGAACCGGGCTTTGTAACACCCGTTTTTACCTACTGGTTTTAATTAATTCTCACTGTATTGTATTAGGAAAGAGGATTTACTGTTTTTATGTACACTTTTATGATCTATGTTTCTAAATCAGATCAAATAAAGTTTAATGAATTCTATGGCAGGACAGAGGCGAGGATTATGCATATCTTTCCTCACTTTATTTGCATAGCAGTTCAAAGAAAACGTAACACAACAATCATTAAACAAAAGACTACACAACCCATGAACCATTAGGGGGTAGTCTCCAAGGCAACTATAGTCCAATCATATCACAGTCCATCGTATATAATATCGTGACGTCCCTTCCGCTTCCTCTTACTTCACTGCTCATCAGTTAGGTGCATTCCTTACATTCTTGGCTTAATCTGACGTTGTTGCTGTTTCTATAGAGGTTTCTTGTGCACGTTATTAGCATTATTGCCTTGGTATTGTTTCATATTCCCTGCGCAGCAGGCTCTTGCCCGAGCGCGTTCTCCCCCTTGCAGTTTCTCCCGCTGTGTGCTCTGCGCGCGGTGAGATCCTGTCAGGCGCGTCTGGTCCGAGCGAGGCAGCTCCGTCGAGCGCTCCTGCTGGTCTTTACGCGCGTTTGGGAATCCGGTCACTTCTTTAGTGTCCGCTTGATTCCAGACCAACCCTCGCCTAATTTTGACACCGCTTCACGGTGATTTCCCCACACGGCCACGTTAGTGACCAGCGCCACCTGGTGGTGGTAATTGGTATTGCGCCTCAGTCTATTCTTATAACAGCTTCGGCGAAAGCCCAGCTGTTGGAGCACCGGCGAGGGGGCTGTCTTAAGGATTTTAAGGGCATTTGTTCTGTGCTCACACCCTCTGCTATCATGTCTTCTCCAGAAGACCATTTTTACTCCTCCTACCAGGAAGTGGAGGAGGAATGGCCCCCCAACTTCTCCCTCCAGCAGTGGACCAAGCCCTCTCTCTGGCTATTTCTAGGGCGCTGGCTCCTCTTAGGGATCAGGTTGATAAGCTGGCGAAAAGCATCCCTAGGGTGTTCAGTGACCCAGATCTGGTGGTGGCGGGTCCAAGTAGCTCCCAGATGGGGAATAAAAGGGCCGTTAAGCATAACGCGGGGCACTTGGAAGGATTTGATAAACTTACGGAGACCTTCCTCAAGAGTGCGCGAACGCTAAAACATGCACCCTGCTGGGAAGAGGAGGGGCCCGAAGAAAATTGCGACACTGTCACCACTATTGTAGACCCCGACGGCGGGTTTCCCTTAGAGGGAGAGGGTGTATCGGAGGACGATTTCTCCTCCGATGAGGATAAGGACTCGGGGCGTCCCTGGCGTCCAGAGGCCCACTCCTCTCAGTCCCCGGTTGGGGACGGGGTCCACTCGGACATGTTCGAGCCTACCCAAATTTACCATCCTAGGTCGGCAGAGTGGACACCTGACGCCAAAGTGGCAGAGTATGTGGTGGGGAAAATCCATCAACCCCTTGAAAGGGAGGTCAGGAATAGGATGAGGGGAGAATGCCCCAGGCCCTCACTGAAGGGGAAGGTGGCACACACGCCTGAAATTGATGAGAAACTATGTACCTTTGTCTCCAAGTATATGAGGGATCCCAAGAAAGGAATTGATAGGTCTTGGACGTGGTAGGGCCCTTGACCCAAATTATTCAATTGACGGAGCTGCTCCAAAGAGTCAGGATCCCCTTTGTCCACGGATATTGTGGCTGGTTGGGCGCACTACCCTTAACCCTAAAACACTACCCCTCCACTACCCAAACACCACTGCACTACCCTAAACCCTAAAACACTACCCCCAGCTCGACACCCTACACTACCCAAACATAACTGCACTACCCTAAACCCTAAAACACTACCTCCGGCACGACTCCCTACACTACCCAAACACCACTGCACTACCCTAAACCCTAAAACACTACCCCCAGCACGACTCCCTACACTACCCAAACACCACTGCCCTACACTAAACCCTAAATATACCCCCAGCATGACCTCCCACACTACACAAACACCACTGCAGTACCCTAAACCCTAAAACACTACCCCCAGCACGACCCCCTACACTACCCAAACACCACTGCACTACCCTAAACCCTAAAACACTAACCCCAGCATGACCCTCTACACTACCCAAACACCACTGCACTACCCTATACCCTAAAACACGACCCCTACACTACACAGACACGACTGCACTACCCTAAACCCTAAAACACTACCCACAGCATGACCCCCTTCACTACACAAACACCACTGCACTGCCCTAAACCCTAAAACACTATCCCAGCACTATCCCCTACACTACCCAAACACCACTGCACTAACATAAACCCTAAAACACTACCCCCAGCACAACCCCCTACACTACACAAACACCACTGCACTACCCTAAACCCTAAAACATTACCCCCAGCATGACTCCCTACACTTCCCAAACACCACTGCACTACCCTAAACCCTAAATATACCCCCAGCACGACCCCCTACACTACCCAAGCACCACTGCACTACCCTAAGCCATAAAACACTACCCCCAGCATGACCCCCTACACTACACAAACACTACTGCACTACCCTAAACCCTAAAACACTACCACCAGCATGACCCCCTACACTACTCAAACACCACTGCACTACCCTAAACCCTAAAACACTACCTCAGCTGCGACTCCTCCACTACCCATACACCACTGCACTACCCTAAACCCTAAAACACTACCCCCAGCACGACCCCCTACACTACTGCACTACCCTAAACCCTAAAACACTACCCCCAGCACAACCCCCTACACTACCCAAACACCACTGCACTACCCTAAACCCTAAAACACTACCCCCAGCACGACCCCCTACACCACCCAAACACCACTGCACTACCCTAACCCTTGAAAAGAAACCCCCACCCCATGCCCAATCCCCCTTACCTCTCACTCCTCATGGTTCCTCTCTCCTCGTGGTTCCTGCTTCACGTCATCTCTGAGGGGCGGTGCACGCCATTGTGAGGAAACGGAACAGCCTCTGTTTCCTTACAACGACATGGATCGTCTACATGTTTTTAGAACGCATGGTCATTTACCATACATACCTTTACAACAAAATTCGTTGTAAAGGCATGCGTGGTAAATGACCATGCGTTCTAAAAAAATGCGTAGTAATGACTTCGTGATGTACAACGCATGCGTGGTAATGCATGCGTTGTAATGGTATCGCAAAGTAAAAAGTCATTGTAACGTGCTGTTTACCGATCGAAGCTGGCCCCTGTTCTTCAGTGAGACTTTTATTTGATTAATTAGGAGGAAGGAATGTGCTTTTTTACCGAAAAGTGCATTCCCGGCTGTTGTATTGTGAAAGTGTCCGCGTGGCCTGGTTTCACTTCCGGTGAGAGAGTGGAAGAGTCTGTTAGGATCTAAAGGAGTTCTGTTGTTGGACGGGGCCGGCGCGACATGTCATCAGAAAACATAGCTAATGGAAAGCGTCCTCCCTGAAGTGTGGAGCAGTGCCATGAGAGGTCAATGAGTGTGCGTCCCACCGCAGTATGACCGTACCGCATGACCCATGTGCCGCCTCAAAAAACCAACTAATAACCCATATAGACACTCATGTAGCTACTCACCAACCCATGCAGCCACTTATACACAAAGTGAGAGACTGATACAGATATTTTCAAATTTAAACATTACTCACTAACCCATGTATTCACTAAGATACACTTAGTCAGTTATACAATCAATTTTACAAAAAACAATCATCCATTTAGACACTTATATACCCATTTATTCTTCCATCGACCTTGAGATATACATATATAAAACATATTTAATTTTCAGAAAACACACATTCACTGGATGATGTCATCAGTGATGTCATTTGAGATGTCATCAGTGATGTCATGAGTGATGTCACTGACCATGTCATGAGTGATGTAATATGTGACGTCATCAGCAGTGCATTGCGGCGACGCGAGTTATAGTTAGCTGAACTAACTATAACGGGGGAATTTCTATGGTTTTGTACGAGTGAAATGTCCAACTAACTATAACGCCCCTGAAACCTATGGTTTTTTCAGTGAATTTCTAAGGTTTTTTAAATGCTAATTTCTAACTATAACGTGCCTGAAACCTATGGTTTTTTCAGTGAATTTCTAAGGTTTTTTAAATGCTAATTTCTAACTATAACGTGCCTGAAACCTATGGTTTTTTCAGTGAATATATATATATTTATTATACTATGTATACATGTGAATATGTCTCGGTCCCCTGTTTGCCTCGGTGGCACGGAAAAAATGGGTGGAACTGACGTCAGCACGCCGACGAGGTCCTCTTATGGCTCCGATGACGTCATACGGTGTCGCGAGCGGAGCCATGCTCGTTGACGTGGGAGAGCTAGGAAAGAATTTCAGTGGAATGCTGGTGCAGGGGATATTCACCTAAGTGTTCAGGCTAGTCCTTTGGGACCAACTGTTTATGTTGCCACTCCAGAAACCGAAACCAGTGATCCGAGGGCAGAGGCCCTGCAGATGGCACACGAGGTGGGGTGCCCAGTCGTGTGCACCGGCGGGGCAGCGAAGTGACAAGCACCACAACCCACAAAAAAGGTAACAAGGGCACTGAATAACACAGGATCTTCTCTTTGTATCTGGCAGGAACAACGAAGTTAAAATGCCTTAGTACCAAAATGTAGAATTAGTGCTACAACGGTCTTCAAGAGGACCTGCGATGCCGCTTCTGCCTCCCGTACACTGGAGGCGGCACATGGGTCACGCGGTACGGTCATACTGCGGTGGGACGCACACTCGTTGACCTCTCATGGCACTGCTCCACACTTCAGGGAGGACGCTTTCCATTAGCTATGTTTTCTGATGACATGTCGCGCCGGCCCCGTCCAACAACAGAACTCCTTTAGTTCCAAACAGACTCTTCCACTCTCTCACCGGAAGTGAAACCAGGCCACGCGGACACTTTCACAATACAACAGCCGGGAATGCACTTTTCGGTAAAAAACACATTCCTTCCTCCTAATTAATCAAATAAACGTCTCACTGAAGAACAGGGGCCAGCTTCGATCGGTAAACAGCCGTTACAACGACTTTTTTACTTTGCGATACCATTACAACGCATGCATTACCACGCATGCGTTGTACATCACGAAGTCATTACTACGCATTTTTAGAACGCATGGTCATTTACCACGCATGCCTTTACAACGAATTTTGTTGTAAAGGTATGTATGGTAAATGACCATGCGTTCTAAAAAACATGTAGACGATCCATGTCGTTGTAAGGAAACAGAGGCTGTTCCGTTTCCTCACAACGACGTGCACCGCCCTCAGAGATGACGTGAAGCAGGAACCACGAGGAGAGAGGAACCATGAGGAGTGAGAGGTAAGGGGGATTGGGCATGGGGTGGGGGTTTCTTTTCTAGGGTTTAGGGTAGTGCAGTGGTGTTTGGGTGGTGTAGGGGTCGTGCTGGGGGTAGTGTTTTAGGGTTTAGGGTAGTGCAGTGGTGTTTGGGTAGTGTAGGGGGTCGTGCTGGGGGTAGTGTTTTAGGGTTTAGGGTAGTGCAGTAGTGTAGGGGGTCGTGCTGGGGGTAGTGTTTTAGGGTTTAGGGTAGTGCAGTGGTGTATGGGTAGTGTAGGGGGTCGTGCTGGTGGTAGTGTTTTAGGGTTTAGGGTAGTGCAGTGGTGTTTGAGTAGTGTAGGGGGTCATGCTGGTGGTAGTGTTTTAGGGTTTAGGGTAGTGCAGTGGTGTTTGTGTAGTGTAGGGGGTCATGCTGGGGGTAGTGTTTTATGGTTTAGGGTAGTGCAGTGGTGTTTGGGTAGTGTAGGGGTCGTGCTGGGGGTAGATTTAGGGTTTAGGGTAGTGCAGTGGTGTTTGGGTAGTGTAGGGAGTCGTGCTGGGGGTAGTGTTTTAGGGTTTAGGGTAGTGCAGTGGTGTTTGTGTAGTGTAGGGGGTTGTGCTGGGGGTAGTGTTTTAGGGTTTATGTTAGTGCAGTGGTGTTTGGGTAGTGTAGGGGTAGTGCTGGGGTAGTGTTTTAGGGTTTAGGGCAGTGCAGTGGTGTTTGTGTAGTGAAGGGGTCATGCTGTGGGTAGTGTTTTAGGGTTTAGGGTAGTGCAGTCGTGTTTGTGTAGTGTAGGGGTCGTGTTTTAGGGTATAGGGTAGTGCAGTGGTGTTTGGGTAGTGTAGGGGGTCATGCTGGGGTTAGTGTTTTAGGGTTTAGGGTAGTGCAGTGGTGTTTGGGTAGTGTAGGGGGTCGTGCTGGGGATAGTGTTTTAGGGTTTAGGGTAGTGCAGTGGTGTTTGTGTAGTGTGGGAGGTCATGCTGGGGGTATATTTAGGGTTTAGTGTAGTGCAGTGGTGTTTGGGTAGTGTAGGGAGTCATGCTGGGGTAGTGTTTTAGGGTTTAGGGTAGTGCAGTGGTGTTTGGGTAGTGTAGGGAGTCGTGCTGGTGGTAGTGTTTTAGGGTTTAGGGTAGTGCAGTTATGTTTGGGTAGTGTAGGGTGTCGTGCTGGGGGTAGTGTTTTAGGGTTTAGGGTAGTGCAGTGGTGTTTGGGTAGTGGAGGGGGTAGTGTTTTAGGTTTAGGGTAGTGCGCCCAACCAGCCACAATATCCGTGGACAAAGGGGATCCTGACTCTTTGGAACGCTCCGTCAATTGAATAATTTGGGTCAAGGGCCCTACCACGTCCAAGACCTATCAATTCCTTTCTTGGGATCCCTCATATACTTGGAGAAAAAGGTACATAGTTTCTCATCAATTTCAGGCGTGTGTGCCACCTTCCCCTTCAGTGAGGGCCTGGGGCATTCTCCCTCATCCTATTCCTGACCTCCCTTTCAAGGGGTTGATGGATTTTCCCCACCACATACTCTGCCACTTTGGCATCAGGTGTCCACTCTGCCGACCTAGGATGGTAAATTTGGGTAGGCTCGAACATGTCCGAGTGGACCCCATCCCCAACCGGGGACTGAGAGGAGTGGGACTCTGGACGCCAGGGACGCCCGAGTCCTTATCCTCATCGGAGGAGAAATCGTCCTCCGATACACCCTCTCCCTCTAAGGGAAACCCGCCGTCGGGGTCTACAATAGTGGTGACAGTGTCGCAATTTTCTCCGGGCTCCTCCTCCTCCCGGCAGGGTGCATGTTTTAGCGTTCGCGCACTCTTGAGGAAGGTCTCCGTAAGTTTATCAAATCCTTCCAAGTGCCCCGCGTTATGCTTAACGGCCCTTTTATTCCCCATCTGGGAGCTACTTGGACCCGCCACCACCAGATCTGGGTCACTGAACACCCCAGGGATGCTTTTCGCCAGCTTATCAACCTGATCCCTAAGAGGAGCCAGCGCCCTAGAAATAGCCAGAGAGAGGGCTTGGTCCACTGCTGGAGGGAGAAGTTGGGGGCCATTCCTCCTCCACTTCCTGGTAGGAGGAGTAAAAATGGTCTTCTGGAGAAGACATGATAGCAGAGGGTGTGAGCACAGAACAAATGCCCTTAAAATCCTTAAGACAGCCCCCTCGCCGGTGCTCCAACAGCTGGGCTTTCCCCGAAGCTGTTATAAGAATAGACTGAGGCGCAATGCCAATTACCACCACCAGGTGGCGCTGGTCACTAACGTGGCCGTGTGGGGAAATCACCGCGTAGCGGTGTCAAAATTAGGCGAGGGTTGGTAGGGAATCAAGCGGACACTAAAGGAGTGACCGGATTCCCAAACGCGCATAAAGACCAGCGGGAGCGCTCGACGGAGCTGCCTCGCTCGGACCAGACGCGCCTGACAGGATCTCACCGCACGCAGAGCACACAGCGGGAGAAACTGCGAGGGGGAGAACGCGTCGGGCAAGAGCCTGCTGCGCAGGGAATATGAAACAATACCAAGGCAATAATGCTAATAACGTGCACAAGAAACCGCTATACAAACAGCAACAACGTCAGATTAAGCCAAGAATGTAAGGAATGCACTTAACTGACGAGCAGTGAAGAAAGAGGAAGCGGAAGGGACGTCTACGATATTATATACGATGGACTGTGATATGATTGGACTATAGTTGCCTTGGAGACTACCCCCTAATGGTTCATGGGTTGTGTAGTCTTTTGTTTAATGATTGTTGTGTTACGTTTTCTTTGAACTGCTATGCAAATAAAGTGAGGAAAGATATGCATAATCCTCGCCTCCGTCCTGCCATAGAATTCATTAAACTTTATTTGATCTGATTTAGAAACATAGATCATAAAAGTGTACATAAAAACAGTAAATCCTCTTTCCTAATACAATACAGTGAGAATTAATTAAAACCAGTAGGTAAAAACGGGTGTTACAAAGCCCGGTTCAGAGCAACTTCAGGTTAACAGAATCGTAAAGTTCAATGTTTCGCAAGATCAATCTCATGTACTTCGTGCAAAATACGCAATAAGGGGTCCAAGTAAGATGTAACGCTCCAATACCTGACCAGTTTGCACTATATAAAACTGCAGAAAAACTAAAAATAAAAAGTGTTTTGCACACTTCTGTCATTGGGCTATATGTGGGCTACATCTGGGTGATATTTGTGCTACATTTGGGCTCTTTTTTCTCTGGTGGCCATCTTGGGAGACTTATTTGTTATGAAGTTTCCTAATTTCGTCATTTACTGCAGTCTCCTCAGTAGGAAATGCTTTCAGTTTTTTACTTTGATTCCATCAAGAAGGCATTCAGATGTGTCACACATTTGCCATAAATTCAGAATGTTAGCACTCTAGTTGTTCATTAGATCACTGTAGTAAAGCTACTGCTCACCAGGGAGTTAACTGGAAGTCTACTGCTGGTATTGAAAGTGATTGTTTCAGTCTGCATGTCAGAATTTTCTAATGAAATAGAAGAGGATTTGAGATCTCACTTAAAACATGCCCTAAATTTTCTTTCTGCAGCACTAACCATAATTTCTATGGCAAAATGAACCCCTCATTTTGTTCCTTTTTAAATTAAATGTTTTAAGTGTTACCAGTTTATTCCAATCAAGATGGCTTCAGGTGTGCCATACTTTTGTCATAAGTAAGACTGTTAGCGCTCTAGTTGTTCTTTAGAACACTCTGGGAAGCTGCAGTAGAACACAAAGGCATCAACTGACAGGCTGCTCCTGTTGAAATATAACAGGAAGATATTTGAGATCTCACTTAAAACATGTCCTAATTTTTCTTTCTACAGCACTAACCATAATTTCTATGACAAAATGAACCCCCTCATTTTGTTCCTTTTTAAATTAAATGTTTTAAGTGTTACCAGTTTATTCCAATCAAGATGGCTTCAGGTGTGCCATAATTTTGTCATAAGTAAGACTGTTAGCGCTCTAGTTGTTCTTTAGAACACTCTGGGAAGCTGCAGTAGAACACAAAGGCATCAACTGACAGGCTGCTCCTGTTGAAATATAACAGGAAGATATTTGAGATCTCACTTAAAACATGTCCTAATTTTTCTTTCTACAGCACTAACCATAATTTCTATGGCAAAATGAACCCCCTCATTTTGTTCCTTTTTAAATTAAATGTTTTAGGTGTTACCAGTTTATTCCAATCAAGATGGCTTCAGGTGTGCCATACTTTTGTCATAAGTAAGACTGTTAGCTCTCTAGTTGTTCTTTAGAACACTCTGGGAAGCTGCAGTAGAACACAAAGGCATCAACTGACAGGCTGCTCCTGTTGAAATATAACAGGAATATATTTGAGATCTCACTTAAAACATGTCCTAATTTTTCTTTCTACAGCACTAACCATATTTTCTATGACAAAATGAACCCCCTCATTTTGTTCCTTTTTAAATTAAATGTTTTAAGAGTTACCAGTTTATTCCAATCAAGATGGCTTCAGGTGTGCCATAATTTTGTCATAAGTAAGACTGTTAGCGCTCTAGATGTTCTTTAGAACACTCTGGGAAGCTGCAGTAGAACACAAAGGCATCAACTGACAGGCTGATCCTGTTGAAATATAACAGGAAGATATTTGAGATCACACTTGAAACATGTCCTAATTTTTCTTTCTACAGCACTAACCATAATTTCTATGACAAAATGAACCCCATCATTTTGTTCCTTTTTAAATTAAATGTTTTAAGTGTTACCAGTTTATTCCAATCAAGATGGCTTCAGGTGTGCCATACTTTTGTCATAAGTAAGGCTGTTAGCACTCTAGTTGTTCTTTAGAACACTCTGGGAAGCTGCAGTAGAACACAAAGGAATCAACTGACAGTCTCCGCCCTTGTTGGATGTACATGTTTTACTGAGAATGTCAGACTTCATTCTCACATGACTGAGAAAGATAATGTGAATTTACAGAAAATATGCTCTCATTTTAGCTTCTGGAGCACCTTCCAAAACTGTATGGGACAAGCATGTGAAAATAGTTTTCTCTCAAACATGATTCATGATATCCCAGCAGAAGGTTTTTCACAGGGTAAAATCACCTTAGAACACACCACAATTCCTGAAATTAGTATGGTACCATCAACAAATGAATTCTAATGTAACTAAAGTCTGTTATCACCCTTTATAGTTCTCCTTTTGGTAACCCTCAAAATCTTCGATTCACTACAATGCATTTCAATGGGGTACTATCATTTATATTGGTCCCAAGATGGCTGCCAGCAATTCCAGGATGAAGTGCTGACAGCCAATCAGATCTCACGATGACATGTGTGGTTAGGCTCCGCCCAGATATATATGTGTTTTCTTTTTCAAATTTCTCAGGAACTACTGAACGGATTTACACCATTTAAGCAAAAGGCACGACTCTGAACCAAGGGCTACCTTTTTGCCAAATTTGGTGTAATTCCGTTCAGCAGTTCAGGCTGTAGCTGCGATGAAAGGTTCCTATGGAAAATTGCATGGGGAAAACACGTTTTGGGACCCCCCTTTTTTCTCGGTCCCCACTTGACGAATCACGCTGAGACTTTCAGGATAGGAGCGAACCGGAGCGGGCCACGAGTTTTGAAAATTTCGCGAAGATTCGTCAACCGGCGCCAAAGTTATTTCAAATAGAATGTTGCGGATTTCCTATGGAAAATAGGTCCTAACTATAACTATCTACTGGCGACCGCCAGTAGATAATATATATATATATATATATATATATATATATATATATATATATATATATATATATATATATATATATATATATATATATATATATATATATATAGTAACTTAACATTTTTGTAGCTTAAAGGGCTTAAAGGGCTTCAGCCCCTTTGTCATGTGTGTAAGCTTGGGCTGAGTGAGCTGCTGGGTAAATGGAGTTAAAAATTATGTAAATATATGTATGTGTATATATTTATATATTTGCACATATATATATTCACTGAAAAAACCATAGGTTTCAGGGACGTTATAGTTAGTTGGACATTGATGTCAATTACTGTCGAAACGCGTCATGCCACATTTCCTGCAATAAAGAGTCTTCTTGATGCCCCCACTGTGTCCTTCCGATTGCTTCCCCAGTGAAGAGGTCGAATATTGGATATGTTTGCGCGCTAGCCCCTGGCGCGCTGAAGGGACCCGTCCAACGAGTGTCCGGAGATTCAAGGGCAACAAAGAAAGGTGACTCCAAGGTATTGGATTTCTCCGTGACCGCCGCATCCAGGGATTGCTACAGGCTGCTGTAAATGTACAGTTTGTGGATTTCACGGAGAGATGGAATCATGGTATTACTATCTCCGGCTAAGCAAGACTTGGACTGATGTGACTGGACGTCTGGGGGCAAAGGAGGATGAATTTTGCAGTGACATCGGATTTGCATCTACATGCGCACAGGCAATGCTTTTAATTTTCTAATATTCAGCACTCACTACGAGAACATTGGGACCGAAATGAGACACTTACCTGGCAGGCCGTTATGGTGCTTGCTGGGATTTGAAGTTCACCGATGTGGGCTTCAATAATGCTCTAATCAGAAGTCGGCCCAGCTGAGCCACAACCAATGGGTTAACAGCATCATTATTTAAAAGCAGCGTTTGGAGCCAAAACCGATGTGAAGGCATTTGATAAAGACAATTACTGTCGAAACGCGTCATGCCACATTTCCTGCAATAAAGAGTCTTCTTGATGCCCCCGCTGTGTCCTTCCGATTGCTTCCCAGTGAAGAGGTCGAATATTGGATATATATATATATATATATATATATATATATACTATATATATATATATATATATATATATATATATATATATATCCTTCCGTACAACACACATCCGCGCGTCTCAGAAAAGGAGGACTCTGTGGTCGTAGTGTCCACTGCTGTGTTTATTCACAACGCGTTTCGCTTTCCCTGAAAGCTTGATCACGTGAACCGTGCAACCAATGTGGGCAACAATTATAGAGAGTCGATGGCAATGAAAATAAACAACGGACATGCATATGAGTAGCGGCAGCCATCTTGGAATGGTTAAAAACTGAATAATGCATTCCTATTGTAATACACACATGGATTGTAGAAGTATCAGACAGTCAATTGTAAAATACAAATTACATATTGCAAAACGATGTGCCCAGTCAGTAGTGACGGAGATCGAAATAAGACATGCTAATGATTAGCAACAAAATGCACAACTAAGTGAGACATTTATAGGTAGTCAAATAAAGTTACAAGTGAAATGGGTTACTCCGCACCCGGTCTTCTAAAATGTAAAGCGGCTGTGCCTAAAGTACCTCTAATCAAAATAATCCTTAATGCATCTCTCTATCAGCTGTAAATTATATATATAACCGTGTCTGTAAAACCTACTGCTGAAAAGGTATCAGATGTACGATATGTGCGTTAACATGGAGATGTCCGCCACAAACCTTTTACCTATGCTTGACCAGTGCCAAAATGGTATCAAGAAAATATCTACAGTAAGATAGATCCCCAAATGTGTAAGCTTGGGCTGAGTGAGCTGCTGGGTAAATGGAGTTAAAAATGATGTAAATATATGTATGTGTATATGTTTATATATTTACACATATATATATTCACTGAAAAAACCATAGGTTTCAGGGACGTTATAGTTAGTTGGACATTTCAGTCATACAAAACCAGAGAAATTCAGCCGTTATAGTTAGTTGAGGTAACTATAACTCGCGCCCCCGCAATGCACTGCTGATGACGGCACATATTTCATCACTCATGACATGGTCAGTGAGATCACTGATGACATCACTCATGACATCTCAAATGACATCACTGATGACATCACTGATGACATCATCCACGTGATAATCTGATGCACCTCCTCACACCCTAATATAACCTTTGATAAACCCACTCTAAAATACAGACTACCATTCTCTAAACCAAAGACACACCAATACCAGTTACTACATACCCACTCACTGATTCCTAGGTCTATACACACATCTACTCATTCACCCATACATGTTACTCATACATGCAGTCACTCATCAATACAGCACTATCACATGCACTCATACATCTATACAGACACTCACACACTGCCACTCACCAATAGAGTTCCTCACACACATAGTCAGTCATGCAAAGAATCAATCACACTCCCATTTACTCACATACACAATTATTCACACACCGCCTCACTTATTCATACAGATACTAACGCATACTTGCTCTCTTTTACAATCACTGACACAAGCACACGCTCATCCATACAGCCACTCTCACAATCACTCACTCTCACATATAGTCATTTATATAGTCCAACACTCACATATACTGCCTTTCACATATGTAGTTACTCACACATGTACAACTAAGACATCCATTAACTCACCAACACAGCTATACACACACTCACCCACCTAAACAGCCCTTCACAGACGCCCTCTTGAGCCCATACACCTAGTGAATAACCCACTCACACATCTATGCACAAAGTCACACACCCCCACCCACCCACCCAGACACTCAGGCACCTATACAGGTACTCAGACAATCAATCAATAACCCATATAGACACTCATGTAGCTACTCACCAACCCATGCAGCCGCTTACATACCAACTGACAGACTGATACAGACATTCACACAGTTTAGTCAATCACCCGTGCATTCAGTAAGACACGTTTAATCACTCACTTATACAGTTAGTCATGCACCTACTAAATCATCCATACAGACACTCATACACCCTCTCATTCTTCAATACACCTTGGCTATATATATATATATATATATATATATCACTGAAAAAACCATAGGTTTCAGGGGCGTTATAGTTAGTTGGACATTTCACTCATACAAAACCATAGAAATTCCCCCGTTATAGTTAGTTCAGCTAACTATAACTCGCGCCCCCACAATGCACTGCTGATGACGGCACATATTTCATCACTCATGACATGGTCAGTGAGATCTATGTTTAATATATATAAGAAAAGGCGTATTGAAGAATGAGTGGGTGTATAAGTGTCTGAATGGATGATTTAGTAGGTGCGTGACTGACTCTATAAGTGAGTGATTAAACGTATCTTACTGAATGCATGGGTTAGTGACTAAACTGTGTGAATGTCTGTATCCGTCTGTCTGTTGGTGTGTAAGCGGCTGCATGGGTTTGTGAATAGCTAGATGAGTGTCTATATGAGTTATTGATTGGTTGTCTGAGTATCTGTATGGGTGCCTGAGTGTTTGTGTGGGTGGGGTGTGTGTGACTCTGTGCATAGATGTGTGAGTGGATAATTCACTGGGTGCATGGTTTCAAGAGTGCATCTGTGATGGACTGTATGGGTGGGTGAGTGTGTGTATGGGTGTGTTAGTGAGTGAATGTATATCTCAGTGGTACATGTGTGAGTAACTACATATGTGAAAGGCAGTATATATGTGTGTTAGAGTATATAAATGGCTATAAGTGAGAGTGTGTGATTGTGAGAGTGGCTGTATGGATGAGTGTTTGCTTGTATCAGTGATTGTATAAGAGCGGAAGAATGTGCTAGTATTTGTATGAGTAAGTCAGCTGGTGTGTGTATAACTGTATAGGTGAGTAAATGGGAGTGTGATTAATTATTTGCATGACTGACTAGGTGTGTGAGTACCTGTATGGATGAGTGGCGTTGTGTGAGTGTCTATATAGGTGTATGAGTGCATATGATAGTCCTCTACTGAGTGACCGTAAGTATGAGTGACTGTACGGGTGAGTGAGTGGATGTGTGTGTAGACCTAAGAATCAGTGAGTGGGTATGTAGTTATTGGTGTTGGAGTGTCTATGATTTTGAGAATGGCAGTCTGTAATTTAGAGTGGGTGTATCAAAATTTATATTAGGGTGAGAGAAGATGCATGAAATTATCACATGGATGATGTCATCAGTGATGTCATCAGTGATGTCATTTGAGATGTCATCAGTGATGTCATCAGTGATGTCACTGACCGTCATGAGTGATGTAATATGTGACGTCATCAGCAGTGCATTGTGGGCGCGAGTTATAGTTAGCTGAACTAACTATAACGGGAGAATTTCTATGGTTTTGTACGAGTGAAATGTCCAACTAACTATAACGCCCCCTGAAACCTATGGTTTTTTCAGTGAATTTCTAAGGTTTTTTAAATGCTAATTTCTAACTATAACGTGCCTGAAACCTATGGTTTTTAAGTGAATTTCTAAGGTTTTTTAAATGCTAGTTTCTAACTATAGCCTACAGAGGTAGGACATGTGAAGAAAGAAGAAAAACGCACAGAAAGAAGCAAAAGAAATGCAGAAAGAAGCAACAGAAGTCCACAAAGACGAAGAAAAGTGCAGGAAGAAGCAAGACATGTGCAGAAAGAACCAACAGAGGAGCAGAAAGAGGCCTTGTTGCAAAATCATCCTGTGCCCACAACTTTTTCAGACGGGTACTGGTGGTAACTGACTCTGACTAACCAGGCCTAGAGCCAGTGCTATGCTAAAAGACACTTAGAATACAGTGAAAACACCTACATACACTAGGGAACACTATGCGTTGGGGTACCCCTGTGATTAGCATGACCTCCTCTGTAAGGCCCTAGTACATAATAGAGCAGGGGGATTAAAACTACCTCTAAGTCAGAGGTGCAGAAATATGCTACTTTAACTAGTAGTCACGTTTGCAGAGTGGTGGAGAAAGGGTGCTGGGCGTCCAACCAACGCTCAGGAATTCCGCTGCGTAGGACTTACAGGAGGTACCAGGAGGGATTCTTGGCCCCCAAACTTCCCCAGGACTAAATTGGACTTCATCCCCCATCCCGTAGTCTGCCACGAGGCACGTTTGCAGAGTGGTAGAGAAAGGGGGCCATGGCCTCCGAAGACGTCTTAGCAATCCCACTGTGTGGGACTTACTGGAGGTAACAAGAGGGGTAGTTGGCCCCCGAGGACATCCTTGGGGGCCAACTTCCCAAACTATTACCTCCAGTCAGTCCCACACAGCAGCATTGGTAAGTACTTGTACCAGGCCACGCCCACTTTGCCCGCCACTCTACAAACGCGCTCTCTGGCAAGCTCTTGGATGGGGATTGAAGTCCCCTTCACTGCTGGGGGTCCTTTAGGGGCCAACTAGCCTACCTTTTACCTCCAGTAAGCCCCACACAGTGGGATTGGTCAGAGGTAGACAAAGGCCATGCCCCCTTTCTCCACCACTCTGCAAACGCGCCCCCAGGCGCGTTGTAAGTTGGGGGATTAAGTCCCCTTGAAAACTGAGGGTCCCTGGGGTCCAACTAGCCCACCAGGTACCTCCAGTAAGCGCCACAGAGCTGCGTTGCAGAGAGGTGTAAAAAGGGGCGTGGCCTGGACCACCTCTCTGCAACACAGGTCTGTGGCGCTTACTGGAGGTACCTGGTGGCTAGTTGGCCCCCAGGGGCCCTCAGGATTCAAGGGGAATTAATTCCCCAACTTAAAATGCGCCACAGGACGTGTTTGCACACATGTCACCTCAGGCCCCGCCCCCTCCCTTTACCACTGTGCAAACGTGCCCCGTGGCGCATTTTAAGTTGGGGGATTAAGTCCCCTTGAATCCTGAGGGTCCCTAGGGTCCAACTTGCCCACCAGGTACCTCCAGTAAGCGCCACAGAGCTGCATTGCAGAGAGGTGTAAAAAGGGGCATGGCCTGGGCCACCTCTCTGCAACGCAGCACAGTGGCGCTTACTGGAGGTACCTGGTGGGCTAGTTGGCCCCCAGGGACCCTCAGGATTGAAGAGGAATTAATTCCCCAACTTAAAACGCGCCACAGGGCCTGTTTGCACACATGTCACCTCAGGCCCCGCCCCCTCCCTTCACCACTGTGCAAACGCGCCCCATGGCGCGTTTTAAGTTGGGGGATTAAGTCCCCTTGTATCCTGAGGGTCCCTGGGGTCCAACTAGCCCACCAGGTACCTCCAGTAAGCGCCACAGAGCTGCGTTGCAGAGAGGTGTAAAAAGGGGCATGGCCTGGACCACCTCTCTCCACCCCATCCCCCAGGGCCTGACCCCCATTTAAAAAAAATAATATATATGAACGGGAAGGGGGCCGCGTGGGCCCCCCTCCCGTGGCCAATTCCGGCCCCGGGGACCCCATCCCCCGGGGCATGGCCACATAAATATTATTTTTTTATGGAGGGGGGCTGCGTGGCCCCCCTCCTGAGGCCTCTATTGGCCCCGGGGACCCCATCCCCAGGGCCGCCCTTTATTTATTTATTTATTTTTTGGGGGGGAGGGGGGTTGCGTGGCCCCCCTCCCAGGCCACTTCTAGCCCCAGGGACTCCATCCCCTGGGGCAGGCCCTATCCGTTGGGGACCGTGGGGGGAGCCCCAATGCCCCCGAGGTCCCGCCGGCTCCCCGCGTCCTGCAGGAGCCGGCATTGCTTTCCACAAGGGGAGCTGCTGACATGCAGCTCCCCGTGTGGAAAGCAATCTGCTTTGCTTCATTGAAGCGAGAGCAGGTTTCCTGCTCTCGCTTCAATGAAGCAGCAGTTTGCAATGACAGGGCGGGAGCCGCACGGCTCCCGCCCTGTCATTGCAAACAGCAGTGTCCCGGGGGTGGGCACCCCGGGACACTGCAGGAGCTGGCCCTGGGGGGTGGCGGTCCCCAGGGCCATGAAGGGCTTCAGGAGGGGGGCCGCGCGGCCCCCCTCCCACATAATGCACAGCCCAGGGGAGGTGGTGGTCCCCGGGGCTCGGGGGTCCGTAACGGAACCCCGCATTTGAATATTAGTGCCCCAGGGAGTTGGCGGTCCCCGGGGCATGTGGGGGGGCTCGAGCCCCCCCACACAGGTGTATTTTTTTCTTTTAAAAGCCCCGGGGGCTTGCGGTCCCCGGGGCAGCGAGGGGCCCATGTGCCCCCGCAAAATAATTAATAAAAGCCCCGGGGGTGACAGTCCCCGGGGATGGGGGGGGCCTTGGAGGCCCCTCCCAAATAATTAATAAAAGCCCCGGGTGGCCCCGGGGTGGCGGTCCCCGGGGCTGCGGGGGGGCTGCGTGCCCCCCCGCAACTCATTAATCTTGCCCCTGGGAGGTGGCGGTCCCCGGGGCAGTGTGGGGGGGATTGGGGCCCCCCACACATTTTTTTCACTGCCCATGGGACCTGGCCCACTCGGGGGCTTCAATACAACGAAGCGCGGGAGCCCGCGCTTCATTTTTTTTATTTTCTAGGCCGGATTCGCGCACCCAGCACGAATTCGGCTGATTTAAAAAAAAAAAAAAAGCTTTTTTGGGCCCTGAGCAGGCCTAGGGGGTCAGAGTGTTTCTACTCTGCCCCCTTTTCTTGTTTTTTGCGTTTGTTTTTCTCTTTTCTTGTGACTCGGTTCTACAGAGTCACAAGATGGCTGCCAACACTTCCTGGTTTGGAGTGTTGACAGCCAATTAGAATAAAACTCGTGGTCGGGAGGGTCCGCGGATCCACCGTGCCTCTAAATATTGAAACTTTTATTTTTTGATTTTCTCAGCAACTACTGAACGGATTTACACCATTTAAAAAAAAGGGCACTTTCTGAACCAAGCACTACCTTTTTGCCAAATTTGGTGTAATTCCGTTCAGCAGTTCGAGCTGTAGCCATGTCTAAAGTTTCCTATGGAAAATTCATTTTCCGACCTCTTTTTTTTTAATTTCTCAGGAACTACTGAACGGATTTACACCATTTAACAAAAAGAGTTCTTTCTGAAACAAGGGCTACCTTTTTGCCAAATTTGGTGTAATTCCGTTCAGCAGTTCGGGCTGTAGCCGTGTCTAAAGTTTCCTATGGAAAATAACATGGAGAAAACACGTTTTGGGACCCCCCTTTTTTCTCGGCCCCCGCTTGGCGAATCACCCCAAAACTTTTAAGACAAGAGCTGACCGGAGCGCACCACGAGTTTTGAAAATTTCGCGAAGATTCGTCATTTGGCGCCAAAGTTATTGGGAAAAGAAAAAACGCTTTTCCTATGGAAACTAGGTCCTAACTATAACTATCTACTCGCGACCGCCAGTAGATAATGTATATATATTGTATTTATGTATATATATATATTTAGTAGCATTTACTTATGTGTTATATAAGCAGCTTCTGATAGTGCTATTGTTATTTTCTGTAGCATAAAGTTAAACTGATTTAGACAAATATATTATCAAATAATTGTTAAGTTTTGGTAGCAACTTACCTCTGATATTGTTCCAGAAACGCTCATCAGTGTTTTTAAGTTAGCTCCTCTGACGGTCTTTATTGAAGAAAGTGGTGGAGTTGGTGGCTGCAGGATATATTCAGCTTCTTGAATTATAGATTGTGGTATTGTAATTGCAGGCATTCTTGATATTTTTGTTTGTTTTGTTAGGATCACATTATTGTTTTTGATTAAGAAATTGCGGATGATAATTCCATTTTGTTCTTTAGTTTGATTGTAATAATCATCATTGTAACACGTAGCTTTGATCGATCCTGTTTCGTCTGCCAGAGCAAGATGATATAATATTTTGTTTTCCTGTTTTGCATTTCTATAATACGTTTTGCTTGAACATTTAATAATGTTGGCGCGTATTGCTTTCTGATATGGTTTTGTTTCTTCATGTTTGGTTTGTTTAAGTTCTTGAATAGAAATCATCTGAAATGAGAAAAGTAGAAGTTAACATATACATTTTTAATTTAAATTGCTATCCATAAGGCTTTGTGATCACTATAATAAAATGAAATGAAATGGTTTTTATATAGAGCTTGGCTACCCGGGAGCATCCCAGCGCTGATAAGGTAACTAGAGGGTTGGCAGCCTACGGGAAAAGCCATGTTTTTAACTGTTTACGGAAGGTGAAATGGTTGGATTCCCTACGGAGGTACAGTGGCAAGGTGTTCCAGAGTCTGGAGGCGTTATATGAAAACAGTCGGCCACCACTTCTGGCTTTCTTGATCCTAGGGACCAGCGCTAGATGGAGCTCATCTGAGCGAAGTTTCCTGTCAGCCCTATATGGGCGGATCATGGCTTTATTAATAGCAGGTCCGCTCCCTTCCAGAGATTTGTGGGCAATGCAGAGGGCTTTAAAATTGATCCTTTCCTGCACTGGGAGCCAGTGGAGGGAGCTCAACGCGGGCCTTGCTGAACGGCGATTGGGGGTCCCCGTAAGCAGTATTGCAGCACAATTCTGTACAATTTGCAATTTTGCACCCACTGAGTTCGGGGCACCCAAATAAAGGGCGTTACCATAATCTATCCTTGACAGAATTAGTGCCTGGATCAGCATTTTTCTTGCTTGAAATGGTAAAAGGGGAAGGACTTTGCGGGTCTTTCTAAGCAGGCCATAACATGAGGCAGCAGTCTTTCTTGTCTGTACTTTCAAAGTGAGGTCCTGGTCTAGCCAGATTCCCAAACTTTTTATCTCTGTTTTGGGTGCTGGCACCGGGCCCATGCTGGCTGGCCACATCGTGCTTGATTTAAAGCATAAGGAGTTACCAAGAATCATGAGCTCAGTTTTGTCACCATTAAGTTTTAGGTGAGACGAGCTCATCCACTTGGAGACTTCCTCCAAGCAGGAATGGAGGTCCTGAGACATCTGGTCAGAATGGTTCAGTGCCACAACCAGCTGGGTATCGTCAGCGTAGGTTACTATATGGATCCCGAAGGGGGAAACAATGTCCGCCAACTGGGCCATATAAATATTAAAAAGGGTAGGGCTCAGGGAAGAACCCTGAGGGACCCCGCACTGTAAGGGGATGGGATGAGAGATGGTGTTGCCTTCAAAGACCTGGAATTAATCTTTCTTCTAGGAAAGATTTTCGCCACAATAGGGCTATGCCCGTCACTCCTACATTCCTGAGATGGTGAACCAAGATTCGGTGGTTCACCGTATCGAAGGCTGCGCTCAAGTCGAGTAGAATTATAGCCGCAGATCCTCCTGAGTCAACAATTCTTCTTGATTCTTCCACCACTGCTAGCAAGGCGGTTTCGGTGCCTTGGCGTGGGCGGAAGCCTGTTTGGGAGAGGTGGAGCAAATCATTAGACTCAAGGAAGGTAGAGAGCGAATGATTAACATACTTTTCCGCTATCTTGCTAATTCCAGGGAGGAGCGAAATGGGGCGATAGTTGCCCAAGTCGGCTGGGTCCAGGTTAGGTTTTTTCAGCAGTACTTTGACCATTGCCCTTTTACAGTCAGGGGGGACCATACCTGTAGATAATGAGATGTTAATCAGGCTGGTGGCCGTAGGAACAATTGTAGGTGCAACTAGTTTAAGAATATTAGGTGGTGCTGGGTCAAGTGGAGACCCACTTTTTACCGATGTCAGGGTGGCTAAAAATTATTCCTGGGTCATAGGAGTGAAATTCTCCAATAGAGGTTCTATATTGTGCTCTCCTGCAATCGTATACTCTATTGAGGGATCATTATCTTTTTGGGGAAGGGGAATATGATTCTAATGTTCCATTGTGGTGTAAATTTTCATTAGTGTATATACGATCTAGTAATGAATTGTAGACTGTTGTGTATTTGTGTATTTTTTGGCTGCAGTTAAATTGTGTGTACATATATTCTAACGATTCCGATCCGGGTCGGAAAGCGTTCCGACCGACACGGACCGGGACTGAAGTCCGACCGACTCGTACAGGCGCCGTCCGACCTGGCAAGTACGATGCGTCCCAGTCGAAATCCAACCGACTCGCACGGAATCAATCCAGACTGACCGAAACGTACGGAAAACAGTGCCCCGCTCGGAAACGGACCCAAAACCTTCCGACCGACACGAAACGGCTATAGTTCTGACCCACACGAACACGCGCCGTAAAACCTGCCAAGTACGATGCAATGCGTCGCGGACGAAAGCGAGTCGCACGGAGTCCAAGCCGTACAACCGATTCATATGGAACAGAGAGATTGGCAAGAAAAAGAGCCAGTCGCGACCAGCGCGTAAATGAAACATGCAACATAGCACAATGTCAGTGTGACCGACTCGGATCACTCCGCAAGTGACGCCACAGGCGTACGACCCGGTCTACTCAATGTCTCCGGCAGGCCCTAAAGAAATCATGGAATTGACACAGAAAAAGGCCAAACAGGCAGTTAGAAAACCAAAAAAATTCAATATTCAAACCAAGACACACCCACAACTCCACCTATAAAAGGGCAAAAATACAGACCATGATCCTTTGCAAATCACACAGACCTGCAAACAGACAACACCACCACACTGAGACACACAGCCACAACTTACACACTACACACCACTAGCACCACACAATAAGCACACTCACAGACACCCAACCATACACATACTCACCAACCCTCAGTACCACACCCACCCACCCATCCATCTCCACCACCACCCATCACCATGCCCCCAAAGAAGAATCCAAAGTTCACAGACAGTGAGTTGGAAGTCATGGTAGATGAAATCATCAGAGTAGAGCCACATTTATTTGGCTCCTTGGTCCAACAGACCCCCCTATCCCAGAAAAGCAAGATGTGGGTGAGGATTGTCGACAAGGTGAACGCACTAGCACCTAGCATGCGCACAATGGACGACATCAGGAACAGGTGGTACGACATACGCAGGAGGGTCAAGAAACTCATCAGCAAAGAACATGCGCTGAGCGACCGCACTGGTGGCGGCCCTCCTGCCAAACCAGTGCATTTCACTTTCTGGGAGGAGAAGGTGCGTTCCATGCTGCCACCAGTTGGCCTCCATGGATTGCCTGGAATACCAGAGCCTGGTGAGTACACAAACAACTATTCCAAATTGTGATGTAATAGCAATCCGCACCCACAGACATTAATGTCAGGGGGACAGTGAAAACATCCACTGTCATCAAGCCACATCAACCCAAAGATAACTATCCTCTCATGTGTATGCCACCTAGAGAAACACAATACCTGCAATGTCCCAGTAACATGTACCTAGGCCAACACATGTACAAACCCACTGACAAATACACCAGGGATTTGGCCCCAAACACCACCTAACACCGTCAGCCATCATGCCACCACAGTTACACATACTCCCAGGGAAGCGGAGTCACAGGAAGGAAGGTGTGGTGTGCCGGGAAGGTGGGTGTAGCTGAAAGCATGATGGGATTTGTAGTCCCAGCACATAGTCCCCATCCCACATGTCCCAGGAATACCCCCATGCACCATGCTCACCTCACAGGGAGTGGCAAAGTACTGCCAAGATTGCTGACACTGGCCTCTGGTGTGGGGAGCACAAGGCCTTGCTGGGACTTGGGCTCCAACAAACACCAGGACATCACTGTCAGACAACTTGAACATGTACTTAGACTCACTGACATGGAAGCATGGCCCATGAAGGCCTATCTGGTCCAGGGGGGAGGAGGAGTGCAACCTCAGACTACATCTCCCAGCAGGCCCTGTCACACACACCCCTCCCACCAACACCAAACAACACACCTGGGACTAAGCACAACCTGAGACTCAAGGTAAATCGACTTCCAAGATGCCTGACACTGGGCCCTGGGGGGAGGAGCAGCAATCCATGGTGGTATTTGTGTGCCAATGCAGATTGTAAGTACAAACATACCTGCAATGCAACAGGAAAGATCCCCATTCCCAAAAGTCACTAAACTGAGAACAAACTCACAGCAAGGCAATGGGATCCAAACACCAGTCACATGCAGCAGCCATCTTGTCAGCACACATTCTATACCAGGAAAGCTGAGTCACAGGAAGGAAGCATGGGTTTGCTGGGAAGGTGGGTGGAGTCAAATGCATGATGGGAGTTGAAGTCCCAGCCCATAGTCCTCATCCCACATGTCACAGGAATACCCCCATGCACCATGCTCACCTCACAGGGAGTGGCAAAGTACTGCCAAGATTGCTGACACTGGCCTCTGGTGTGGGGAGCACAAGGCCTTGCTGGGACTTGGGCTCCAACAAACACCAGGACAACACTGTCAGACAACTTGAACATGTACTTAGACTCACTGTCATGGAAGCATGGCCCATGAAGGCCTATCTTGTCCAGGGGGGAGGAGGAGTGCAACCTCAGACTACATCTCCCAGCAGGCCCTGTCACACACAACCCTCCCACCAACACCAAACAACACACCTGTGTGAGGCACGGGAGTGCACGTTTCACAATGTCCATGTAAGTCAATTAAACTATACATGAGCTGTCCATGCACACAGCTCTACGTGCACACAAAACGCATCAGGTCATCAGGACAATGTTCCAAACCCACATTGGCATCTGCCTGTGATAATTGAGGACAATGCTATGCACATACACTCATCATAAAGCATAGTACCAATGTTAATGTGTGTGATACGTTGATGTGTGCTGAACCACAACATACATTGTGTGTCTCTTCCACCCACAGGGGCAGCTGGGGAAACTGCAAGAACAGACGAGGAAGATTCCCAGTCCCAGACTCTGGTTGACACAGAGCTGGCCGGTGTGGATGCCTCTCACTCCTCTGACGATGACCACGAACAACCTGGACCCTCCGGTGTGGATCAGCGTGCAGCAGCAGTAACATCTGCGCCCCCTGCCACCACTCCTGCTACATCTGACAACACCCAGATGACCCCTACTAACACGGACAGACCAAGCCAACCCAACACCGAGGGCACAACATCACAGGGCACCCTGGAGGTGGCTGCCAATACCACCAGTGCCATCACAGGAGGAGTCCCAGTGTCGTCTGTGCCTGCAACAGCAGGACCTGCTCGTGGGGGTAGGGGTGGTGGGAGTGGGGGCAGGCTGAGGCCACGTCATGACCATGGTGCTGCACCCCAAGCTGATCCCCAATTGGGACGCATCATAAATGTGTACCAGTAATGCACCGGAGACTTTGGCCAGGTTGTGGGGCACCTCAGGGACATTAAACAACAGCAGGCTGAACATCATGCCAGATTGGACGCACACATGTTGCGGGTGGAGACACACATGGCCCGCATGGAATCCAAGATGGACAAGTTGGATGATGTCACAGCGGTGCACAGAGACATACTTGAATGCCTACGTCAGATTGTAAACAACATGGCCCCACCTCCCTGTGTGCCCACTACATCAGTTGCCACAACATCTGCAACTGCCACAGGTAGGGAGGTGGACTCTGACGGAAACTCCAACGCACCGCCCCAGCCTGCACCTGAGGGACCCCCCCCCAAGAAAACGAGGGGTCGTCCAAAGAAGGACAAGTGAGAGGCAGCTGCCATGCACATCCCCCAGAAGTGAACACCTGTTCCTGATGTCCACCATTGTGTGCAAACCCTTCACCTTGTCGACTGTCCACAACTCTCCCACATGTGATGGAGGGTCTGATTTGAACCAATGGATCTAATGACTGTGGACTTTACTCTGGTAATTTCATCTACCAACACTACCAACTCCCCTGTGAACTTTGGATTCCCATTGCACTGTACAGCACTTCATGTCACCTATATCATTCACACACATGTATGTAAATAAACACTTCACCTCACAATTGTAGCCTCTGTGTTAAATTTAACTGGGTTTGTCACATATAGGTGATGATATGCTAAAGTAAGACTGTGCAGGAAAACCACTAGAGCAATCTAAACACTTGTAACAGGGGGTGCCCGGACCTAGAAAGGGCAGACCAAACCGAACACCGAGAAAATGCAACAACCACCGTTTTCCCTCTTCCTTCACAGCAGCAGGATGAGTGGCTATGTGCAAACGTACGTGAAGGTGACAGACAGGAAGAAATGGGTTACCGTCCCTTTAAGTTGAAAGACTGGACCATAAGCCACGCCCCCAGTGATGACGTCGAGGAGGACTGGCCCACAAAAGAAGGAAGAAGGCGGAAGCCGGTGTGTGGCATCACCGGAGGAGTTGAGGAGGCGAATCGAGACGAGAGGAACGTGAGCTGGACGGCAGAGAGGGAAAGGACGGAGGCGGCGCGGACAGACGACGGCGGAGAGCCAGGAGGCCAACGTTTCCACGATCTCGCCCAGCCACGCTCCAGGAGGAGCGTGGCTCTCGCAGGTACGCGAACGTTTTGCGGGCTGGGTGGGAAAAAGGAGAGACCCAATAGTTAAAACATAGGACTCCCGTTTCCTGGTGTTCCTGTTCCTGAGCACTTCTCCTCACCTACATAGATGTGCTGAGCACTGTGTGATTTCCCCTCACTACCCTTCCCTTCCACACCCGTGTACTAGGATACCATACTCACACCAAGCCCCTGTTTTGCTTTATTCACATATCACCACGTCCGGACGGGCTCACGCTGGAGTGGACCAAGAGAGGGGTGACCTCGACGAGGGACCCGGACAGCAAGGACAAGACCCCACTATCTCCGCTACCGTATTATAGACTGGCTACACGCCGAAGACGTGTACTACCCTCAATAAAACCCTCCTTATCACCGCCTAGTCTCTTGCCCCTTACTACTACCCCGCTACAACACTGAAATGTGATTTATGTTGATGTGACACATATGAGAGGTACACACAACTAGGTCAACACAACACAAATTCACCATGCCCATCATGTTCTTTGCCTCAGACATTGTGAACTGCAAGTACACACAAATGCTGAAGCAGTGGCAATCAGCCTACAGGTACAGCATGCCAAGGATTTTCAGATGTGTGGACACAGAGGAAGCACACCACAAACTGGTGCGCACCTTTATTACACATACACATCAAGTAAACTAAACATCAGATGCAAGGTACCCTCACATGACAGTGATCAAAATGTAACCAAGAATGGCAGACATGCCAGCACCGGGGTGTGTGGGATGATGCATCCGGGAACCATGAAAGGTTGCACTCTGTGACCGTGTTGTGCGATTCAGAGGTAACATGTCACCAGACAACAGCCAATGGACCCTGTGAATGACAGACATACAACAGTAGTGAAATAACTAAATCACTGCATACATCTACAATACACATTACAAACACTTTTTCAAAGAGTTGTGAAAAGATACGAAGATTCATGGCAACACTGATTGGGAGGACATACTAACTCAAGGGACACATCAATGCAACAATCATGACACATGGCATGCAGAAACACATATGCTCTCACAGTGCACAACACAGACACATATCAGGTGATGCAAGAATTGTTGACAACACATCACTGTATACTCACAATTAGGAGAAGAAGTTGTTGATGAGCTGAGTCCGGACATCACCCTCACCCTCATCGTCACTCGCAACATGTCCCTGGCCCGGATCCTCCCATGCTGGCGGTTGATGGCCGTCATCATCTTCGATGAGAGACACCTCCTCCCTCACTGCCATGTTGGTGTAGCATGCAACACACAATAAATATCTTGCACACCTTTTCAGGTGCATATTGGAGGGCCCCTCCTGTCCGGTCCAGGCAGCGGAATCGGCTTTTCAGGAGTCCAAATGTCCGCTCAATCACTCGCCTGGTCCGCCCATGTGCTTCATTGAAATGTATCTGCGCTGGTGTGACAGGGTTCCTAATAGATGTCAGCAACCACGGCATGTTGGGGTACCCGGAGTCACCTGCATACAAACAGCCAAACATGTCATGGGTCAGGAAAGAGCGTGTAATCCCAAGATACTTAAAACACACAAGGTAAAGTGCAATTACACACCGACAAGCCAGGCACGCTGGTTCTGCAGCTGAGACATCATATGTGGTATCCTGCTATTCCACATGATGTAGGCGTCGTGTGCTGAACCAGGGAAACGGACACAGAGATGTGAAATTGTCATGTCCGCAAGACATACCACTAGGGCATTAATAAAGTGAAAATGTTTACGGTTGCGGTAAGTCTGCTCATGGGCCTGTGGTGGTACCAAAGCCACATGTGTCCCCTCAATTGAGCCGATGACATTTGGCATCCCTCCCAGTGCATAGAAATCTCCCTTTATGCCTGGCATTTGTTGTTGGTTTGGAAATCGGATGTATCGGTCCAGAAACAACAACATTGCCTCCAAAACATCACGGAGAACACGACTGAACATGGTCTGTGACATCCCACCAGCACCAGCCACTGTGTATTGGAATGTTCCGGTGGCAAAAAAAATGTAGGGCTGCCATCACCTTCACCTTGGGGGTCAGCGCAGTTGGATACGCACGCCCAGGTTGTAAATGTGGGGACAACTGCTACTCCAAATCCTCAATCAGCTGGCTTGTGAAGCGGTACCGTCGGATGCAGTCACGTTCAGCCATGGTTGCAAGGTCTGGGAAGGGTCTGTGGACATTAGGTCTCCTGCAGTACATAGGGAATAAAAAAGTATTTCAGTTCCTCCACATCTGTGGCTATGACCATGCCAAATACCACATGCTACATCACATCAGGACACAATTGAGTCAGGTGTGTGCAATTCAGCATGGACACATATGCCAGCCATGTGACCCTCACCTAACATGTCATCTCCACATGGTGACACTACAAGTGCCATGCTCTGCTGTCGACAAAGTGTGGGCCCTGTCACAGTACATTTGAACATATGTCACATACCAAACACACACCTCAATAACTAGTGAGGATAGTTGTCTTGTCAAAATGACAGGGGACTGGCAGTCACACACACGGGGAACATGTATTGCAACATGGACACAGTCACCATGTAACATCTGATGTACACGTTCCAACACAACCATTACACACACAGGATGTGCAAACAGGCTTGTCTGCATGGCAAACGTGGATGTCTGGGACACACAGACACAACACCAAATCACATGCCCAAAACTGATGGAGGTTGGGGGGGATTAACAACTCCCAGATACAAATATGTCCATGTGCCTAGCACTATACGCAAATACTCATGATGTACCACACACAGCAAGCCCAGGGACACACATGACATATATGCAATGTAGGGTTCATGTAACATGGCAATACACAATGTGCCCCTGTAACTGTGCCATGTGTGTTGACCAGCAAAGTCGTCAAGCACAGTAGGGAGGTGCATCACACACAATGCCTTTTTGTGACCATGTAACATGGCACATCCTGGTAGTGTGTACCACATTGTGCACATCAAATATGACATGTGTAGACATGTACCCACACATGTAATGAAGCATGAATAGTGATTGCCTGTACTGTGTGACAGGCTGTCACTGTGTTGTCCAGCCCCTCAGTCCATGTCAAAATCATTTAGGTTGGCAGCTCCGCCCCAGCCATACATATCAAGGAGTTCCTGGATAAATGGTCATTAATAGCGAACAGATGTTCACGTGACTTGATGATGCTTATAGTTGCTACCGCCAAAGAAATGATTCAAGTTCTAATAGAAGAAATGACCTCACTAGAAGATAAGATCAAAAAATGTAATGCAGTAGAGGATGCCAAGAGAAAACTTGAGGATTTGAATCAGGAAGTTGATTCTTATAGCGATTATTTGCTAAAACGTAAAACAGAAAAACTAAAGAAAGATATAAGGTTCTACTCAAAGGAGAAAACTTATCCATATCTGAATGAGCAATTCTTTTCAGACACACGGTATCAAGATTTAGACATCTATGGACCAGCCCAACCAAGACATAAGGTCACTACCTTCTCGGATTCGTCTGACACAGATAATGAGTCCAGCCCCCATCAGTCTAACTATGGATCAGATAGAGGTAGTCACCCTTCAAACTATCCAAGAGGTCATTTGCCTTTTTTAGGCAGACGAGGGCCACGGAGAGGCCCCTGGAAACCGAGGTATCAGTCGAGGTTCAACACGAACTACAACTATCACGAATATCCTCAGAGCAATGCACAGTACCTAGTGACCAGGAATGCTCAGTACTGGCGAACTTAGACATAATACCTATTTTCAATCTATCTAAAAAAACACTTACGGATCCAGAAGTTAGAGTACTATCTAAGGGCTTATCGTTTGTCCCTCACACTAGAGCTGACATTTTTGAGATGTTCCAAGATATACACTCCTTCTTTCGAAAAATACGATTAAAAAAGTTTTTTGAAAATAGACCCAACTCTACTACATATGAAGAGAACCAATCAGGTCTACTCCCAATCTCTGTGTTCACCCCGACTTTGGATCAGGTTGGACCAGAGGTGGGCATTTTTGAATCAGTCGTCATTGCTAAACTCGAAAACATTGTCAAATATGTCCCTAAGCCCACCCCAAATCTATTTAGGGATGAATTGGATGCCCTTAATGATTTAAAATCTCAGAAAAATATCACAGTGAAAAGCTGTGATAAAGGGGGAGGGATTGTTGTAATAGATACTGACACATACATTTCTAATATGAATACACTATTAAACAATCCCCTACATTATCGTAAAATTACCACGGACCCAACATCCAGAGTCCAACGCAAAATCTGTATCCTTACGAACAATGCTGTACAACAGGGTATAATATGCCAGCAGGAAAGTGACTATATGAATGTGTCGACACCCCGCATGGCTAGTGTCTACGGGGTTCCGAAAATTCACAAAGATAGTAATAATCCTCCCTATAGACCAATTGTCACCACTATAGGATCAGTAACGGAGCATATATCCAAATACATTGACCAAGTGTTACGACCACATGTCTCAAAAACTTTATCTCATGTTAGAGACATAATCTCAAAAATAGAGGGTTTAGCCTTCAATAGACAAACAGACATATTGGTATCATTGGACATTGAGTCCTTATATAGCAACATCCCTCAGCTTGAGGCCATTACAGCAGTGGAATGGTTTATTTTAACCTTCTCAGTTGATTGCAATGTGCCTTTTATTATCGATCTTCTTACCATTGTTCTTGATGAAAACACTTTTGAGTTTAATGGGGATTTATATAAACAGATTAAGGGCGTGAGTATGGGGGCATCTTGTGCCCCCACTATAGCTAATATCTATATGGCATTTTTTGAGAACCAATTTGTCTATAACGAGGTAGCCCCGTTTTTTGAGTCGATATATAAATGGTCCCGATATATCGACGATATATTGTTTATCTGGAAGGACGAGTCTGTGAAACTTCAGGAATTTCTAGAATGGATACATTTATGTGATGTCAACTTACGTTTTACAGCAAACATTGGAGATGGGAAAATTGAATTCCTAGATATTGAAATTAAAGAAGTTGATTCTGTTCTCCAAGTAGATCTTTACACCAAGCCAACAGCAAGAAATACGTTATTGCATTTCTCTAGCAATCACCCAAAATGTCAACGAGAAAATATACCCATGGGACAATTTTTACGTGTTCGACGTAATTGTACCAATGTACATGATTTTGACATGAGGGCAATAGCAATGAAACAAAGGTTCATAGATCGTGGCTATCCAAGGAGACTTGTAAGAGAGGCATATAAAAGGGCTAGGTTTTATGACCGGGACCATTTACTACAAACAAATACAAAAAAAGACCCCCCGAAATTGGTATGTGTTACCAAACACTCATCCCTCAATGAGAAGATTCGGCAAACCATCAATGCCCAATGGCATATCCTTAATACAAACTCTGAACCAGACAGGGCATTTCCACGCCCCATGTTTGCTCATAAGCGAAACAAAAATCTAAAATACCTGGTGGTCCACTCTAGATTGCAACCTAAACCACCATTTATACAAAAAACTTTAGGCGGCAGTCACCCTATCACCGGTAACCACAAATGTTCCCATTGTAAGGCGTGTGATGGGGCGATAGTCACAGATAAATTCTTTTATAAAAAAAAGGAAATTAAACTTAGATCCTTTACTAACTGCAAGACGGACAATGTTATATATCTGTTACTCTGTCCCTGTGATAAAGGATATGTTGGCGAGACATCACGACAATTCTCGGTTCGCCTGACAGAACATCGCTCGGCCATCTAAACAAAAAGACTTATGGCGCCGATGGTAAAACACTACCTAGAAATGAACCATAGTGAGACCCAAATAAGATGGTTAATCTTGGAAAAAATTGAAATTAAAAATAACCAACAAGCAGAACCAATAAGAAAACGCAGAGAAGTATTTTGGATTTTTACATTGAGTTCACACATCAATGGGCTAAATTCTGACATCCCATGGGACCAAGCGATACGCTATAATAACTAGTATGGCCAGTGTTTCTATCTAGGTATTCGATTTCTCACATCTTGCTGTACGTCTATGGACATGTACACAGCCATCTGGTGGCGATACTTATATGTATGTTTAACCAATACTGGTTCCTGGTATGGGTTATTTGTCCATTCCATTGGTACATCTGCCGGTTATCTTAATCTTGTTGTATGTTCATGGATATGTGCACATCCTCTGGATGGCGATATTTTTATATATATGCATCCATACATAACACTGGGTGTTTGTACATATGTACTGGATAATTTTTTTACATATAACAACTTAGGGATCTCCTTTAAAGGTCGTTTGATTTTGTTGATTAATGTACTCACAGTTTTTTACTTCTTGTATGCATGGACATGAGTATAGCAACTTGGATGCAATGCTTACATTTTCACTTGAATATCGCCAGATGAATGCGCATATGCATCGGGACTGTTTCTGCATATAATTATGTACATTGACCTCTTTAAATCTTTCATTATGCTATTAAGATCATGGCACTTCCTGTTTTTAAATTTTCCCCTGTCTTTTTCTGTGTTTGGCCGGGCTTAGCTCCGCCTCTCCCGTCATGTGATATCGTCATATGACGTTTCTCCGATAGTATTTGCATCTACGGTTTGGTCCAGTTTTTGACAAGGTCATATGACTGTTCGCCAATAGCATTTTGATTTATTGTCTTTTCTTGTTTTAAAATTTTCTCTGGTTTTTGTGTTTGGCCGGGTTTGACTCCGCCTCTCCCATCATGTGACAAGGCAATATGACTGTTCCCTGATAGTATTTAAATCTACCGTCTTTTTCGCGCCATCAGCTTTTCGGCGTCTTCCAGCCCTTCCGGGTGGCGTTTATACAGAGATTAGAGCTGCCTACCTGTTTGGATCATTGACACCGGTAAGAATAGCGTGAGAATTCGCGGGTCCTCTGCAAACACTCTGGTGTTTATTATTATCTATGAGTGTGGAACTATGCATGTGTATCGGGACATGCATTTCTTTAAAGGGAGGTAAAATCAACATTAAATAGAGGCTTTCAGTGTGTTATGCCACCTGTTTGGAAATACAGCTTCTGTTTCCATAATTATTTACTAACTGTTTCCAGTTAGAAATGGCTTCGCTCTTGAGACGGTATAGCTGTAATCGCTTTTTATGTGTCTGCCCATAAGCTTTTTAATTACAATCTTGAAACTTTTTGATTATTCTGGACGTTTGCGATATGGCTTAAACACTATAAATAGTCATACTACATTCATGCAAGACATTACGTTAATTCACCATTCTGTCTATATAAATAGCTACCTTGTTGTGAGTATTTTCCACTCATGGAACACTCCGCTTCTGTTGTTTACTTTTTAGTATCCATTTTTAACCATCTGAAGGACTAGCAGCTCGTCTGTCCTGTTGGATACATTTTATCGAGTAGGTATGTTTTGCCCTCTTTGATATCTATAGAGGCAGTTTCAACTTTTGACATTCTCACAATTATTTTGGTGCGTGTCTTTACATTTGATGCCCTGGGCCTTTTTCTTTGTTTCAGGGCCTCTTTTTTGAGGAGTCAGCAATCATATTAAAACGTTTCTCCTTTGAAAAAGGTTACTAACTGTACAAGGTAAACATGTAACTTAATTGGGTTGTTATAAATATTTGTTTATATTCAAGGATGTATATAGTGAGTAATGGAAAGCTTCTTATTCTTTTTCTTTTTTCTTTTTTGTTTTGGTATATTCCCCTAGAATTCCACAGATGCATCCTGGATGATGAGTATTAACTCTTTATGATACAATATCCAATTTTGACCTGATCCAATTTTGACCTGAACTATCAAAACAGTTCATTTGTTTGCATACAGATGCTGGATAGACTTGGTAATATATATCTTTATTATTGTGATGTCACACATTTTAAATTTCAGTATTTTTGTGCCATTTGAGCACATTTTTGATCATCATGTATATATTTCTCTACATAAAATACTTATTATGGATAATACATTATATGTTTATGTCTTCTTGATTCAACCTTCATTCAGGGACGTTAACTATTCTTCCATAGTTAGGGGTTGTTGGTACTGTTAATTTGGTATTCACACAAAGAATATAGATCACTAGTAACAGTGACCATTTGCACGTTTGCATTGTTATATGTTGATTAGGAGATTATCTATATGTTTGTATTTATGTTAATTGTCTGTCAGGCTCTTTTCTCTTTTCTTTTTTCTTCTTTTTCTTTCTTTTTTCTTTCTTTTTATCCTTCTTTCTTTGCCTTATAAAAAGAGAGTATATTAGTTTAAATTATGGGTTCTTACCACAATATGAAAATATTATAATAATATACTATAGTGACACTTAAAATTATATCTGTGTGATATATATATTATTCATTACAGAGCACAACATTCTGCGGTGGAACTCCTGATGAAGACAGTGTTTCTGTCGAAACGCGTGTAGAGTCAGCTTGGAAACCACCTAAAAAAGCTTATTTTTCATCATAGTGCTATTGCTGCTTGTTTGTTCGCTATAATCTTTATAAATTTTATCATGTTTGACGGGAAAAAAAATCATATATATCAATATGATCATGTGTTTATAGTATGTCTGTGGTTGTGAATGAATGTAGTTAGAATGTTGTACATTTGTTAGTCTCTGTATGAATTGTTTTTACTTCTAATACATGTTTTTATACTTACCCAAAAACAAGAAAAAGATAAATTAATAAATAAATCTCTTCATTTTTCTAATTTTCTAGTGTCACTATAGTTTGTTTTTCTCCTCATAATGGTTTGAGGGATTTAATGGTCTGAAGTAGCCCTAGAGTATTTACATTTATGTATTTTCCCTGTCTAGGTGTACTTCTCATCAATATCAGGGGCCCCTTTACTTTTCAATTGGTTGGCAGCTCCTGACCATCGAATGTAATGGTCACACAGGCGTGTGCGATTCTGAATGACGCGTCGGACACTTAGGAACCAAAGCGTACGCACTTCTGGTCATAGACTATAATGGCTATATACACGGGTGCGATTCTGAATGACGCGTCGGACACTTAGGGACCAAGGCATACGCACGCCTTGGTCATAGACTGTAATGGCTATATACACGGGTGCGATTTGATAAGACGCGTCGGACGCCTAGGATCCAAGGAGTACGCACCCATTGGCTATTGGCTGTCATGGAGACGAGCCTTGTGTTTTGCTACGTGTACGACTCGTGTGCTGCCTGATTCAGTTGGGCCACTGCAACAATGTTGCAAATTCAATGGTGTCATGATGCAGAAGGTTTGAACGGCGCTGAAGGCGTGTCCGATGCATTCAAAGTCATGGATTGGGGAAATTTGGATAAAGCGAACGAGTCTGACCTATCTCTTTGGCCGCATCGAACAGATACTGCCTCTGTAGCACAGATATAAGGCTGTCTGTTCCCAAGAGACTGCACTTGCTTGCACTACATGCCACAGGACTGCATTACATCACACCACTGCTGCTGTCTCTGCATCCTCTGTATCCTGCAATGGCACATACTGTGGAGAGGGCCCCAGCATTCACTGAGGAGGAGAACCAGGCCCTGCTGGACAGCCTCCTCCCACAGTACTGCAAGCTGTATGGGAAACCAGGGGATCAGGTGAGTGTAGAGTCCACTGCCTTGGCATTTGTACATGTTATCTGACTGGCACTACTAGCATTGTGCTCACCAAGGGCAAGCATGCACACTGAGTAAGTTTAAGTTTCTGAGTGTGTTGATGCATGTACACAGCTGGCAATGTTTCTGATTGACTTACTGTCCTTTTTCCCTTATTTAAATGTGCTTATGTGTGACATACAATTGACTAATAGTGACACTTCATGACATGCAAAACCTAGCAATGATGAAGAGGGAAATGTGACAATGTCTGCCATTCCAGCCATTTCAGCAACCAAAAACTGTAAGGGCAACTATGAACTACTGCAATACACCAGACATGTAAGGGTACCAATCTGCATGAGGGCGTCATGGTGGTTTGGGAATAAGAAATTGCCAGTTCATTGCAGTGAGATAGTTGGTGAGGAGTTGCACCGCAGCTGCAGACCCTAGACCCCAGCTCTCCTCATCAGCTGTGTTGCAGATACAGTGCTGTATGCTTGGCTGCGAAAGTTAAGCAAACACCGGTAACCCCCCCCCCCGGTAGCAAATTTTCTGACTCAATTGATATGTTGTTGTTGCCAGTGTTCACTAATCAATGTGGGTCATGCAATCTAGAGAGAGGCTGGGGAGGGGGTGTAAGTGGAGTGGGTCTACCCGTGCTGGTACACATCCTGTGCAACTCTGTGCCTCACAGTGTCCGGTCTGAGCAGTGAGTGGGTGTCCACCCTGAGGCCAACGGTCTGCCGGCACTGGCATGTCGTGAATTGGGGCTTGCACACAGGACAACTGCCCATTACCATAGTTGCACTACCTGTGTACATGATATGCACTGCAAAGTTCAACATGTGTGTACAACTGTGTGTTTGGGGACATGGGGCATGTGTAGTGATGTTGTCTCACATTGTCATCCTCACAGGTCACTGCCCATGAGAAGAATGAAATATGGCAGACCATCGCCCGGGAAGTTAGGTCGGTGGGGGTCTACAGACGCAGCATCCGTCACTGCCAGAAGAGGTGGCAGGACCTTCGTGGCTGGACTCGGAGGATAGCAAGGGTTCAGCTGAAGCTGTCGCCTCCTCGCAGGAGGGGCGGATGCTGGAACCTGACCCCCCACATGCTACGGATCCTGGCGGTGGTCTTTCCAGACATGGATGGGCAGTTGAAGGCCAGACAGCAGCAAGGAGGGGGTAAGTCCATGCCTTGTTGGTGTATTTGTTTTAACCTGCAGTTTGCACTCCTTCAGCCAAGTTACACTCCCAAAGTTAGTCTGTCTGCTCAGACAAGTCCCATGTGGCTATATTTGGTGATGCCCCATTCACATCTGATGCCCAGGTGTGTCCCTTCCACTCTTTCACATGTGTCACTTGGGTTGTGTGTATTTACTGTTGTCCAAGGGAATGTTGACAGCAACATCAGCAAACTGTACATTGACTGGAGCTACATGGGTGAGGCTAATCTGGGACATGTGTCAGATCATTTATGGATTATTAACCTGTGCTCTGTGTGTGCTCAACATCTCTACACTAATTGCTGTTGTGGGTCAGCATAGGAGTGTGAGGTATTGACCACACACCCATGCAGCAGGCATGCCCAATCGTGAGACCTCAGACATATGATGTGTATGAGTTCCAGAAAATGCATGGTCACCTACATTGTGCTCCTGCTAATCCCATGTATCACATGGCCCATGGACAGGTCTGCCTTCTCCGGTCATCTGAGACACTCTGGCCTCCTAATCTTGTGTGTCAGCCAACACTTCGACCATTGTGGACGTTTATTATCTTGAGTCTGACTCTGTGTCAAGCTGGCCTGCCATTGCTTTTTGTAATTCAGAGGTTTGCTATATGTTTGTCATGGACAGACATCTGACATGTGACTATTGGTTCTGCACACAGGGCAATACATATGTGTGTAGTCACTATAATGTGCATAATGGTGTATTCAACAGATTTGTGTCAGCAGCTTTACTATGTACTTGTGATGTCCTCTGTGTTCATGTATACAGGGTTGTAGACTCACAAACTGTGAAGTGTAATGTTGCTTATGTGGCTTTCTCAAATTCTATCAAATGTGTGTAGCATGTGGTGACCATGTATACATGACCACTACTGGAGTTCCATTCACAGTGCAAACATGAGTGTGACACGTTGCTGATTGTGGAGTCGGCGTGCACTGCCCCTGTGACAGTAGTCAGTACTGACTGATGGGCCTGACAGGCCTGTGGCCTTATGTTACACACTAGTATCTGGGGCATGCTGTATTGTGACGTGTGTCTTGTACTGCAGCCACAGTGTGCTAGCTTTACGTTTCAAGTCATGGGCCGTCATGGTGTCTGGTAATGGAAGTATGTTCATCAGATCAACAATGAGGTCATGCCATCTCAAATGCTGTTCCAAAAGCTGAGTCAGTGGCCTGAAATGTGACATGTGTGTAAGAACACATGACAGTAACTATCATAGCAGATCAGAGTACTGGGTATTCTGGTGATGCCTGCACATGTGCTGGCCGACATCATACATACTATGGTCTGATGGGTCCATTTTCATCATGGGTACAGAAGGCATGGTTCACTGGCAGAATGATAGGTGCCAGGTTCACCTATGTGTGGTAGATTTTGCTGCTGTTTTTAAATGATGCCAGGGCTTGCACAGTGATGTGTTGCATTTAAGGTCATGTGTCCAGTAAATACAGGTGACCGATGTGAATCTGTTTCTCCTCCTTGTTCAGAGCATCATCGGCAGACACTGGAGGGGACAGCTCCACGGACCGTGAGGAGGGGCACAGCCAGACTGGTTCCGCTGTGGAGGAGTCGGAGGGAGCCAGTGGCATGGAGGGTGAGGGGAGCCACACTGAGGGCGAGTCAACAGCCTCTACATCTGCTGCGGACGATGAAGGCTCCAGTGATGATTCCCTGGAGGAGGCGGGTGTGCCAACACCAGAGAACACTGACAGCGACTCTGTCCCCGCCACCTCCACCATCTCCACCATCCCAGTTGCTCCCATCCCAGATGTCCGTGGAGCCCTCTGTGTTAGGGCGAGAGTCTCCTTCAGTCCAGGCACTGCACCCCCTGCATCTGTCTCCCCTGCTGCCCTGAGTGTGGAGTCTGTGGACCTGCTGAAGCAGATTCATGTGGGGCAGACATCAATGCTGAGTGTCCTCCATGCTCACACTAACCTCTTGACACAATTGGTGTCATTCATGGAGGGCATGTCAGCAACCATGTCTGCCCAACAGCGGATCAGTCCGTCCATGGCCTCCTCACTGACGGCAGCAGTGTCCCTCCTCCAGCAGTCCCTCACCCCACCTACCTCTGCCCCATCCACAATCCCCACTACCCTCCCCGATCCGACCACACTCACACCTGCACCGTCACGCACAACAGACCCGAGCAGCAGACGCACAGGGAAATCTAAGTCTAAACGCACAAGCACGCACACACAGGGGACTGAAGGCACACACACACAGGGGATAGGGTACAGACGCACAGACAAGCATCCACAACCACTCCGAAGTCCTCAGACACCTCTCCTGCCAAAACCTCTTCCAGTGACTCCCCTGCAAACCCCCCTTCACAGAAGCTCTTCCTCTGTGAGCTTGGCCTCTTCCCCTCAGATACACCTGTGCCAACTCACAAGGGGAAGAAGAAGGCACCTTGCCGGGAAGGTAGACCCCCACACCCCCACACACCCTCCCCAAGAGCACGGACACTGAGGCCCCCTCCCGGATATCCCCCAGGACCAGGAAGACCCCACCACATTCACACACTCCCACCACACACACTCTGTCCTCAAGCTCCCATGCCACCACTCCTTGTGTTCCCCTGCCACACCCTGCCCCAGGTTCACCCAGCCACCGGTGGCACATCCCCAAAGTCATTAGGCCCTCCCCCCTTCCACAGACACTTATACAACACCCGCCCCTCAGCCTGTTCCTGCAACTGCAATGGAGCCCGTGTCCCCCCCAACTGTTCTGGCCACTGCAGTGGAGCCCCAGCCCACTCCATCGGACATGTTCACTGCAGTGGAGACCCCAAACACTAATCCTGACCCATCCACTGCAGTTGCTCCTATGACCCCTGTACCCACCACCACTCCCCTGCCCGATTCTTGTGCCCCCTGATCCTGTCCCTGCGGTGCCTGGCCTGCCACCATAGATGCCCCTCCAAGGGGTGATGTCCCCTACTGTGTGTCAGTGCAGGCAAGCTATGGGTGACATGTTGTCACTTGTCCCCCATCATGGACTACTTTCATGGACTACCCATTGGCGTTTTTGCATTCAGGACTGGACTTTTCCCCTTTACGTTGATGAATAAAGCTATTTTTTGTTATTTCTTTCCATTGCATCTCATGTACATGATGTTGCTAAGGAGTGTACTGAAGTTGCTGTTGTGCGGCAGCCCCGACACCCACCGACCACGCACGCAACCTGGGAGTCATCCTCGACTCAACGCTCTCCATGGCCAAGCAAGTCAACGCAGTCTCCTCCTCCTGCTTCAACACCCTCCGCATGCTCCGCAAGATCTACAGGTGGATCCCGACAGATACAAGAAGAACAGTCAGCCAGGCCCTCGTCAGTAGCAGACTCGACTATGGAAACGCCCTCTACGCGGGAGCCCCGGCCAAGCTCATCAAGCGACTGCAACGCATTCAAAACGCCTCTGCACGCCTGATCCTCGACGTACCACGCCACAGCCACATCACCCCCCACCTGAGAAACCTGCACTGGCTCCCCGTCGACAGGAGAATCTCCTTCAAACTCCTCATCCACGCACACAAGGCACTCCACAAGACCGGCCCAGCCTACCTCAACAGACGACTCTTCTTCTACGTCCCCAACCGCCAGCTCCGCTCCGCCGACCTCTCCCTCACCACCGTCCCTCGCATTCGAAGAACAACCACCGGCGGCAGATCCTTCTCCCACCTCGTCGCCAAGACCTGGAACACCCTTCCACTCAGCCTACGACAGACCCAAGACCTGCTGACCTTCAGGAGGCTACTCAAGACCTGGCTGTTCGACCAGTAGCGGCACCCCCTCCTTTTTTCCCCAGCGCCTTGAGACCCTCGCGGGTAAGTAGTGCGCTCTACAAATTCTGTGATTGATTGATTGCTATTGTCATTTGCCAAAAAGTGATATGATGTTGTGATGTGCCTCATGTGGGCCATGGTACATGAGTCCTATTGCAGTATGTCTCCAAATCATCATTGGGTGTCGTTACATTCTCATGATCACAACTGCTTTAGCACAGGGAGAAGTACAGCCTTTGAAGTACTTCACATCTTTGTTTTACACTGTTGCACAGGTTTCGTGCTGACATGTGTGCACATCTTTCTTCTTACTGTCTCGGGCCGTCAGCACCGGACATGCATTTTGAAGCTTGGGTGATGAGCAAGTGATCTGTGTCATCAGCGCTACTTGCCATACATATGTTTTGAGTATGTGCTGGTGAGTTCAGGGACACTCCAGGACACAGGCTGATGTGACCAGAACCTTCAGGTTGAATTAATAGGTGGCTCACTGGCGGAGTTTTGGTCTGACATGCCTTGGCCCTGCACAGACGACTGTTGGCACAGCTGAGTTACACATGAGTGGAGTCACCTCATGGCAGTGTGTAATTCCGTGTCATTGACTGGGCCCATGTGTTGTGTGATGTGTGCATGTCTCAGTGGCTTACCTTGCTATTTTCCACACAGCCTAGATTCCCTGCAGATGTTCCGGATTGTGATGCTTGCTGAGTTGTCCTGTGTTTATCATAGGTGTGAGGACTAGGTTTCCTGGGATGTAGGAGCATGGTAAATAGTGGTCATATGGGAGTACTCAGTGGGTTTGTTTGATGTAAAGGCCCTGGTATGTGTGCAAACGCCCCTGGGCCATAATCAGGATTCACCACGGCACTTTGGTGTTTCCAAAATCAGGTTGTTTTCACTTTGTGGTGTCTTCATGTGACTGGGTCACTTGTATGTGTGTGTGAGTGCTGACACTCATCAGATCCTAGCCTTCAATGTCTGATGCTGTCAAAATGTGTTCTTTGTGGGTCTCCATGTGCTCTCCATTGGTCTGGAACTGTGACAAGGATCCCAATGTGTCAGTTAAGTGTCACGTCATTCACATGTACCTCATAATATACAGTGTGGGAGTCATTCGCAAGGGATGTTGCCTGGCCATGTGTGATGTGTTTGTACACCTTGGATCCCCCCTCCACCCCTGGGATTGTCATCGGTGCATGTGCAATGTCTGGAGTCCATGTGGGCTTGGCTGCTGCTCATTGGTGCAGATCAAGGTGTGTGGCATTTGGAGTGGGCATATGTGAGTGCTCTCATGTCTAGGACCCTACATACATAATGGGCTCACATCACAGCCCATGGCCGTTTAGTTTTCTGAGTGAGTGTGATGGCAGTTTGGCTGTCACTACATGCCACAGTGCGCACATGTGACTGTGCTCCACAGTAGGGTCTACATCCAAATTTGTAATCGCATAGGGCTCATCATACAGGCTACTGTCGCCACAATGTGTGCTCCTTGTGGGTATTGATGGAGTGGGTCTGTCTCTTGCTGTGTTTGTTGCTGTGCAGCCCAGCTTAGGTCACATGAGTGTGTTGTGGAACCACTAATGTCACAATGGCTGATTGCCCACATAGAGGTAGCCAGTTCCTGGGGGACTTCTGGATGGCAGTGTGTACACATATATCTGTTTTGAGTTAAACCACACATGATGTGTGTCGTACTAGCCTGGGTACACTGAGACACACACACATGATGTGTTCATTATGCAGTGTGGGGCTGGCTGGTTGTGTTTGTGCACCTGCACCCATGCATTGGTATGGCTTTTCTGGACATTGCCTGGAAGTCGGGTGTAGGCATTGCCGTACTGTCCCTGGCACTCATACCTCATCATTCGGCGCATTCTTCATGGTTATGTTCCATTGCTGCCATGGTATGGGTCTTGATCACCTGATGGCTGCAATCTACACAGGATTCCTTGGTATGTGTGTCTGTTTGTGTGCATATGTGTGTATGCATTCTGGTGGCCACTACTTACATTGTGTAATTGTACATTTGAGGCATTGTCAGCCCCCATGTGCACTGCTACTCTGCACATGTCAGAGGGATGTTAGTCGACGCTGGACACTTCCACTCAACAGATCTGTGTTTGTTTGCAACACACCCACTACTTAGCCACTAAATTTCTTGTGGTTTTACGACCAGGAATCTGACATGCAGATTTGCATTGGCTGTCAATTTTGGACAAGCACTCACATGTGGCTCACTGAGGTGGGGTGGGGTTTTTCCCCATTGATGCAATGTTCCCGATATGCATGGATTTAGGATGCCAAACTCACCTTTTGGTCAGAGTAGGGTGGGAGGAATCAAGCCCCATTGGCACGATGTACCACGTTTGATGGTGTTTTTGACCCCACATCCACCTTTTGCTCACATGTGATGTGAGTTACAGTATGTGTTCCCTTTCAGTGTCACTGTTTCAGGGACTTCACACACAATACACAATCTTGGCATGATGGTAGGGTGAGGGGTGTTTGGCCTACAAGCAGTATGGGTGGGAATGCTGGTAGTGATAGGCATCCCCCCTTGTAGGTAGAGTATGCTGGTAGTGATAGGCATCCACCCCCTATGGGCTGGACAGTGCTGATAGTGATAGGCATCCACCCCCTATGGGCTGGACAGTGCTGATAGTGATAGGCATCCCCCCTTGTAGGTAGGGTATGCTGGTAGTGATGGGCATCCACCCCCTCTGGGCTGGACAGTGCTGATAGTGATAGGCATCCACCCCCATGTAGGTTGGGACTGCTGGTGGTGATGGGCATCCCCCCTATGGGTTAAGGACTAGGCATCCACCCCCTATGGGCTGGAGAATGCTGGTAGGTATAGGCATCCCCCCTTGTAGGTAGAGTATGCTGGTAGTGATAGGCATCCCCCCTTGTAGGTAGAGTATGCTGGTAGTGATAGGCATCCCCCCTTGTAGGTAGAGTATGCTGGTAGTGATAGGCACTCACCCCCATGCAGGTGGAGTATGCTGGTAGTGATAGGCATCCACCCCCATGTAGGTTGGGACTGCTGGTGGTGATGGGCATCCCCCCTATGGGTTGAGGACTAGGCAACCACCCCCTATGTGCTGGAGAATGCTGGTAGTGATAGGCATCCCCCCTTGTAGGTAGAGTATGCTGGTAGTGATAGGCATCCCCCCTTGTAGGTAGAGTATGCTGGTAGTGATAGGCACTCACCCCCATGCAGGTGGAGTATGCTGGTAGTGATAGGCATCCACCCCCATGTAGGTTGGGACTGCTGGTGGTGATGGGCATCCCCCCTATGGGCTGGAGTATGCTGGTAATGATGGGCATCCACCCCCTCTGGGCTGGACAGTGCTGATAGTGGTAGGCATCCACCCCCATGTAGGTTGGGACTGCTGGTGGTGATGGGCATCCTCCCCTAGGGGTTAAGGACTTGGTATCCACCCCCTATGGGCTGGAGAATGCTGGTAGTGATAGGCATCCCCCCTTGTAGGTAGAGTATGCTGGCAGTGATAGGCATCCCCCCTTGTAGGTGGAGTATGCTGGTAGTGATAGGCATCCCCCTTGTAGGTAGAGTATGCTGGTAGTGATTGGCACTCACCCCCATGCAGGTGGAGTATGCTGGTTGTGATAGGCATCCACCCCCATGTAGGTTGGGACTGCTGGTGGTGATGGGCATTCCCCCCTATGGGTTGAGGACTAGGCATCCACCCCCTATGTGCTGGAGAATGCTGGTAGTGATAGGCATCCCCCCTTGTAGGTAGAGTATGCTGGTAGTGATAGGCATCCTCCCTTGTAGGTAGAGTATGCTGGTAGTGATAGGCATCCCCCCTTGTAGGTAGAGTATGCTGGTAGTGATAGGCATCCACCCCCATGTAGGTTGGGACTGCTGGTGGTGATGGGCATCCACCCCCTATGGGCTGGAGTATGCTGGTAGTGAGGGGCATCCACCCCCTCTGGGCTGGACAGTGCTGATAGTGGTAGGCATCCACCCCCATGTAGGTTGGGACTGCTGGTGGTGATGGGCATCCCCCCTATGGGTTAAGGACTAGGCATCCACCCCCTATGTGCTGGAGAATGCTGGTAGTGATAGGCATCCCCCCTTGTAGGTAGAGTATGCTGGTAGTGATAGGCACTCACCCCCATGCAGGTGGAGTATGCTGGTAGTGATAGTCACTCACCCCCATGCAGGTGGAGTATGCTGGTAGTGATAGGCACTCACCCCCATGCAGGTGGAGTATGCTGGTAGTGATAGGCATCCACCCCCATGTAGGTTGGGACTGCTGGTGGTGATGGGCATCCACCCCCTATGGGCTGGAGTATGCTGGTAGTGATGGGCATCCACCCCCTCTGGGCTGGACAGTGCTGATAGTGGTAGGCATCCACCCCCATGTAGGTTGGGACTGCTGGTGGTGATAGGCACTCACCCCCATGCATCCACCCCCTCTGGGCTGGACAGTGCTGATAGTGGTAGGCATCCACCCCCATGTAGGTTGGGACTGCTGGTGGTGATGGGCATTCCCCCTATGGGTCAAGGACTAGGCATCCACCCCCTATGTGCTGGAGAATGCTGGTAGTGATAGGCAACCCCCCTTGTAGGTAGAGAATGCTGGTAGTGATAGGCACTCACCCCCATGCAGGTGGAGTATGCTGGTAGTGATAGTCACTCACCCCCATGCAGGTGGAGTATGCTGGTAGTGATAGGCACTCACCCCCATGCAGGTGGAGTATGCTGGTAGTGATAGGCATCCACCCCCATGTAGGTTGGGACTGCTGGTGGTGATGGGCATCCACCCCCTATGGGCTGGAGTATGCTGGTAGTGATGGGCATCCACCTCCTCTGGGCTGGACAGTGCTGATAGTGGTAGGCATCCACCCCCATGTAGGTTGGGACTGCTGGTGGTGATGGGCATTCCCCCTATGGGTCAAGGACTAGGCATCCACCCCCTATGTGCTGGAGAATGCTGGTAGTGATAGGCAACCCCCCTTGTAGGTAGAGAATGCTGGTAGTGATAGGCATCCCCCTTTGTAGGTAGAGTATGCTCGTAGTGATAGGCACTCACCCCCATGCAGGTGGAGTATGCTGGTAGTGATAGGCATCCACCCCCATGTAGGTTGGGACTGCTGGTGGTGATGGGCATCCCCCTTATGGGTTGAGGACTAGGCAACCACCCCCTATGTGCTGGAGAATGCTGGTAGTGATAGGCATCCCCCCTTGTAGGTAGAGTATGCTGGTAGTGATAGGCATCCCCCCTTGTAGGTAGAGTATGCTGGTAGTGATAGGCACACACCCCCATGCAGGTGGAGTATGCTGGTAGTGATAGGCATCCACCCCCATGTAGGTTGGGACTTCTGGTGTTGATGGGCATCCCCCCTATGGCTTGAGGACTAGGCATCCACCCCCTATGTGCTGGAGAATGCTGGTAGTGATAGGCATCCCCCGTTGTAGGTAGAGTATGCTGGTAGTGATAGGCATCCCCCCTTGCAGGTAGAGTATGCTGGTAGTGATAGGCACTCATCCCCATGCAGGTGGAGTATGCTGGTAGTGATAGGCACTCACCCCCATGCAGGTGGAGTATGCTGGTAGTGATAGTCACTCACCCCCTTGTAGGTAGAGTATGCTGGTAGTGATAGGCATCCCCCCTTGTAGGTAGAGTATGCTGGTAGTGATAGGCACTCACCCCCATGCAGGTGGAGTATGCTGGTGGTGATAGGCATCCACCCCCATGTAGGTTGGGACTGCTGGTGGTGATGAGCATCCACCCCCTATGGGCTGGAGGATGCTGGTAGTGATGGGCATCCACCCCCTCTGGGCTGGACAGTGCTGATAGTGGTAGGCATCCACCCCCATGTAGGTTGGGACTGCTGGTGGTGATGGGCATCCCCCCTATGGGTTAAGGACTAGGCATCCACCCCCTATGTGCTGGAGAATGCTGGTAGTGATGGGCACTCACACCCATGCAGGTAGAGTATGCTGTTAGTGATAGGTATCCCCCCTTGTAGGTAGGGTATGCTGGTAGTGATAGGCATCCCCCCTTGTAGGTGGAGTATCCTGGTAGTGCTGGGCATCCACCCCCATGCAGGTGGAGTATGCTGGTAGTGATAGGCATCCACCCCCTATGGGCTAAACACTGCTGGTAATGATGGGCACCCCCCCTATTGGTTGTGCCTGCTGGTAGTTATGGCTATCTACCCCCTATGGGTGTTGAACTTGCCGTCTGTGGGGTACGCGTCGATTCCTGTTGTTCATTCGGTCATAGACGTACAGTGCAGGGATGACATGCGCGATCGGATACATGCTTGGTTCGTCTCGTACCCGCTGTTCGTGTTGTGGCGCGAATCGACGCGAAGAGACTCCTGTTCCGGATGCTGAGACGTCCCGTCAGTGGCAAACCGTTCGGCGCGTAGGAAGTGCGCATCGTACTTGCCTGGCCGGAAGCTGCTGTTTAAATGCCTCCGGACGAGTCGATTTCAGCGGTTATGGTTCCGGGTCGTATGGAAAATGTAGCTGATTTAGGAGCCTACAGCTCGGTTGGCAATCGGACACATTTGCGCATCGTACTTCCTTGTCCGGATGGATCGGCTCCGGGACCGAGTGGGTCGTAAGGTAAGGCTACGGACGGCTCTCGGAGGGCTGACCGACCCGGATCTGAATCGGCCCCTAAGTAGTTGTTTTCATTAATATGTTGAGTAAAATTTAAAATGTCAATTTCTTGTTGTGTTTTTTCTTTTGTAATAAATTGCAATTCCATTATTTGTTTGTTGAATTTGTCAAATATAATTCGATGATATTGGTTAATTAAAAAGCTAGTGTTATCTGCTTTTTTGGTTGTGTTTATTTCTGTTAGACATAGAATATCGGCATTCATGATATTATTATCTGCTGTTATTGCTTTGAATTTTTTTTGTAGTGACCGTATATTATGTACAATAATATTAATATGTGTGCTGCATTGGGCTATTTGTTGTACTGATATTTGCAATGGCATATTTGTTTTTAATCTTAGCATTTCTTCATGTACTTTTGGATGTACTAGTATTTTGTTTTCATCAAAGTTTTTAATGTATATGTTTGATAATGATTTTGCTCTGCTTAAAGCTACATAATGTAAGTGATGTATTTTACTATTGTTAAAGAATATATAAAGTGGTTCAATTGCTTCGCCTTGTGTCCTATGTATAGTACGTGCAGATGATTGGCGTAATGGAAATTGTTTGCGTATAATTCTAATAAATGTTTTTGTGAATTGAAAATGTCTTAATATAGGATGTATTAGTGTCCAATTATTTGAAATGTTAATGTGATATAAGTGTCTGTTTTGTAGTCTTGTAATTTTCCCTACATTTTCATTATCAAAACTGATCCAAATTACAATTGCTGTGTTGTTAATAGCTTCAACAAATTCTACTATACCTGTTGCACCATTAGTTAAGCCATCATTAACATTAATATTCCAAGTTAAATCATAGCGTAATTTTTACGCAATGTGTAATATGTATAGAAGGCCCATAGTTTTTGTTGGATCAGTCGGTAATTGTTTGAGTATTGTTTACTTAACTTGTTCTGTAGGATCTGAAGCAAGTGTATCAATTGCTACTGTTGTGTAAACTGGATATTGTTGTATATGTTGCATTAAAACTTCATTATTAATGGTATTAACTTCTTTGTTAGTTGACATAATATATGGTATAGTTTTGCTAATACTGGTATGTGGTTGTATTTCACGTAATTTAATTTGTGAAATATCAGTGTTTGTTTGTTTTCCTTCTCTTAGTTGCCTCATTATTTTTGTGAGTTCTAATAATCTAAAATGTGTTTTCCATAAGTTAGTACTTAGTGGTCCATATGAATGGTTAGAATTGTCAAATATGTATGTGTCAAAAACAGGCTTTAATTGATAGAAATCTCCAATTGCTAAAATGGAGATTCCTCCAAAAGGTTGGTTAGATGTTTTTATTTCTTGTAATGTGTTATGTATGAAATTGAAAATATTTGTTCCAACCATTGATATTTTATTTATTATTAGCAGTCTAAAATGCATTAGTTGATTTTGTAGTGCACTTTTGTGTTCATGAGTTAGTGGTTTATAAGTTAACATTTGTGTTACAGGTATTTTAAATGTACTATGTAGTGTTTATTTATTTATGATATGTGCTGCTTTGCCTGTTGGAGCTGTAAGCAATATATAGATGTTGTCTGGATTTTCTCCTGCTTTGGTATTGTAGTAGCGTAATAATGTTTGATAAAGTGCAGTAATAAGAAAGCTCTTTCCAACTCCTGCACCACCAGTACAAAATGTATAGCAGGGTGTTTCTTCTGTTTTTATCCAATGTAAATGATGGTGAATAACGTTTAGTTGTTCAGTTGTTAAATTATTCATTATATCATTGTATTTGTCATTTGGTAGGATATAATTAGTTAATACTTCCTCTTCAGTAGTGCTTCTAATGCCTAAATCTAATGACACGTCATATAGTAGTTGTTCATTGAATTGGGCATCATTGGATATGGTATCAGATGGTACTGTAGCTATTGGTGATACTGGAGGTGTGTGTATTGTATCATTGTTAATCTTGCTATTAGTATTTATAAGTATTTCATTGTGTTTATTATAGTTGTTGTGATATATATCAACAGTGTGCTTAATTTGCATATATCTTTCATAGTATGTGTCCTTATTACAAATAATTTTATTTTCTTCTCTCCATGGGTAATAAAGCATTAGCAATTCTCGGTAATAATTTTCTGAGTCATCTATTGTTAAAGCTGCAATAGCGAATCATTTTTTCTTTTTGCGTTTTGTATAGTCTGTGGCTATTTGTTCATGATGTAAGTTATCTATTTCAAGTTCTTCCTCATCTGAGCTGTAAAAGTTGTTTTCTAGAAGTAAATTGTCATGGTCATTTTGAATTTTTCTTTTTTGTTTTTTATTCTTTTCATTGTACATGGATGCATAGTCAGCTAATGTACATTGTTCTAATGTTTTTGGGCGTTTGCTGTATTTTACAATAATATTGTCAAATTGTATGCTACTGGATGTATCTGGTAATGAGTTTATAGTATCTAGGTCTCTCATTAAATATGTCCGTTTTTCTAGTGGGCTTGTATTAATGAATACAAATGATCGAGAACTTTTCCGTAAAGGAATTTGAAGAATAAGAAAAGCTGCTTCTTGTGCACTTATTTAAGTACAGTTTAAGAACTTGTTACCTATGTGCTTTAGTTGATCTTTAATATTTGGATTGTGGTATAATTCTTTTGCTGCTTGTGAAATTATTTTACTCATTCCGCGTTGTGATTTGCTAATATATGAAATAATGTATACAGCACAAGTATAAGCATCTAAAATGTATTGCAAATCTATGTTTGCTTGCCATGCTTGTAAAATTGTAGAATTATAGTTATTAATAAAGTATTCAACTGGTATCCTTTTTTTAAAAATGTAGTTTTTTGTATAATTGATTTTATACATTTAATATATTGTTCTACATTTAATTGCATATATTCTAAAAAATGTATAAAAGTATAACTATTAAATTCTTGTGTATTCATAGTTGCATGTATTAGTTCAATATGCTGTAGTAACTCTGTATCTGTTTGTCTAGTGTTAATGGTTCTAGTATCATAGTTTGTGGCATTGGATATTTAGGGTACTGATATTTGCATATTCTTTTATGTGGCAATTTTTTGTATGTCCATGTCTTTGTAGTGGTAATAAAGGTTCTATGTATGAATCCTGTGTTTTTGCACATGTGATGTACTTATTGATAAAAGTAATGACTTCATTTAGTTCTGATTTGCCATATTGTGGAGCATTTTCAATCCATATTAAAGCATGTATATGTGGTGATCCCCGTTGTTGAAATTCAACTCTATAAAAGTAATCTATTATTTTGCCAATGGGGTTACTTTTATGTAATAAAATACAATTAAATAATTTTCTAACTTGAAAGTCAAAATGGCGTGCACATGTAATGGGATTTTGCTGTATTAATGTGCATTTTGTTTCCCAAGACATATTTTCAAATTCTTCTTTTGTGCATTCATTCCTATTTTCGATACATAATAATATATTAATTAAATGATACCATTTTGTTTCTGCAGCTGATAAAGTTAAAAAAAATGTTGGAATTCCCAATTGTCTTATCATTGCAAAAAGATCTTTTTTTGCAATGTTCCCAATATGGTGGGGAACTACGAATAGTTTTAAGTATTTTATATACTTCATTGTACCGCAAAATGCTTTCTAAATTTTCTTTTATGTCTTTTGCAGTTATAACTTTTCCATTATTAAAATGTTTTCTAAGTGATATGTATATTTTGCCTTGTATTTGTCTTATGTGTAATTTTTTTAGCTTAAAGAAAATATTAGTTATAGATTTAGCTACTCTTCTGTCACAGCTTCTTAATTCCCATTGACATATTGTACTGTAATGTACAGGTACGTATCTATCTTTATTAGTAGGCCTTCGTTCGCCACCAAAAATTTTGGAAAAGCTAAATATTCATAGTCTTTACCTTCACATAAACCTCTCGGTGTGTTATGTTCGGCAGGTGCTAAATTTAAGATATTAATGTTATCAGCGGTAATAGTTCCATTAGTTAACATAGTATCTAAATTTCCTGCTGGAATGTTGTCTGAAGAATCAGATGTATTGTTTGTTTAAGAGGTTTCACTGTAATAGTTTATTTCTTCTGGTCTTTACTCCCAATCTGGATTAACAATGACTCCATATTCTTTGTACATAGTGCTATTTTGTGCTAACCATAGTGCTGCTCATTTTACTTTATTTGGTCTAACATTTTCAAAATGTCTATATGATTTATAACTTAATTTTCTTTTTAATTTTATAGGAATTGTCATGTTATCATTAATTTGCCTGGGTAATATTGTATCAGTTGTCATAACATCTGCGGGTACATTAACAATAGCACCCGATAATGATTTTTGGAATCCACGTGGTAATGTTTTAATTTGTAGAAAGGGTATTCTTGGTGATACTAATCTTTCTTCTAAATTATGCAAGTGTAATTCTGTGGGTATTTTGGGGAATGCCATTCCATTAAGAAAAGAACAGGGTGGTATTTTATCTTTGCAAATATATGTATAGCATGTTTTGCATATAGAGTTAGTTTTGTGTTTGCTAATGTTACATTGTATAAATTTTGGATGTTTGCTAAGACAGTGGGTTTGTCGTAGTGATTGTTTATGCCACAATTGATTGCAAATAGTACAAGTGTACTCTGGGCCATATGATATTTTTGCATGAAAGTTACTAATTATAGCATTTCTTGTTTCTATGTTTATGTTTGCGTGACTGCTATTTGTATTTTCTATGTTTTCTTCTATACATTTTCTTTTTCCGCTATTGGCTGTATTGGGTAATTGAATATTAACTGGTCCTTTTTGAGTATTTGACATATTTTCTTGTTGTAAATTAATACATTTGTTTAGAGGCTGATGTGTTGTAGAATTATGTATTGATGTAGATGCTTTTTCTATAGTAACTATGCTATTGCACTCACTATGTTTTGCCATGTATTTGTTTTTTTCTGTATTATAATCATATGTATTGCTAACTATATTTGTATATGTGTTAGTACTATCTGCAATATTTATTGAAGTAGATGGTTGTAGTATATTTATCATGCAATTGTGACTATTTTTAGGTTGTGATTTTTCTGTTACTGCAGTAGGTATAAGTGTATTGCTAACTATATGTGCATATGTTTTATTAGAATGTAAGTTAAATATTGCTGCAGATGGTTGGTCTATATTTACTATGCTGTTGCTGTAAGGATTTTCCAAAATATTGTTTCCTGTTTGTGTAGTAGGTGTAATAATATTTGTTAAAGTATTTTTATATGTTTTTGTAGTATGGACATATATGTTTTTAATAGTTGTTAGTGTTTTTTTGGTCTGGTTTCTTTTTTGTGTTTTTTTTAAGTGATTTCTTTTTAATTGTATTAATTTGTATAGTAATGCATGTTCCATTAGGATGAGGCATTCCTTTGTTATCTCGGCTATGTGAGCTATAAAGTATGTATTTATAGCTTTAACAATTGAAATTACATATGTATCTATGCATAATAATTTGCCAAAATGTAAAGTTAATGCAAAAGTTAATGTTGTTGTAATTTCTGTATCTAAAGGATCATTTGGTGTTAATATGTTTTTAAAAAAACATTTACAGACCTTTATAGAATATACAATGTTATTGTGTTGTATGTAATTAGGTCAATCTTCTGGATGCATTGGTATTTTCTTATTAAGAGACTGCATTTCTATATATAAAGCATCTCCTAGATCCATAATATAATGTAAATCTTGTGTAGTCCAAGTATGTGCAGGTTTATCGTGGTTATGTATAATTGCAAATGTACTATTTGTTAGACATTGTTTGCCTTTCGAATTGCTTGTAAACTTTTCATGTGCTTGATGATAATTTGCTTGTTTTATAATACCTGTTTCTTGTTGAGAATTAAATACATTTTTTCCCTGTAAATTAGTAAACTGGTATATCTGCTGATGTGTTTTAGAAGAATTCTCTGTTGTGGGTTCTTTTAATGTTAATATGGTATTGGTGTCATTATTTTGGGTTATTATTGTATGAGTTTTAGTAGTAGGTTTGTATGTATTGTGAACTATATATGCACATGTGTCAGTAGTATGTGAATTATATATTGATGTAGTTGGTTGTTGTAAATTCCTTGTGCTGTTGCTGTTACTATGTTGTGGTGTTGTTTTGTCTTTTTGTGTAGTAGACACAAGTGTATTGCTAACTAAATTTGCAAATGTGTTAATAGTATTTGTATTATATATTGATGTAGGTGGTTGATCTTTATTTACTATGCTATTGCTGTTAGGATTTTGTAGAATTATTTTTTCTGTTTGTACATTAGTTAGAATTGTGTCTTCAAATGCGTTTGTATCTGCTTGAGTAGTATGCACATAAATGTTTTTTATTGTGGCAGCTGCTGCTTTTTGTATGTTTCTTTGCAGTGCTTTTTGCAGTGAATCTTTTTTAATTGTATTTATATCTATGGGAGTTAATTCAAATGCAACATAATCTGTATTATGTACCTTCATACTATTTGCCAGATTTAAAATGTATTCCATTAGTGTATTGAAAGTAGTTATTTGAATAGTAATGCATGTTCCATTTGGATGAGGCATTCCTTTGTTATCACGGCTATGTGAATCAAATACAAAGTAGGCATTGATATTGTGTATAATGGAAATTACATAAGTATCCATGCAAAGTAAAATGCCAGAATGTAAACTTAGTGAAAATGTTAATGCTGTTTTAGTAGCTAGATATAATGGATCAATAGGTTTCAATATGTTTCCATAATAAGGTTTACTGAGTTTAATAGAATACAGGTTGTTATTGTGTTGTATGTAATTAGGTAAATCATCAGGATGCATAAGTATTTCTTTATTAAGGCAGTGCATTTCTGTATATAAAGCATCTCCTAGGTTCATAATATAATGTAAATCTTCTGTAGTCCATGTATGTGCAGGTTTGTAGTAGTTATGAATAATCGCAAATGTGCTATTTGGTAGACATTGTTTGCCTCTTGAATTGGTAGCAAATTTTTCATGTCCTTGATGATAATTAGCTTGTATTATTTTATTCATATTTATATTGATACAGATATGGTGCTTTTTATGAATGTATGTATTTATCTAGTTATCATTTTTTTTTATTTATGTATCTATATATATATTCACTGAAAAAACCATAGGTTTCAGGCACGTTATAGTTAGAAATTAGCATTAAAAAAACCTTAGAAATTCACTGAAAAAACCATAGGTTTCAGGGGCGTTATAGTTAGTTGGACATTTCACTCGTACAAAACCATAGAAATTCCCCGTTATAGTTAGTTCAGCTAACTATAACTCGCGCGCCCACAATGCACTGCTGATGACGTCACATATTACATCACTCATGACATGGTCAGTGACATCACTCATGACATCACTGATGACATCTCAAATGACATCACTGATGACATCATCCTTGTGATAGAGTGGCAGACCTCCTCTCACCCTAATATAACCTTTGATACACAAACTCAAAAATACAAACTAACATTTTCAAAACAATGGACATACCAATACCAGTTACAACACACCTATTCAGTAATTCCAAGATCTACACACACATCCACTCATTCACCAACAGTCCCTATACAGTCACTCATACATGTACTTACTCATCATATGTACTCATACACCTATACATCCTGTTACACACCGCCACTCATCCATAGAGTTACTCACACACATAGTCACACATGCAAACAAAGTATCAAACATCCATTTACTTGCATATACAGTTATACACACACTACCACACTTACTTCTACAGAAACTTACACATACTTACTCTCTTAAACAATCACTTATAGAAACACCTACTTATTTGTACAGGAACTCTTCCAATCTCTCACTCTCACATATACTCACTTATATACACCAATACTCACATATACTAGTTTAAAACATATGTAGTTACTCATAAAGACACTATTGAGACAGTCATTCACTCACTAACACACCCATACACATACTCATCCACCTATACAGTCCTGCACACATGCTGTCTTCAACACATACAAACAGTGAGTCACTCATTCATGCATCTATGCACTAAGTAATACCCCCCACCGAACCATACAGACACTCAGACACTCATACTGATACTCAAAAAACCAACTAATAACCCATATAGACACTCATGTAGCTACTCACCAACCCATGCAGCCACTTATACACAAAGTGAGAGACTGATACAGATATTTTCATATTTAAACATTACTCACTAACCCATGTATTCACTAAGATACACTTAGTCAGTTATACAATCAATTTTACAAAAAAAATCATCCATTTAGACACTTATATACCCATTTATTCTTCCATCGACCTTGAGATATACATATATAAAACATATTTAATTTTCAGAAAAACACACATTCACTGGATGATGTCATCAGAGATGTCATCAGTGATGTAATTTGAGATGTCATCAGTGATGTCATGAGTGATGTCACTGACCATGTCATGAGTGATGTAATATGTGACGTCATCAGCAGTGCATTGCGGGCGCGCGAGTTATAGTTAGCTGAACTAACTATAACGGGGGAATTTCTATGGTTTTGTACGAGTGAAATGTCCAACTAACTATAACGCCCCTGAAACCTATGGTTTTTTTCAGTGAATTTCTAAGGTTTTTAAATGCTAATTTCTAACTATAACGTGCCTGAAACCTATGGTTTTTTCAGTGAATATATATATATATTTATTATACTATGTATACATGTGAAAATGTCTTGGTCCCCTGTTTGCCTCGGTGGCACGGAAAAAATGGGTGGAACTGACGTCAGCAGGCCGACGAGGTCCTCTTATGGCTCCGATGACGTCATACGGTGTCGCGAGCGGAGCCGTGCTCGTTGACGTGGGAGAGCTAGGAAAGAATTTCCGTGGAATGCTGGTGCAGGGGATATTCACCTAAGTGTTCAGGCTAGTCCTTTGGGTGCAACTGTTTATGTTGCCACTCCAGAAACCGAAACCAGTGATCCGAGGGCAGAGGCCCTGCAGATGGCACACGAGGTGGGGTGCCCAGTCGTGTGCACCGGCGGGGCAGCGAAGTGACAAGCACCACAACCCACAAAAAAGGTAACGAGGGCACTGAATAACACAGGATCTTCTCTTTGTATCTGGCAGGAACAACGAAGTTAAAATGCCCTAGTACCAAAATGTAGAATTAGTGCTACAACGGTCTTCAAGAGGACCTGCGATGCCGCTTCTGCCTCCCGTACCCTGGAGGCGGCACATGGGTCACGCGGTACGGTCATACTGCGGTGGGACGCACACTAGTTGACCTCTCATGGCACTGCTCCACACTTCAGGGAGGACGCTTTCCATTAGCTATGTTTTCTGATGACATGTCGCGCCGGCCCTGTCCAACAACAGAACTCCTTTAGATCCAAACAGACTCTTCCACTCTCTCACCGGAAGTGAAACCAGGCCACGCGGACACTTTCACAATACAACAGCCGGGAATGCACTTTTCGGTAAAAAAACCACATTCCTTCCTCCTAATTAATCAAATAAACGTCTCACTGAAGAACAGGGGCCAGCTTCGATCGGTAAACAGCCGTTACAACGACTTTTTACTTTGCGATACCATTACAACGCATGCATTACCACGCATGCGTTGTACGTAAAGAAGTCATTACTACGCATTTTTTTAGAGCGCATGGTCATTTACCACGCATGCCTTTACAACAAATTTTGTTGTAAAGGTATTTATGGTAAATGACCATGCGTTCTAAAAACATGTAGACGATCCATGTCGTTGTAAGGAAACAGAGGCTGTTGCGTTTCCTCACAATGACGTGCACCGCCCTCAGAGATGACGTGAAGCAGGAACCACGAGGAGAGAGGAACCATGAGGAGTGAGAGGTAAGGGGGATTGGGCATGGGGTGGGGGTTTCTTTTCTAGGGTTTAGGGTAGTGCAGTGGTGTTTGGGTGGTGTAGGGGGTCGTGCTGGGGGTAGTGTTTTAGGGTTTAGGGTAGTGCAGTGGTGTTTGGGTAGTGTAGGGGGTTGTGCTGGGGTAGTGTTTTAGGGTTTAGGGTAGTGCAGTGGTGTTTGAGTAGTGTAGGGGTCATGCTGATGGTAGTGTTTTAGGGTTTAGGGTAGTGCAGTGGTGTATGGGTAGTGTAGGGGGTTGTGCTGGGGTAGTGTTTTAGGGTTTAGGGTAGTGCAGTGGTGTTTGAGTAGTGTAGGGGTCATGCTGATGGTAGTGTTTTAGGGTTTAGGGTATTGCAGTGGTGTTTGTGTAGTTTAGGGGGTCATGCTGGGGGTAGTGTTTTATGGTTTAGGGTAGTGCAGTGGTGTTTGGGTAGTGTAGGGGGTCGTCCTGGGGGTAGATTTAGGGTTTAGGGTAGTGCAGTGGTGTTTGGGTAGTGTAGGGAGTCGTGCTGGGGGTAGTGTTTTAGGGTTTAGGGTAGTGCAGTGGTCTTTGTGTAGTGTAGGGGTTGTGCTGGGGTAGTGTTTTAGGGTTTATGTTAGTGCAATGGTGTTTGGGTAGTGTAGGGGGTAGTGCTGGGGTAGTGTTTTAGGGTTTAGGGCAGTGCAGTGGTGTTTGTGTAGTGAAGGGGGTCATGCTGTGGGTAGTGTTTTAGGGTTTAGGGTAGTGCAGTCATGTTTGTGTAGTGTAGGGGGTCGTGTTTTAGGGTATAGGGTAGTGCAGTGGTGTTTGGGTAGTGTAGGGGGTCATGCTGGGGTTAGTGTTTTAGGGTTTAGGGTAGTGCAGTGGTGTTTGGGTAGTGTAGGGGGTCGTGCTGGGGGTAGTGTTTTAGGGTTTATGGTAGTGCAGTGGTGTTTTTGTAGTGTGGGAGGTCATCCTGGGGGTATATTTAGGGTTTAGTGTAGTGCAGTGGTGTTTGGGTAGTGTAGGGAGTCGTGCTGGGGTAGTGTTTTAGGGTTTAGGGTAGTGCAGTGGTGTTTGGGTAGTGTAGGGAGTCGTGCTGGTGGTAGTGTTTTAGGGTTTAGGGTAGTGCAGTTATGTTTGGGTAGTGTAGGGTGTCGTGCTGGGGGTAGTGTTTTAGGGTTTAGGGTAGTGCAGTGGTGTTTGGGTAGTGGAGGGGGTAGTGTTTTAGGGTTTAGGGTAGTGCGCCCAACCAGCCACAATATCCGTGGGCAAAGGGGATCCTGACTCTTTGGAACGCTCTGTCAATTGAATAATTTGGGTCAAGGGCCCTACCACGTCCAAGACCTATCAATTCCTTTCTTGGGATCCCTCATATACTTGGAGAAAAAGGTACATAGTTTCTCATCAATTTCAGGCGTGTGTGCCACCTTCCCCTTCAGTGAGGGCCTGGGGCATTCTCCCTCATCCTATTCCTGACCTCCCTTTCAAGGGGTTGATGGATTTTCCCCACCACATACTCTGCCACTTTGGCGTCAGGTGTCCACTCTGCCGACCTAGGATGGTAAATTTGGGTAGGCTCGAACATGTCCGAGTGGACCCCGTCCCCAACCGGGGACTGAGAGGAGTGGGACTCTGGACGCCAGGGACGCCCGAGTCCTTATCCTCATCGGAGGAGAAATCGTCCTCCGATACACCCTCTCCCTCTAAGGGAAACCTGCCGTCGGGGTCTACAATAGTGGTGACAGTGTCACAATTTTCTCCCGGCTCCTCCTCCTCCCGGCAGGGTGCATGTTTTAGCGTTCGCGCACTCTTGAGGAAGGTCTCCGTAAGTTTATCAAATCCTTCCAAGTGCCCCGCGTTATGCTTAACGGCCCTTTTATTCCCCATCTGGGAGCTACATGGACCCGCCACCACCAGATCTGGGTCACTGAACACCCCAGGGATGCTTTTCGCCAGCTTATCAACCTGATCCCTAAGAGGAGCCAGCGCCCTAGAAATAGCCAGAGAGAGGGCTTTGTCCACTGCTGGAGGGAGAAGTTGGGGGGCCATTCCTCCTCCACTTCCTGGTAGGAGGAGTAAAAATGGTCTTCTGGAGAAGACATGATAGCAGAGGGTGTGAGCACAGAACAAATGCCCATAAAATCCTTAAGACAGCCCCCTCGCCGGTGCTCCAACAGCTGGGCTTTTCCCGAAGCTGTTATAAGAATAGACTGAGGCGCAATACCAATTACCACCACCAGGTGGCGCTGGTCACTAACGTGGCCGTGTGGGGAAACCACCGCGTAGCGATGTCAAAATTAGGCGAGGGTTGGTCGGAAATCAAGCGGACACTAAAGGAGTGACCGGATTCCCAAACGCGAGTAAAGACCAACGGGAGCGCTCGACGGAGCTGCCTCGCTCGGACCAGACGCGCCTGACAGGATCTCACCGCGCGCAGAGCACACAGCGGGAGAAACTGCGAGGGGGAGAACGCGCTCGGGCAAGAGCCTGCTGCGCAGGGAATATGAAACAATACCAAGGCAATAATGCTAATAACGTGCACAAGAAACCGCTATACAAACAGCAACAACGTCAGATTAAGCCAAGAATGTAAGGAATGCACTTAACTGACGAGCAGTGAAGAAAGAGGAAGCGGAAGGGACGTCACGATATTATATACGATGGACTGTGATATGATTGGACTATAGTTGCCTTGGAGACTACCCCCTAATGGTTCATGGGTTGTGTAGTCTTTTGTTTAATGATTGTTGTGTTACGTTTTCTTTGAACTGCTATGCAAATAAAGTGAGGAAAGATATGCATAATCCTCGCCTCCGTCCTGCCATAGAATTCATTAAACTTTATTTGATCTGATTTAGAAACATAGATCATAAAAGTGTACATAAAAACAGTAAATCCTCTTTCCTAATACAATACAGTGAGAATTAATTAAAACCAGTAGGTAAAAACGAGTGTTACAAAGCCCGGTTCAGAGCAACTTCAGGTTAACAGAATCGTAAAGTTCAATGTTTCGCAAGATCAATCTCATGTACTTCGTGCAAAATACGCAATAAGGGGTCCAAGTAAGATGTAATGCTCCAATACCTGACCAGTTTGCACTATATAAAACTGCAGAAAAACTAAAAATAAAAAGTGTTTTGCACACTTCTGTCATTGGGCTATATGTGGGCTACATCTGGGTGATATTTGTGCTACATTTGGGCTCTTTTTTCTCTGGTGGCCATTTTGGGAGACTTATTTGTTATGAAGTTTCCTAATTTCGTCATTTACTGCAGTCTCCTCAGTAGGAAATGCTTTCAGTTTTTTACTTTGATTCCATCAAGAAGGCATTCAGATGTGTCACACATTTGCCATAAATTCAGAATGTTAGCACTCTAGTTGTTCATTAGACCACTGTAGTAAAGCTACTGCTCACCAGGGAGCTAACTGGAAGTCTACTGCTGGTATTGAAAGTGATTGTTTCAGTCTGCATGTCAGAATTTTCTAATGAAATAGAAGAGGATTTGAGATCTCACTTAAAACATGCCCTAATTTTTCTTTCTACAGCACTAACCATAATTTCTATGACAAAATGAACCCCCTCATTTTGTTCCTTTTTAAATTAAATGTTTTAAGAGTTACCAGTTTATTCCAATCAAGATGGCTTCAGGTGTGCCATAATTTTGTTATAAGTAAGACTGTTAGCGCTCTAGTTGTTCTTTAGAACACTCTGGGAAGCTGCAGTAGAACACAAAGGCATCAACTGACAGGCTGCTCCTGTTGAAATATAACAGGAAGATATTTGAGATCACACTTGAAACATGTCCTAATTTTTCTTTCTACAGCACTAACCATAATTTCTATGACAAAATGAACCCCATCATTTTGTTCCTTTTTAAATTAAATGTTTTAAGTGTTACCAGTTTATTCCAATGAAGATGGCTTCAGGTGTGCCATAATTTTGTCATAAGTAAGACTGTTAGCGCTCTAGTTGTTCTTTAGAACACTCTGGGAAGCTGCAGTAGAACACAAAGGCATCAACTGACAGGCTGCTCCTGTTGAAATATAACAGGAAGATATTTGAGATCTCACTTAAAACATGTCCTAATTTTTCTTTCTACAGCACTAACCATAATTTCTATGGCAAAATGAACCCCCTCATTTTGTTCCTTTTTAAATTAAATGTTTTAAGTGTTACCAGTTTATTCCAATCAAGATGGCTTCAGGTGTGCCATACTTTTGTCATAAGTAAGACTGTTAGCTCTCTAGTTGTTCTTTAGAACACTCTGGGAAGCTGCAGTAGAACACAAAGGCATCAACTGACAGGCTGCTCCTGTTGAAATATAACAGGAAGATATTTGAGATCTCACTTAAAACATGTCCTAATTTTTCTTTCTACAGCACTAACCATAATTTCTATGACAAAATGAACCCCATCATTTTGTTCCTTTTTAAATTAAATGTTTTAAGTGTTACCAGTTTATTCCAATCAAGATGGCTTCAGGTGTGCCATACTTTTGTCTTAAGTAAGACTGTTAGCACTCTAGTTGTTCTTTAGAACACTCTGGGAAGCTGCAGTAGAACACAAAGGAATCAACTGACAGTCTCTGCCCTTGTTGGATGTACATGTTTTACTGAGAATGTCAGACTTCATTCTCACATGACTGAGAAAGATAATGTGAATTTACAGAAAATATGCTCTCATTTTAGCTTCTGGAGCACCTTCCAAAACTGTATGGGACAGCATGTGAAAATAGTTTTCTCTCAAACATGATTCATGATATCCCAGCAGAAGGTTTTTCACAGGGTAAAATCACCTTAGAACACACCACAATTCCTGAAATTAGTATGGTACCATCAACAAATGAATTCTAATGTAACTAAAGTCTGTTATCACCCTTAATAGTTCTCCTTTTGGTAACCCTCAAAATCTTCGATTCACTACAATGCATTTCAATGGGGTACTATCATTTATATTGGTCCCAAGATGGCTGCCAGCAATTCCAGGATGAAGTGCTGACAGCCAATCAGATCTCACGATGATATGTGTGGTTAGGCTCCGCCCAGATATATATGTGTTTTCTTTTCAAATTTCTCAGGAACTACTGAACGGATTTACACCATTTAACCAAAAGGCACGACTCTGAACCAAGGGCTACCTTTTTGCCAAATTTGGTGTAATTCCGTTCAGCAGTTCGGGCTGTAGCTGCGATGAAAGGTTCCTATGGAAAATTGCATGGGGAAAACACGTTTTGGGACCCCCCTTTTTTCTCGGCCCCCGCTTGCCGAATCACCCCGAAACTTTCAGGATAGGAGCGGACCGGAGCGGGCCATAAGTTTTGAAAATTTCGCGAAGATTCGTCAACCGGCGCCAAAGTTATTTCAAATAGAATGTTGTGGATTTCCTATGGAAAATAGGTCCTAACTATAACTATCTACTGGCGACCGCCAGTAGATAATATATATTTGTGTATATAGGTATAAAGATAGATATATGTTTATATATTATTTATATATATAGAGAGAGATATTTGTAGTGTTTTTTTGTTTCGTAGAGGTGTTTTTTATGAGTAAAGATGTTGAATAAAGTGTATAGGAAAAATATTTTAAACAATCTTACCTTGATGATGTTTTGATTGTGAAATAAGTATCTGTAAGAGAAATGGGGAAAAAAATTAAATTTTGTAAAATATATATATAAATATGGTTATTTATAATATACAGTATTTTTAACAGCAAGTTAAGGAAATTAGTATTTGGTAAAGGTAAAATATAATATTGTAGGAATTGTTATTGTGTATAGCTACAGTATAAGTGGTAAAATTATGAAATACTATTGTCATATAGCATATTAAGATAAAAAACAAAGTTTAAGTCTTGGTGTTGGAATATCAACCTGTGATCATGGGTAAATTACTTAAAGAATATATGATTAAGTGCTGTGTAAAAAAAGCTCTGTGATATGTTTGGATGGTAAAAGCAAAATATTAATTTGTGTTAGGGTACTCTATGCATATGAAGAAGAATAAATAATTTAAGCAATACTGCGTTAATCTTGCCTATAATCTTTGTTGTTTGTATGGTTTGGAAAGCTCTATAAAATACCAGGGAAAATTTAACAGTAGTAGTATAAATGGGAATGCCATTGTATAAAGCTATAGCATAAAAAGCAAGCATTACTTGTTGGAGATAAATATGAAATGTTGAGTTATGGCATTGCACCAATATCCTGTTTCCCAGGATAAATTATGTACAAAATATATGATTAAGTGCTGCTTCAAATAAGCAATGCAATCTGCTTAGACTTACAAGCAAATGTGTGATTTTGTTGCAGTTGCACTCCCTTCATTTTACTTAAAATAAACAGTTTAAGCTATAATAATGCATTGAAACTTGTTAAAAATATAATGTGTAAAAGCTGTTGAATGTCCTATTAAACAGTAGGAGTATAAATGGGAATGCTAGTATGCTATTGTATAAAGCTATAGCATAAAAAGGGTGCATGGCCTGTTTGGAGATAACAATTAAACTTGGTCTTGGCATTGCACTAACATCCTGTTTTCGTGTCCTAATTACTTAACTAATATATTATTGACTGCCGCTCAAAATAAGCAATGCAATTTGTTTATATTTCTGAAGTAAAATCTAATTTCGTTGTTAAACCACTCCCAGAACCCTAATTACAATGAGCAGTGTAAGTTAATATGCTGTTTATTGTGGCCAATAGTTTTATGCTTTAATGCTATGTAACTTTATGGAAAACACCAGGTGAAAGTAAGCAGTTTAGTTAATGGAAATGCTATTGTATAAAGGTATATCATATATGCAAGTATAACATGTATGGAGATAACAAACAAATTCTAAGGGGCCGATTCCGATTCGGGCCGGAAAAAGCACCGACCGACTCGGAGTCGGAATTTATACCGACCGACACGTACCTGTGGCGCCCGACACGCCAAGTACGATGCAAAGCGTGCAAAATCCGACCGACACGTACAGAACCCAAGCCGAACGACCGAGCCGCACGGAAAACAGCAATCCGGCCGGAAAAACACCGAATCGAACCGACCGACAAGCACCCGGAACAAATCCGACCGAAACGTACACGCGAACTCCAAACCGCAAAGTACGATGCAAGGCTCGAAAACCACGACCGAGTCGGACGGAGGACAAGCCGTACGACCGACACGCATACAAAACCGAGCCGAAGTAACACAAAACACCGCGACCGACGCGTACGCAGCATAGAAAACTGCACAAACACAGCGTGAACGAAACGGAGAACACCGTACGAGACAAATGCAGGGTCCGACTCGGTCACAAGAACGTTTCCAACATGCACAGACAGTACAAAGGAAAAATCACACAAAAAAGGCCAAACAAGCAATTACAAAGCCAATAAATACTGGCGGGGTGGGGACAGAGAACAAAGACACACCCACAACTCCACCCATATAAAGGACACAAATCACAACCATGATCCTTTGCAAATGCCATTCCACTGCCAGCACCCAAGAGACAGCAACCACACACCCACAGCTCATCCCTCACACAAGCCACACACCATCAGCACACCAACAAATACCTACCTCACATACACCCAGAAAAACACACACTCACACACCCTCACCTGCACACCAACACACACATCACTCACCATCACCACCCATCACCATGCCCCCAAGAAGAATCACAAGTTCCTAGATTGTGAATTGGAAGTCCTGGTAGACGAGATCCTCAGGGTAGAGCCACAGCTGTTTGGCACACTGGTCCAACAGACCCCCATCTCCCAGAAAACCAAGATGTGGGAGAGGATCATCAACAGGGTGAACGCACAATCACCAAGTCTGCGCACAAAGACCGACATCCAGAACAGGTGGTATGACGTGCGCAGGAGGGTCCGGGAGCTGCTCAAGAAAGACTACCTCCTGAGCCAATACACCGGCAGTGGCCCTCCTGCCAAGCCAGTATACCTCAGGCCCTGGGAGGAGAAGGTGCGGGCCATCCTTCCGCCAGTGAGCGTATATGGACTAGAGAACATCCCAGAGCCTGGTGAGTACACAACAAATGTACACAATATTCTGCCACAATACACACACACATCACTGTCAAGGGAGAGTCAAATCATGCACTCATAGCAATTACACAGCAACCAGAACAGAATCATCCCAAAATGTGTATGTCAGTCAGATAAACACAACACATGCCATCAAAAAAGTTACATTCAACCGTGCCATCACATGTACAAACACAACTACAACTACAGCTAGGCAGTGGCACAAATAGAACTAACAAACACATCCAGATATGTAGCCACCACAACACCAACACACAGTGAAGACCACTGAAAGGAAGGAATCCTGTGTATGCTGGCCAAGTCAGTGTAGCCAATAGCATCATGGGAGTCGTAGTCACACATATTGCCCCCCCCCACAACTGTCCCATTAACACCACCATGAACCATGCGCACATCACAGGGAGTGGAGAAGGACTCACAAGATGGCTGACACTGGCAACTGCTGTGGGGAGCACAAGGCCCTGCTGCCAACTGTGCACCAACAAACAGCAGGACACCACTGACTGACATCCTGAGAGACAACTTCCACTCCCTGCAATGCAAGCACGTTCCATGGTGGGATATCTGGCTGGCTGGGTGGGAAGGAGGACTTGCAGCACTGACCATAGTCACAAGCACCTCCCCTCACACCCCTCAACACAAACTCCACAGAACCCACCTGGTAGAATGCAATGCCTCCCATCCTAACTCAAGATCCCACAAAGAACCACCACCCTGGGTTATGTTGTGTGAAGCACAGAGACACTCTTGGGACTTTTAGCCAAACAACTGCCAGGACAACACTCCCAGCCATCCTGTCAGCACAGCCAGCCCACCCCACAGGGAAGCAGAGTCAAAAGGAAGGAAGCATGGGCATGCTGGGAAGGGGGTGGAGGCAATAGCATGATGGGAGTGGTAGTCACAGATATTGCTCAGCCTCACAACTGGCCCATCAACACCACCCTGAACCATGCTCACATCACAGGGAGTGGAGAAGGACACACAAGATGGCTGACACTGGCTACTGCTGTGGGGAGCACAAGGGCATGCTGGGAACTGCACACCAACCAACAGCAGGACACCACTGTCAGCCATCTTGCCATTGCCCTCACACCCACACACACTGAACTCCCCACAAAAGCAAGTAAGTATGGGAATGCTGGCAAGTGGGGTGGAGGCAATAGCATGATGGGAGTCACAGTCACAGACATAGCTCACCCCCACAACTGTCCCATCAACACCACCCTGAACCATGCTCACATCACAGGGAGTGGAGAAGGACTCACAAGATGGCTGACACTGGCTACTGCTGTGGGGAGCACAAGGCCCTGCTGGGAACTGTGCACCAACAAACAGCAGGACACCACTGACTGACATCCTGAGAGACAACTTCCATTCCCTGCAATGCAAGCACGTACCATGGTGGGATATCTGGCTGGCTGGGTGGGAAGGAGGACTTGCAGCACTGACCATAGTCACACGCACCTCCCCTCACACCCCCCCTCAACACAAACTCCACAGAACCCACCTTGTAGAATGCAATGCCTCCCATCCTAACTCAAGATCCCACAAAGAACCACCACCCTGGGTTATGTTGTGTGAAGCACAGGGACACTCTTGGGACTTTTAGCCAAACAACTGCCAGGACAACACTCCCAGCCATCCTGTCAGCACAGCCAGCCCACCCCACAGGGAAGCAGAGTCAAAAGGAAGGAAGCATGGGCATGCTGGGAAGGGGGTGGAGGCAATAGCATGATGGGAGTGGTAGTCACAGATATTGCTCAGCCTCACAACTGGCCCATCAACACCACCCTGAACCATGCTCACATCACAGGGAGTGGAGAAGGACACACAAGATGGCTGACACTGGCTACTGCTGTGGGGAGCACAAGGGCATGCTGGGAACTGCACACCAACCAACAGCAGGACACCACTGTCAGCCATCTTGCCATTGCCCTCACACCCACACACACTGAACTCCCCACAAAAGCAAGTAAGTATGGGAATGCTGGCAAGTGGGGTGGAGGCAATAGCATGATGGGAGTCACAGTCACAGACATAGCTCACCCCCACAACTGTCCCATCAACACCACCCTGAACCATGCTCACATCACAGGGAGTGGAGAAGGACTCACAAGATGGCTGACACTGGCTACTGCTGTGGGGAGCACAAGGCCCTGCTGGGAACTGTGCACCAACAAACAGCAGGACACCACTCACTGACATCCTGGGAGACAACTTCCACTCCCTGCAATGCAAGCACAGTCCATGGTGGGATAACTGACTGGCTGGGTGGGAAGGAGGGCCGGCTGTCAACCAAATACAACCAATGCAGACCATGTTCACACCCCAACAAATACATAGAAATGCCCAAATAATGCAGGACAATGTGCCACACCAAAATCAACCCCTGACTGTGACGACTTAGGACAATGCAATGTACAGGCCCGCACCCAGAGGCACAGTCACAACTGTCAGGTGTGTCAACCATTGATGCCTGCAGAAACATAACATACATTGTGTGTGTCTCCCAAAAACAGGTGATGATGGGGACACAGCAGCAGACGCTGAGGAGTCCCAGTCCCAGGCTCAAGAGGATGCGGAGCTCACTGGTGTCGTACAGCCTCTGCCCTCCTCGGACGAAGAAGACCAACCTGGCACATCCAGTGCAAGTCTACATGCAGCACCAGCAGGACCACCAGCTGCAGCACCAGCAGGACCACCAGCTGCACCCCTGCACCCATCCCTCCAACGACTGTCACCACAAATACCATCCCTGCCGACATGGACAGAACAAGGAGCAACACCAGCACAGGGACCCTGGACCAACCTGGGGCCATGGACAACACCACCACCACCAACCCCCAAGGTGGACCAGGGTCATCTGTGCGTGCCACTGCACGCACTGCACATGTCAGCAGGGGTGGTGGGAGGGGTGGGAGACAGAGGTCGCTGCTTGCAGAGGTTGCTGGTGTGCTTGATGACCCACAACTGGTACGCATAGCTGATGCGTACCAGTCCAGCACCGGAGATCTCAGCCAGGTAGTGGGGCTCCTCAGAGACATGAAACAGCAGCAGGCTGCCCATCATGCCCGCTTGGACTCTCACATGTCCCACGTGGAGTCACACATGTCCCGCGTGGAGTCCAAGTGGGATGCACTGCATGAGATGACGGCGGTGCACAGGGACATTTTACAATGCCTCCGCCAGATGAACAGCAACCAGTCCACATCTCCCTGTGTGCCAACAACATCTGGTGCTGAACAAACTGCAACTGCCACAGGGAGGGAGGATGACTCTGGCGGAGAGTCCCCTGCACCGCAGCAGCCTGTGCTTGAGGGCCCCCCAAGAAGAGGGGTCGTCCGAGGAGGGGCAAGTGAGAGGCCGATGGCCAAGCGCAACTCCCAGGAAGCCTGAACCTGTTCTGGATGTTCACCTTTGTGCACAGACTGTTCACCCTGTTGACGGCAACACTACTCCCACACATTGCATGGGGAGTACAAGTTGGACCAATGTCTCAGACAACTGTGGCCCCGATACTGGGGATTTTGTCTACCAGGACTTTCAATTCACCTAGGAACTTCTGATTGCAAGATTTATGTACAGCACTACCCATCCTATGCACTATTCACACAAATGTATCACAATAAACACACTAATACACCATAATTGCCTCTGTTGTGATTCCAACGTGGGTGCTGTTATGGGGATGATGAACTGCAAAATTACACTGTGTATGCGAACTGCAACAGCAAGTACAACACAGGCATGTGAGTAAAGGCAACGTGACACATATGAGGGAGACACACCACCAGGGCTACACAACACATACACACCTAGGCCATCTGACTCATTGCCTACACTGATGTTGCCAGGGAAGACGGTGCAATGCACAGACACCACACCCATTCCCAGTTGTAGTCAAGTAGCCCACAGGTGCAGTAAGCAAATGGCAGTCAAATGTGTGACCACAGACAACGCACATCACAAAGTGAAGCACAGGTTTATTACACAGTTGCAACATGTCGTAACCACTACAGATGCAAGGTAATCCCACCTGGCAGCGGGCACACAGTCAACAACTGTAGACGGAAGGAAGTCCATGGGTGTGGCGCACATCACCTGTAGGGACACAACAGCTACCACCCTGGAAGTGCAATCACGTCGTCGGTGGACACAGTTGACCAAACGAATCTGAAAGTACCCTGTGAAGGACAGAAATGACACACAGTCAAAAGCAATGGAGAACAGGACAGAACAGCAAAACTCATGCACAATACATGTTACAAGATACCCACCCAGAACCAAGTTAGCATGTCAACACTGTTGGGGAGTACAGCCCACCTGTAAGCACACATCGCAACACACATCCAGTCAAGTAGCCCATGGACACACTCCAACAGCACCAGAGCACCACCTACACATATCATGCCAACTCACATCATTGACATGACACCTCAGGATACTCACATTCAGCTAAAGAAGTTGGTGATGAGCTGTGTGCGGACATCACCCTCATCATCATCATCATCATCACTGGCATCGTCGTCCAGGCCAGGATCCTCCACAGGTGGCGGATGTTGGTCATTGTCATCCTGGATGAGAGGCAACTCCTTCCGCACTGCCAGGTTGTGGAGCATGCAGCAGACGATGATAATCTTGCACACTTTCGCTGGGGCATATGGGAGGGACCCTCCGGTCTTGTCCAGGCAGCGGAAGCGGCTCTTCAGGAGACCAAATGTCCGTTCAATCACTCTCCTGGTCCGACCATGTGCCTCATTGTAGCACATCTGGGCTGGTGTCACAGGGTTCCTGAGGGGTGTCAGCAACCACGGCATGTTGGGGTATCCCGAGTCACCTACGGACAGACAAGTGCACATTAGCTGACTTGGAAAAGTGGGCGGAATACTACAGATCAGATCACACACAATGGCACAAAGTCAGTACACACCGACAAGCCAGGCACGCTGGTTCTGCATCTGTGCCATCATCCTGGGGATGCGACTACTCCTCATCACAAAGGCATCGTGTGCTGAACCAGGGAAATGGGCACACACGTGTGTGATGGTCATATCTGCAAGACACACCACCAGTGCATTGACCGAGTGGTAGTGCTTGCGGTTCCTGTAGGCCTGCTCCTGGGCCTGTGGTGGTACCAAAGCCACATGTGTCCCATCAATCGAGCCAATGACATGCGGCATCCTCCCCAGGGCATAGAAGTCACTCTTCACGTCAGTGAGTCGTCGCAGTCTAGGGAAATAGATGTACCGGTTCAGGAATAGCAACATTGCCGCCAAAACATCGCGTAGCACACGGCTCAACATGGTCTGTGACATCCCACCAGCAGTCGCCACAGTATGTTGGAAGGTACCGGTGGCAAAGAAGTGTAGGGCTGCCATCACCTTCACCTTGGGGGTCAGCGCTGTAGGATACGGCCGGCCAGGCTGCAAATGTGGGGCCAGCTGCACTGCCAAATCCTCAATCAGCTGCCTGGTGAAGCGGTACCGTCGGATGCTGTCCCGTTCCACCATCGTTGCCAGGTCTGGGAATGGTCGATTGACAGCAGGAGCCTTGCAGTGCAGAGGAGAAGTAAGCAAGATTGTCAGTCAGCCCACATATGCGGCATTGAACACACTCAATATCCCAACATACATCATTATGAGGCACAACTACATGAAGTGTGCAGTTCCGTAAGGACATGTATTGTACATACATGGCCAACATCTGTCATCACAGTCCAACAAGTGGCATCAATAAGTCCCAGGTTGGCCCATTGGATATCATGAGGCCGTGTCACAGTTCCCATCTCCTGCTGCCGTGTCACAATCACCCCCCACAGTGACATGTGAGGACAGATGTGCCCCAGGCATCACAGCTCAACGACAGGTACATTCCCAGGGACCCTGTATTGCCACATGGACACTGGCATTACATGGAGTATCATGTATACACCACAGCAAAACAACTATGACCCCCACAGGTAGTGGTCCCACTTGCCACTGCAGGACAGACATGGACGTCTGTGACACACACAGGCACAACATCAAAGTCCATGCACACACAATGTGGATGTGGAGACTGTCTCCCATTGTGCACATGAAATCAGAGACATTGTAAACACTACATGCACACAGACTGTGGAGGACCATCACTATTGTGCCACTGGGACACCCTGGCTCAAACATACCGTCCCACATGGGACTCACGGGGTATGTGACATGACATACACATACACCACCGTGAAATGTGACCATGGCACATGCACAGATATGAACAGTTGCACATCACAGTGGTCATGTACACGTAACACCCAGGATCCTGTCCCCATGAACACGTGCACAGCCTGGGGGTTGCTGCCCCCAGGTGACACCAACAGGACAACATGTACACCAACATACACACAATAGGAAATGCAGCCTTACATGCCTTATCATACAGTTTGGACAGGCTGTCGTGTTATAGGTGTGCCCCTCACTCCCTGGGAGCTATCTGTGGCTGTCATATGTCCATCTGAGACAGGCATGGTGACATATGCCAGTCACTTGTACAGGGATGCGTTGAACAGCAATGGACCGATCGGTGCACCCGTCCGGCCCATTGCATTCAATGTGTGCAGGTACGCGTTGTGCCCCTGTACGCGTTGTACTGCAATGGACCGATCGGTGCCCCCGGCCGGCCCATTGCATTCAATGTGTGCAGGTACGCATTGTGCCCCTGTACGCATTGGTACGCGTTGTACCCCTGTACGCGTTGATCAGCAATGGACCGATCGGTGCCCCCGGCCGGCCCATTGCATTCAATGTGTGCGGGTACGCGTTGTGCCCCTGTACGCGTTGTACTGCAATGGACCGATCGGTGCCCCCGGCCGGCCCATTGCATTCAATGTGTGCAGGTACGCATTGTGCCCCTGTACGCGTTGGTACGCGTTGTGCCCCTGTATGCGTTGATCAGCAATGGACCGATCGGTGCCCCCGGCCGGCCCATTGCATTCAATGTGTGCGGGTACGCATTGTACCCCTGTACGCGTTGTACCGCAATGGACCGATCGGTGCCCCTGGCCGGCCCATTGCATTCAATGTGTCGTGGTACGCGTTGTGCCCCTGTACACGTTGTATCGCAATGGACCGATCGGTGCCCCTGGCCGGCCCATTGCATTCAATGTGTGCGGGTACGCGTTGTACCCTGTACGCGTTAGTACCGCAATGGACCGATCGGTGCCCCCGGCCGGCCCATTGCATTCAATGTGTGCTGGTGCAGCGTTGTGCCCCTGTACGCGTTGTATCGCAATGGACCGATCGGTGCCCCGGCCGACCCATTGCATTCAATGTGTGCAGGTGCAGCGTTGATACCCCTGTACAGCGTTGTATCGCAATGGACCGATCGGTGCCCCGGCCGGCCCATTGCATTCAATGTGTGCGGGTGCAGCGTTGTACCCCTGTACGCGTTATACCGCAATGGACCGATCGGTGCCCCGGCCGGCCCATTGCATTCAATGTGTGCGGGTGCAGCGTTGTGCCCCTGTATGCGTTGTATCGCAATGGACCGATCGGTGCCCCGGCCGGCCCATTGCATTCAATGTGTCTTGGTACGCGTTGTACCCCTGTACGCGTTAGTATCGCAATGGACCGATCGGTGCCCCGGCCGGCCCATTGCATTCAATGTGTGCGGGTACGCGTTGTACCCCTGTACAGCGTTGTACCGCAATGGACCGATCGGTGCCCCGGCCGGCCCATTGCATTCAATGTGTGCGTGGTACGCGTTGTGCCCCTGTACGCGTTGTATCGCAATGGACCGATCGGTGCCCCGGCCGGCCTATTGCATTCAATGTGTGCGGTGCAGCGTTGTACCCCTGTATGCGTTGTATCGCAATGGACCGATCGGTGCCCCGGCCGGCCCATTGCATTCAATGTGCGTGGTACGCGTTGTACCCCTGTACACGTTGTACCGCAATGGACCGATTGGTGCCCCGGCCGGCCCATTGCATTCAATGTGTGCAGGTACGCGTTATGCCCCTGTGCGCGTTGTACTGCAATGGACCGATCGGTGCCCCGGCCGACCCATTGCATTCAATGTGTGCAGGTGCGCATTGTGCCCTATGCGCATTGGTACAGCGTTGTACCCCTGTACGCGTTGATCAGCAATGGACCGATCGGTGCCCCGGCCGGCCCATTGCATTCAATGTGTGCGGTGCGCGTTGTGCCCCTGTACGCGTTGTACTGCAATGGACCGATCGGTGCCCCGGCCGGCCCATTGCATTCAATGTGTGCAGGTACGCATTGTGCCTATGCGGCGTTGGTACGCGTTGTGCCCCTGTATGCGTTGATCAGCAATGGACCGATCGGTGCCCCGGCCGGCCCATTGCATTCAATGTGTCGTGGTACGCATTGTACCCCTGTACGCGTTGTACCGCAATGGACCGATCGGTGCCCCTGGCGGCCCATTGCATTCAATGTGTCGGGTGCGCGTTATGCCCCTGTACACGTTGTATCGCAATGGACCGATCGGTGCCCCGGCCGACCCATTGCATTCAATGTGCTGCGGTACAGCGTTGTACCCCTGTACGCGTTGTACCGCAATGGACCGATCGGTGCCCCGGCCGGCCCATTGCATTCAATGTGTGCTGCAGTACGCGTTAGTGCCCCTGTACGCGTTGTATCGCAATGGACCGATCGGTGCCCCGGCCGGCCCATTGCATTCAATGTGTGCGGTACGCGTTGTACCCCTGTACGCGTTGTATCGCAATGGACCGATCGGTGCCCCGGCGGCCCATTGCATTCAATGTGTGCGGTGCAGCGTTGTACCCCTATGCAGCGTTGTACCGCAATGGACCGATCGGTGCCCCGGCCGCCCATTGCATTCAATGTGTGCAGGTGCGCATTGTGCCCCTGTACGCATTGGTACGCGTTGTACCCCTGTGCGCGTTGATCAGCAATGGACCGATCGGTGCACCCGTCCGGCCCATTGCATTCAATGTGCGCGGGTACGCGTTGTGCCCCTGTACGCGTTGTACTGCAATGGACCGATCGGTGCCCCGGCCGCCCATTGCATTCAATGTGTGCAGGTACGCATTGTGCCCCTGTACGCATTGGTACGCGTTGTACCCTGTACGCGTTGATCAGCAATGGACCGATCGGTGCCCCGGCCGGCCCATTGCATTCAATGTGCTGCGGTGTACGCGTTAGTGCCCTGATACGCGTTGTACTGCAATGGACCGATCGGTGCCCCGGCCGGCCCATTGCATTCAATGTGTGCAGGCACGCATTGTGCCTCTGCACGCGTTGGTACGCGTTGTGCCCCTGTATGCGTTGATCAGCAATGGACCGATCGGTGCCCCGGCCGACCCATTGCATTCAATGTGTGCGGGTACGCATTGTACCCCTGTACGCGTTGTACCGCAATGGACCGATCGGTGCCCCTGGCCGGCCCATTGCATTCAATGTGTCGCGGTGCACGCGTTGTGCCCCTGTACACGTTGTATCGCAATGGACCGATCGGTGCCCCGGCCGGCCCATTGCATTCAATGTGCGCGGTACGCGTTGTACCCTGTACGCGCGTTGTACCGCAATGGACCGATCGGTGCCCCGGCCGGCCCATTGCATTCAATGTGTGCTGGTACGCGTTGTGCCCCTGTACGCGTTGTATCGCAATGGACCGATCGGTGCCCCGGCCGGCCCATTGCATTCAATGTGCGCGGTACGCGTTGTACCCCTGTACGCGTTGTATCGCAATGGACCGATCGGTGCCCCGGCCGGCCCATTGCATTCAATGTGTGCGGGTACGCGTTGTACCCTGTACGCGTTGTACCGCAATGGACCGATCGGTGCCCCGGCCGGCCCATTGCATTCAATGTGTGCGGTACGCGTTGTGCCCCTGTATGCGTTGTATCGCAATGGACCGATCGGTGCCCCGGGCCGCCCATTGCATTCAATGTGTCGCGGGTACGCGTTGTACCCCTGTACACGTTGTATCGCAATGGACCGATCGGTGCCCCGGCCGGCCCATTGCATTCAATGTGTGCGGGTACGCGTTGTACCCCTGTACGCGTTGTACCGCAATGGACCGATCGGTGCCCCCGGCCGGCCCATTGCATTCAATGTGTGCGGGTACGCGTTGTGCCCCTGTACGCGTTGTATCGCAATGGACCGATCGGTGCCCCCGGCCGGCCCATTGCATTCAATGTGTGCTGGTACGCGTTGTACCCCTGTATGCGTTGTATCGCAATGGACCGATCGGTGCCCCGGCCGGCCCATTGCATTCAATGTGTGCGGGTACGCGTTGTACCCTGTACACGTTGTACCGCAATGGACCGATTGGTGCCCCGGCCGGCCCATTGCATTCAATGTGTGCGGGTACGCGTTGTGCCCCTGTACGCGTTGTATCGCAATGGACCGATCGGTGCCCCGGCCGGCCCATTTCATTCAATGTGTGCGGGTACGCGTTGTACCCCTGTACACGTTGTATCGCAATGGACCGATCGGTGCCCCCGGCCGGCCCATTGCATTCAATGTGTGCGGGTACGCGTTGTACCCCTGTACGCGTTGTTCCGCAATGGACCGATCGGTGCGCACCCATTGACAATGGCCTTGCCTGGCAACGGACGCGTTTTCGAATTTCGAACGAGTCGGTTGCTGGAAATTCAGTTGGTCACCCACAACAATGTTGCAAAATCATGTATGTCATGAAGTTGAAGATTTGAAGGATGCCGTGGGCGTGTATTGGTGCTGCTATTCCATGGATTGGCCAGATTCAGAAGATGCAAACGACTTGGACCTATCACTTTGGACACAAGGGACAGTATCTGCCTCTCCAGCACATATATATTGCTGGCTGTTCCCCTGAGAGCTCACTTGCCTGCACTACATGCTCCAGGACGACATCTGCCACTGCACTGCTGCTGTCTCTGCCCCTCTGGACCCTGCAATGGCACGTACTGTGGAGAGAGCCCCAGCCTTCAGCCTTAAGGAGAACCAGGCCCTGCTGGACAGCCTACTTCCACAGTACAGCAAGCTGTATGGGACACCAGGGGAGCAGGTGAGTGTTCTGTGCACTGCCTTTCTGAATGTGCATTTTGTCTGACTAGCAAGGCTGAAAGTCTGCACGCCACTGGCTAGCAGGCTCACTGAGTAGTTGTCACCCCCATAGTGTGTAGTGACATGCACTGGACAGGTATGGTGCAGTGACAGTGCATTTGAACAAGGTTTTACTTCCCATGCAATGATACCATGTAGTGACGTCTGGCAAAGTGTCCATGGGCAGCGTTGCACTGCCTGTGTACATCATGTGCCCCTGTGAATGAGACATGTATATACAACTGTGTCATGCACGGATATGTTGCATGTGTAGTAATGGCCTTTTCACTTTGTCATCCTGACAGGTTAATGCCCATCGGAAGCAGGAGATCTGGAAGGACATCGTCCGGGCTGTCCGGTCCGTGGGGGTCTACAAGCGCCGGATCCGCAACTGCCAGAAGAGGTGGCAGGACCTTCGGGGCTGGACCCGGAGGATTGCACGGGTCCAGCTGAAGCTGTCGCCTCCTCGCAGGAGGGGCGGAACACGGACCCTGACCCCCACATGCTCCAGATCCTGGCGGTGGTGTTTCCAGACCTGGATGGGCAGCTGAAGGCCAGACAGCAGCAAGGAGGGGGTGAGTCAAAGACTGCACTGTGTACTCTGTATTACATGCTTTGTGCCCTCCTCTGGCCTGGTTCAACTGCCACAGTGCAGCAGTCATGTTGTCCAGGAACCATGTCCCTCTATTGTGCACTGCCCACTCCTCATCTGATACCCAGGTGTGGCCCTTACATTCAGGGAATTGTGTCACTTGGGACTGTGTCCTTGCAGTTTGCTTCACTAAAGGTGGGGGACAGCATCTGTTTCCCTAACTCTGTTGTGGGCATCATGGGTGGGTCCATTGTTCACACAACGCCTGTGTTCGGACATGTAATCTGCGTGTTGCTTTGATATGCGGTCCACTTGCTGAGCTGAGCCACCACATGTGCCTGGGGTATGTGGCACATGCCCATGCAGCGGGTGGGAACAATGTTTGGGCCCCAGGAGTGTGCAGATTACGTGTGTCACACATACATAGCCAGCTATCCACTGTGCAGGGCTCATCCCTCATTCATGTGGGGCAGGACAGTCATGCCTACTCCAGGCCATGCAATGCACTCTGTACTCCCACTCCCGTGTATCAGCTGACACATTGTGCGCAGTGATTTGACCCCTCAGGTGTCTGCCTCTGTGTCAGTGTGCTGTGGATTAGTTGCCAGGACTGCTGGGGTGTTTCTTGGTAGGGGCTCAGCATGCCACTGGAGATGTGACCATAGGAGACGATACTTGTGTGTCACATAGGTGTTTGATCAGCTGCCCGTGCAGACTGGGGTATGCGAATGTGAAGTTCAGGCAGCTGTTCCCCATTCACAGCAGATTGTGAGGGGCTCAGGTTCAGAGGGTAGTGTCACAGGTCTCCCATATGTCCAATCGGTATGACCTGGACAGATGAGGGTTAAGATGATGTGTTGTGTGGGGGATGTACATGTGCACTTGTGCAGCTCCAGGACTTGCATTCCCCATGACCTACTATTGTGACACAGTGCAGAGTGTTGTTGTCTGGCTGCCAAGTCATACATCACTGAGACAGTGATGTATGACTTAGCAGTCATGCCTCCGCCATGGCATGTGTCTACTTATTGGTGATCCTGCAGGGGAGTGACATGTGCTACATGCACACCATTGTGGCGATGGCTATCAGGACATGGGTGCATCATGGTGTCTGTCGCTGGTATGCATCACATGCATATCCTATTTGACTCTGGGCATCCCTTTCATCCGGAAACCTGTACTGACTCAGTGGCAAGAGTTGTGGTGTGTGCATGTCCACATGCTACACCGTGTCCTCTGCACTGTCCAACTACTGTGTAGTTGGTGCATGTGTCCACACTGGGGTGTTGCTATCCAACAGACACCAGACAGATGGGTGCAAGGCCATGTGGGATGTGAGTGCCATGGTTGGCATCAGACTGACAATTGGCTTCTCCTGTTCAGTTAGGGCACTTTTAGCAATGTACAACTAATGATGCCAGGGCTTGCTCTGTAATGTGCTGTGCTCACAGTGGTGTGTGCGTTTGGTGCAGGTGACTGATGTCTGTCTGTTTCCCCATTGTTTGCAGATCATCCACGGCCACGGAAGGGGACAGCTCCACGGACCAGGAGGAGCCGGAGAGCCAGACTGGGTCAGCAGCCGAGGAGTGGTCGGAGGGACCCAGTGGCACGGAGGGCGAGGGGAGCCACACCGAGGAGTCCTCAGCACCATCCACCTCAGCTGAGGACCAGAGCAACTCGGAGGATGACTCCCTTATGGAGGCGGGTGTCAGCAGCCACCACACCCCAGCTAGTGTTGCTGTCCCCGCCACCACCAGCACCACCACCGCCCTCCCATCGGCTCCCATTCCCCAGGTCCGTGGAGGCTCCCATGTTCGGGAGCGTATCTCCTTTGGGCCAGGCACCGCACCCCTGCCCCTGTGTCCCCTGCTGCCCTGAGTGAGGAGTCTGTGTACCTCCTTCGCCAGCTCCATGTAGGGCAGACAGCCATGCTGAGTGTCCTCCATGCGCACACCGCTCTGTTGACTCAGCTGGTGTCGTTCATGGAGGGCATCTCATCGGGCATGTCTGACCTACAGAGGGGCAATAGGTCCATGGACTCCTCCCTGACGGCAGCAGTGTCCCTCCTCAGACAGTCCCTCACCCCTCCTGCCTCTGCTCCATCCACACTCCCCAGCACCTTACCCGTCCCAAGCACACACACACCGGCACAGGCACACACCAGCACACACACATCCTGCACACAGTCACACACGCCACAAACAAAACGCACACGCACGCACAGTCAGGGGACTGAAACCAGACTCACAGGGGATGGGGCCCTGGAACACACACACGCATCCACGAGCACTGCGCAGTCCTCAGTTGCCTCTCCCTCCAAAACACCCTCCCTTGCCTCACCTGCAACCCCAAAGACCCAGCGGCTCTTCCTCAGTGACCTCGGCCTCTTCCCCTCCGATCCAGCTGATACAGCATTCAGGGGGAAGAGGAAGCCCACCCACACGGAGCAGAGTGCCCCTCGCCCCCGGACACCCTCCCCCAGGCACAGACAGACTGAGGCCCCCACCTGCAAGTCCCCCCGGAGTCGTAAGAGCAAGACCCCGCCACCGCCCTGCAGCTCAGGCACCATTTCTCCTTCCTCCATCCCTCAGGCCCCCACTCCACAGGTGCCCCCACCACACCCTGCCCCAGGTTCCCCCACCCACAGATATACCATCCCCAAGAGGATCCGGCCTTCTCCCCCTGCCACTTGCTCTCCCGGCACCACACCCCCGCTGCGCTTGTCTGTGCCACTGATGTGGTGAGGGTGTCCTCCCCTCTGTCCAGCCCACCTTGCCTGTTCCCCATTCTCCTCCCCTGGTGGTAGGCACTGCAGTGGAGTCCACTTCCACCCTGTCTGACTTGGGCACTGCAGTGGCGGACCTGTCCACTCCATCGCAGGGTCCACTGCAGTCGTGCCGGCACCCACAACATCTGAGTCATGCCCCCAGTTGTGCCGGCACACACCATGTCAGACACCTCCACTGCAGTTGTCAGTGGCTCTCCAGCACCCACCACCCCTTCCCTGCTTCCTCCTGGTGAGCCCTGATCCTGTCCCTGCGGTGCCTGGCCTGCCCCCCGGTTGCCCCTCCTAGTGGATTGTCCCTGGTTTTGTGCAGGCATGCATAGGGTGACATCTGCCACTGTCACCCAGTTTGGACTTTGACAATGGACTGGCCATTGGCCTTTGTGTTTTTCTGGACTTTGTTTTCATTCCACACATATGCTGAATAAAGCAACTTTCTGTTCTCTAGTGCTTATGCTTCTGATGTACATGTTGTTGATGATGCTAACCATGCCCTTGCTGCAGTGATGGTGATATTTGGTCTCATGATAATGGAGTGTTACTGTGCAGGAACCCATGGGGTCCAGGGGGAATGTGTCCTATCCTGTGGTGTATCCATGTCATCCATAGCAGCATCTGAGGGTGTCATGTGTTCAGTATTTGGCAATGGGATCTCCTACTTAGCTTAGCTATTTCACATCTGTGGCTTCCACCCCTGCACATCTGTTGTGCCTGCCATTGTTCAATTCGTCTACTTCCCTGACCGTGTGGCCATCTCCACTGGACATGCAGGTTTGGGCATCAATGGGGAAGGACTCATCCGTGTAGTCAGTGCAACATTGCTATACAAGTGTGTTGGATCTGTGCTGATGATTCCGTTGGCACTTCCATGACCAGGCTGATGTGACGGGAGCCCTCATTTGGTGCTAATTGTTGATTGTGTGACCAAGTGCTCAGCTGACATGATGGGGCCCTACTGAGGCAACATATGGCACAGCTTTCCTCACACAGGAGTGGAGTCCCCTCATGGCAGTGTGTACTCCTGTGACATTGCCTGCGCCCAAGGTGTGTGTTGTATGTGCATGTCTGTGTGTTCACTTCCGTTTAGCTGTGCATGCTGTGATCCCTAGTGTTGTACCTGTTTGTGATGCTTGCTGAGTTGACCTATGTTCCCCCAAAGTCTTCTCCCTGGGTTCTCTGTGATGTGGGTGCATGGCACATTACTGGTCATCAGGGTGTCACCCATAGGTGTGTTTGCTGTCAGGGCTGAGTTTGTGTGCAGACGCAGATGGGTCACAGTCTGGTTTCCCCTTGGCACTTGTTGTTTGCCCCTGTCATGTGATTTCCAGTTTGTGTTATCTTTCAGTGATTGTGACACGTTGTGTGTGTGACTGCTGGCACTCCTCAGGGTCCGGGCTGCAATGTTGGTTGTTGTCTATGTGTGTTCTTTGTGGGTGACCTTGGCTTCTTCATTGGTGTGTGACTGTGGCTGGGATCCCATTGGTTGGTGTGGTATTGCCGTCATGTCCATGTACAGCGTAGTGTGCAGTGTGTCAGACATTCAGGGGTCTTGTTGAGTGGCCATGTGTGATGTGTTTCTGCACCTTGGTTCCCACCCACCACCCTGGAATAGTCATGGGTGCATGTGGAATGTCACCAGTGCATGTGTGCTTCACTGCTGCACATTGTTGGAGGTCGAGGGGTGTGGTGTTGAGTGTGTGCAGATGAGAGTTGTTGCCCGGCTAGGCCCCTGCCTCCATGTTGGCCTTGGCTTACTGGCCATGCTGATTGATTTGTGCTTGTGTAGGTGTGATGGTAGTTTGTTGCTCAGGACACATGACTGTGGTTCACAGTGTGAACGACATTTAGCTTTGTCATCACAGTGGGATTGTAATGCAGCCCAGGGTCACCACATTGTGGGGGCCCTGGGGGTAGTGCTGTGGTGTGTCTGTGTCTTGCTGTGTCAGTTGCTGTTCCTACGTGCCTGTGTGACATGTGTGATTTGTGCTCCCTCTCATCTGACAATGCCTGCTTGCCCACATAGGGGATTTGGATCCATGAGTTACCTTTGTGTGGCACTGTATGCACATCTGTATGATTGGTATTCAGGTCTCCTCATGTGTTGTGTGGTTGCCTGGGGACACTGGCACCCCCCTCCGCCTCACCTGTTGTGTATGATGTGCAGTGTGGGTCTGCCTGTTTGTGTTTGTGCATCTGCACCACTGCATTGGCATATCTTGGGTGTGCCATTGGCTGTATGTAGTTTGGTGGGTTTCCCCTGCTGTCCCTGGGACTCCTAGGTCATCGATCAGCACAATGATCATGGTTTGTGTGTCCCATTGCTGCCATGGTATGGTATCTGTTCACCTCACATCTGCAGTCTCCACAGGGTATCTGCATTTGTGTGCCCATTGGTGCAAATATGTGGGTCTGCATTCTGATGGTCACTTCTGTCATTGTGTCATTGATGAATGTTGACAGTGTCAGCCCCCATGGGTGTTGTTTGTCTGCACATGGCCAAAGGTATGTCTTATTTGCACTGCAGTATTTGGCTCACCCAATTTATGTTGCAATGGGACACATACACTACTTTGCCACTGATGTGTTTTTTGTTCTGTGACCAGGAATCATCCATGCAGTTTGGCAGTTGCAGCTCTTTCTTTGTCAACACTTACCTTTTGGTCACTGTGGTGATGGGGGTTTAGACCCCATTGCCACAATGTTCAGAATGTGCTTCAGCTATGGACCCCACACTTACCTTTTGGTCACTGTGATGATGGGGGTTTAGACCCCATTGCCACAATGTTCAAAAGGTGCTTCAGCTATGGACCCCACACTTACCTTTTGGTCACTGTGATGATGGGGTTTGGACCCCATTGCCACAATGTTCAAAATGTGCTTCAGCTATGGACCCCACACTTACATTTTGGTCACTGTGGTGATGGGGCGTTAGACCCCATTGCCACAATGTTCAGAATGTGCTTCAGCTATGGACCCCACACTTACATTTTGGTCACTGTGGTGATGGGGCGTTAGACCCCATTGCCACTATGTTCAGAATGTGCTTCAGCTATGGACCCCACACTTACCTTTTGGTCACTGTGATGATGGGGGTTTGGACCCCATTGCCACAATGGTCATGGCCTGCTTGCATTGTGGGGGCCACACACATATATGTGTGGCACATGTGCTAGGGGGTCACATTGTATGTTCAAAGTCATGTTCAGTGTTGTAGGCATTTGACACAGTCTACACACGCTAGTCATGGTGTTGGGGGGATGTCTTTTTCTTGCATTCCCTAGGTTGTGGTGGGCTGGTTGTGTCATGCATTGTCCATCCTATGAGTGGGGGTGGTAGTGGTGGTAGGCATTCAGCCCCCCCTGGGTGAGGGTGGTAGTAGTGGTAGGCATCCAGCCCCCCCTGGGTGAGGGTGGTAGTAGTGGTAGGCATCCAGCCCCCCCTGGGTGAGGGTGGTAGTAGTGGTAGGCATCCAGCCCCCCCTGGCTAAGGGTGGTAGTAGTGGTAGGCATCCAGCCCCCTGGCTAAGGGTGGTAGTAGTGGTAGGCATCCAGCCCCCTGGGTAAGGGTGGTAGTAGTGGTAGGCATCTGGCACCCCCTGGCTAAGGGTGGTAGTAGTGGTAGGCATCCAGCCCACCTGGCTAAGGGTGGTAGTAGTGGTAGGCATCCAGCCCCCCTGGGTGAGGGTGGTAGTAGTGGTAGGCATCCAGCCCCCTGGCTAAGGGTGGTAGTAGTGGTAGGCATCCAGCCCCCCTGGGTGAGGGTGGTAGTAGTGGTAGGCATCCAGCCCCCCTGGGTGAGGGTGGTAGTAGTGGTAGGCATCCAGCCCCCCTGGGTGAGGGTGGTAGTAGTGGTAGGCATCCAGCCCCCTGGCTAAGGGTGGTAGTAGTGGTAGGCATCCAGCCCCCTTGCTAAGGGTGGTACTAGTGGTAGGCATCCAGCCCCCCCTGGGTGAGGGTGGTAGTAGTGGTAGGCATCCAGCCCCCCCTGGCTAAGGGTGGTAGTAGTGGTAGGCATCCAGCCCCCTTGCTAAGGGTGGTACTAGTGGTAGGCATCCAGCCCCCCTGGGTGAGGGTGGTAGTAGTGGTAGGCATCCAGCCCCCTGGCTAAGGGTGGTAGTAGTGGTAGGCATCCAGTCCCCCTGGCTAAGGGTGGTAGTAGTGGTAGGCATCCAGCCCCCTGGCTAAGGGTGGTAGTAGTGGTAGGCATCCAGCCCCCTGGCTAAGGGTGGTAGTAGTGGTAGGCATCCAGCCCCCTGGCTAAGGGTGGTAGTAGTGGTAGGCATCCAGCCCCCCTGGGTGAGGGTGGTAGTAGTGGTAGGCATCCAGCCCCCCTGGCTAAGGGTGGTAGTAGTGGTAGGCATCCAGCCCCCTGGCTAAGGGTGGTAGTAGTGGTAGGCATCCAGCCCCCTGGCTAAGGGTGGTAGTAGTGGTAGGCATCCAGCCCCCCTGGGTGAGGGTGGTAGTAGTGGTAGGCATCCAGCCCCCCTGGGTGAGGGTGGTAGTAGTGGTAGGCATCCAGCCCCCTGGCTAAGGGTGGTGGTGAGGCATCCAGCCCCCCTGGCTGAGGGTGGTAGTAGTGGTAGGCATCCAGCCCCCTGGGTGAGGGTGGTAGTAGTGGTAGGCATCCAGCCCCCTGGCTAAGGGTGGTGGTAGGCATCCAGCCCCCCTGGCTGAGGGTGGTAGTAGTGGTAGGCATCCAGCCCCCTGGCTAAGGGTGGTAGTAGTGGTAGGCATCCAGCCCCCCTGGGTGAGGGTGGTAGTAGTGGTAGGCATCCAGCCCCCTGGGTGAGGGTGGTAGTAGTGGTAGGCATCCAGCCCCCCTGGCTAAGGGTGGTAGTAGTGGTAGGCATCCAGCCCCCCTGGGTGAGGGTGGTAGTAGTGGTAGGCATCCAGCCCCCTGGCTAAGGGTGGTGGTAGGCATCCAGCCCCCTGGGTAAGGGTGGTAGTAGTGGTAGGCATCTGGCACCCCCATGGCTAAGGGTGGTAGTTGTGGTAGGCATCCAGCCCCCTGGGTAAGGGTGGTAGTGGTGGTAGGCATCTGGCACCCCCATGGCTAAGGGTGGTAGTGGTGGTGGGCATCTGGCACCACCCTGGCTAAGGGTGGTAGTGGTGGTGGGCATCTGGCACCACCCTGGCTAAGGGTGGTAGTAGTGGTAGGCATCCAGCCCCCTGGGTAGGGGTGGTGGTGCGCATTCAGGCCCCTGTGTGCATATGTGGCATTGGTGATGGGCATCCCGCCCCTATGGTGCTGCTGTTGCTGGTGTAAGTATATTCTGCATCCCTCTGTGTGTGTGTGATGTGTCGTGTACGTGTTGTATGTGTTTTGTGGTTGGTGTCTGACTTACCTTCTGCGCCGTACGCGTCCGTGCCTGTTCCGGTAGTAAATGTAGAATATTGGTATGATCGGGACGAAGGGATTCATGGGTTGATTCGTGTCGTTCGTCCTTCTCGTTGCTTCGCGTCGTCCTCGTCGCTTCGCGTCGTCCTCGTCGCTGGCGTGTTCGTCTCGTAGCCGTGTATTGTGTTGTGGCGCGAATCGGAGCTTATGTGCGCCTCTCCCGGATGCTTTGACGTGCCGTGCGTAGCGACGGGTTCGGCGCGTACGGGAAGCGCATCGTACTTGGTCGGCCGTACGGAGCTGCATTTTCCCTTCCGTGCGACTCGATTCGGCGTTTCCGGATTCGCCTCGGTCGGAGTACAGGACCTGGATTGGGTGAGTACGGCTCGGCCGGATTCTGTGCTGTTGTGCGCATCGTACTTACTCGTTCGGTGTGCTGTACGGATCGGTCGGGGAAACAGGCATTCGAATGGCTTTTTTCCCGACCGAATGGTATTGGGTGCGCCTCCGACCGAGATCGGAATCGGCCCCTAAGTGTTGGTGTCGTACTAACATCCTGTGATTTTGGGAAAATTACTGAAATAACTTCATTAAATGCTAGCAAAAAAAGCAATGCAATATGTTTGGATGAAAAAAAGATACCATTTTGGTGTTAGGACACTCCCTGCACCACAATTGAATAAACAGTTTGAGGTGTAGGTCTTGGTGTTGTACTAACATCTTGTGATGTTGGGCAAATTACTCAAATAATTTATTAAGTGCTGGTAAAAAATAGCAATACAATATGTTTGGTTGTACAAAAATAATTATCATTTTGGCGTTAGGGCACTCCCTTGCACCATATTTAGAATAAACATTTTGAGCTGTAGTGTGTTGATCCTGCCCATAATTTACGTTTTTATGCTTTAGAAAGTTCTGTAAAACATCATGTGAAATTAAACAATAGGAGTATAAATGGGTGCTATTGTATAACGGTATAGTATAAAAAGCAAGCATAACGTCTTTGGAATGTAATATGTTCAGATGTTTGAAGCAAAATACAATTTTCTTGTTAGAACATTCTTTGTACCCTAATTAGAATAAACAGTTTAATGTATAATGCTGTTGATCTTAATTAAAATGTTTAATATTTGAATGCTATGGAACATTTTGAAAAATTCCAGATGGAATTAATTAGTAGTAGTATAACTGGGGATGTTATTGTGTAAAAGTATAGCATAAGAGCAAGTATAATGTCTTAAAAGATAAAAAATCAAGTTTCAGTATTGGCATTGGAACAACATCCTGCGATCCTTGGAAAATTTCTTAAATAATATATAATGACTTGCTGCTTTAAATAGGCAATGCAACATGTTTAGAAGTCGAAGCAAAATTTTATTTTGTTGTTAGAGCACTCCTTGAATTCTACTTAAAAGAAACTCTTTAAGCTATAATGCATTGATCTTAGTTACATTTTTTTTATGTTTGTAGGCTGTGGAAAGTTCTGGAAAACACTATGTAAAATTAAGCAGTAATAAAATTGGCATGCTATTGTGTATAGCTGTAGTATAGGAGGCAAAGATAATTTGAATGTTATATAACATATTAAGATAATTTGAGTTTTGGCATGAGACCAACATTCAATGATCCTGTGCAAATTACTTAGATAATGTATCATTAGGTACTGCTTGAATAAATAATGCTGAGTGGTATTATGTGGAGTGTATTTATGTTGCATTGAGTAGAGTGGAATTATGTGGTGTGTAATATGTGGTACTGAGTGGTATTATGTGGAGTGTATTTATGTTGCATTGAGTAGAGTGTAATTATGTGGCATGCAATTATGTGGTACTGAGTGGTATGTGTAGTGTATTTATGTTGCATTGAGTAGAGTGTAATTATGTGGCGTAACTGTCGTACTGAGTGGTATTTTGTGTAGTGTATCTATGTTGCATTGAGTACAGTGTAATTATGTGGTGTGAAATTATGTTGTACTGAGTGGTATGTGTAGTGTATTTATGTTGCATTGAGTAGAGTGTAATTATGTGGCATGTAACTATGTTGCACTGAGTGGTATTATGTTGAGTGTATTTATGTTGCATTAAGTAGAGTGTAATTATGTGGCATGTAATTATGTGGCACAGGGTTATTATGTGTAGCGTATTTATGTTGCATTGAATAGAGTGCAATTATGTGATGTGTAATTATGTGGTAGTGAGTGGTATTATGTGGAGTGTATTTATGTTGCATGGAGTATAGTGTAATTATGTGGTGTGTAATTATGTGGCACTGAGTGGTATTATGTGGAGTGTATTTATGTTGTATTAGATAGAGTGTAATTGATGTGTGATTATGTGGTACTGAGTGGTATTATGTGGAGTGTATTTACGTCGCATTGAGTAGAGTGTAATTACATGGTGTGTAATTATGTGGTACTGAGTGGTATTATGTGTAGTTTATTTATATTGCATTGAGTAGAGTAATTATGTGGTGTGTTATTACATGGCACTGAATGGTATTATGTGGAGTGTATTTATGTTGCATTGAGCAGTGTGTAATCATGTGGTGTGTAATTATGTGGTACTGAGTGGTATGTGGAGTGTATTTATGTTGCATTGTATAAAGTGTAATTGACATGTGATTTTGTGGTACTGAGTGGTATTATTTGGAGTGTGTGTATGTAGTATTGAGTAGAGTGTAATTATGTGGTGTGTAATTATGTGGTACTGAGTGGTATTATGTGAAGTGTCATTTTTTTGTATTGAGTAGAGTGTAATTATGTGGCGTGTTATTATGTGGCACTGAGTGGTATTATGTTGAGTGTATTTATGTTGCATTAAGTAGAGTGTAATTATGTGGCTTGTAATTATGTGGCACTGAGTTATATCATGTGGAGTGTATGTTGCATTTAGTAGAATGTAATTATGTGGCGTGTAACTATGTGCCACTAAGTGGTATTTTGGAGTGTATGTAGCATTGAGTGCAGTTTAATTATGTAGCATATAATTATGTGGCACTGAGTAGTATTATGTGGAGTGGATTTATGTTGCATTGAATACAGTGTTATTTTATGTGTAATTATGTGGTACTGAGTGATATTAGTTGAGTGTATTTATGTTGAATTGAGTAGAGTGTTATTATCTAGCGTGTAACTATGTCGCACTGAGTGGTATTATGCGGAGTGTATTTTTGTTGTGTTGAGTAGAGTGTAATTATGTGGCGTGTCATTATTTGGCATAGTGTTATTATGTGGAGCGTATTTATGCTGCATTGAATAGAGTGTAATTGACGTGTGTTTATGTGGTACTAAGTGGTATTATGTGGAGTGTATTTACGTTGCATTGAGTAGAGTGTAATTACTTGGTAAGTAATTATGTGGTACTGAGTGGTATTATGTGAAGTGTATTTATATTGCATTGAGTAGAGTGTAATTATGTGGCATGTAATTACACAGCTCTGAGTGGTATTATTTGGAGTGTATGTTGCATTGAGTGTAGTGTAATTATGTAGCATATAATTATGTGGTACTCAGTGGTATTATGTGGAGTGTACTTATGATGTATTGAGTACAGTGTAATTGTGTGGCGTGTAATCATGTGGCACTGAGTGGTATTATGCGGAGTGTATTTATGCTGCATTGAGTAGAGTGTAATTATGTGGCGTGTAACTATGTCGCACTGAGTGGTATTATGTGGAGTGTATTTATGTTGTGTTGAGTAAAGTGTAATTATGTGGCTTGTAATTATGTGGCACAGTGTTATTATGTGGAGCATATTTATGTTGCATTGAATAGAGTGTAAATATGTGACGTGTAATTATGTGGCAGTGAGTGGTATTATGTGGAGTGTATTTATGTTGCATTGAGTAGAGTGTTATTATGTGGCACGTAATTATGTGGCATTGAGTGGTATAATGTGTAGTGTATGTATGTTGCATTGAGTAGAGTGTAATTATGTGGTGTGAAATTATGTGGCCCTGAGTGGTATATGCAGTGTAGTATATGCAGTGTATTTATGTTGCATTGAGTACAGTGTAATTATGTGGCGTGTAACTGTGTCGCACTGAGTGGTATTATATGGGGTGTATTTATGTTGCATTGAGTAGAGTGTAATTATGTTGCGTGTAATTATGTGGCACAGTGTTATTTTGTGGACCGTATTTATTTTGTATTGAATAGAGTGATTATGTGACATGTAATTATGTGGCACTGAGTGGTATTGTGTGAGTGTATTTATGTTGCATTGAGTAGAGTGTAATAATGTGGTGTGTAATTATGTGGCACTGAGTGGTATTATGTGGAGTGTATTTATGTTGCATCGAATAGAGTGTAATTGACGTGTGATTATGTGACAGTGAGTGGTATTATGTGGAGTGTATGTATGTTGCATTGAATAGAATATAATTATATGGCGTGTTTTTACATGGTACTGTGTGGTATTATGTGGTGTATTTATGTTGCATTGAATTGAGTGTAATTGATGTGTAATTATGTGGTACTGAGTGGTATTATGTGGAGTGTATTCACGTTGCATTGAGTAGAGTGTTATTACGTGGTGTGTAATTATGTGGTACTGAGTGGTATTATGTGAAGTGTATTTATATTGCATTGAGTAGAGTGTAATTATGTGGCGTGTTATTACATGGCACTGAATGGTATTATATGGAGTGTATTTATGTTGCATTGAGTAGAGTGTAATTATGCAGCATTGAGTGGTATTATGTGTAGTGTATATAAATGATGTGCCATTAAGTGGTATATTTGAGTGTATGTTGCATTGAGTGTAGCATATAATTATGTAGCACTGAGTAGTATTATTTGGGATGTATTTATGTTGCATTGAGTAGAGTGTAATTATGCGGTGTGTAATTATGTGGCAATGAGTGTTATTATGTGGAGTGTATTTATGTTGCATTGAGTAGAGTGTAATTATGTGGCGTGCAATTATGTGGTGCTGAGTGGTATTTGTAGTGTATTTATGTTACATTGAGTAGAGTGTAATTATGTGGCGTGTAATTATGTGATACTGAGTGGTATGTGTAGTGTATTTATGTTACATTGAGTAGAGTGTAATTATGTGGTGTAACTATGTTGCATTGAGTGGTGTTCTGTGGAGTGTTTTTATGTTGTATTGAGTGTAGTGAAGTTATGTGGCATATAATTATGTGGCACTGAGTGGTATTATGTTGAGTGTATTTATGTTGTATTGAGCAGAGTGTAAATATGTGGCGTGTAATTATGTGGCACTGAGTGGTATTATATGGAGTGTATTTATGTTGCATTGTGTAGAGTGTTAATATGTGACATGAAATTATGTGGCACTGAGTGGTATTATGTGGAGTGTATTTATGTTGCATTGAGTAGAGTGTAGTTATGTGGTGTGAAATTATGTGGTACTGAGTGGTATTATGTGGAGTGTATTTATGTTCTATTAAGTAAAGTGTAATTATGTGTCATGTAATTATGTGGCACTGAGTTTTTTATGTGTAGTGTATGTTGCATTCAGTAGAGTGTAATTATGTGGTGCGTAATTATGTCCCACTAAGTGGTATTTTGGAGTGTATGTTGCATTGAGTGCAGTTTAATTATGTAGCATATAATTATGTGGCACTGAGTAGTATTATGTGGAGTGTATTTATGTTGCATTGAGTAGAGTGTAATTATGTGGTGTGTAATTATGTGGCAATGAGTGGTATTATGTGGAGTGTATTTATGTTGCATTGAGTAGAGTGTAATTAGGTGCTGTGTAATTATGTGGTACTGAGTGGTATGTGTAGTGTATTTATGTTACATTGAGTAGAGTGTAATTATGGGGCGTAACTATGTCATACTGAGTGGTATTTTGTGGAGGGTTTTTATGTCACATTGAGTGCAGTGTAATTATGTGGCATATAATTATGTGGTACTGAGTGGTATTATGTTGAGAGTATTAATGTTGTATTGAGTAGAGTGTAAATAAATGTGTGTAATTATGTCACTCTGAGTGGTATCATGTGGAGTGTAATTATATTGCATTGAGTAGAGTTTAATATGTGTCTTGTAATTATGTGGCACTGTGTGGTATTATTTGGAGTGTATGTTCCATTGAGTGCAGTGTAAATATGTAGCATATAATTATGTGGTACTGAGTGGTATTATGTGGAGTGTATTTATGTTGCATCGAGTAGAGTGTAATTATGTGGCGTGTAATTATGTGGCACTGAGTGGTATGTGGAGTGGATTTATGTTGCATTGAGTAGAGTGTTATTATGTGGTGCGTAATTATGTGGTACTGAGTGGTATTATGTGCAGTGTATTTATGTTGCATTGAGTAGAGTGTAATTACGTGGTGTGAAAGTATGTGGTACTAAGTGGTATGTGCAGTGTATTTATGTTGCATTGAGTAGAGTATAATTATGTGGCGTGTAATTTTGTTGCACTGAGTGGTATTATGTGGAGTGTATTTATGTTGCATTGAGTAGAGTGTAATTATGTTGCGTGTAATTATGTGGCACAGTGTTATTATGTGGACCGTATTTATGTTGTATTGAATAGAGTGTAATTATGTGGCACTCAGCGGTATTATGTGAGTGTATATATGTTGCATTGAGTAGAGTGGAATAATGTGGTGTGTAAGTATGTGGCACTGAGTGGTATTATGTGGAGTGTATTTATATTGCATTGAATAGAGTGTAATTGACGTGTGATTATGTGATACTGAGTGGTATTATGTGAAGTGTATGTATGTTGCATTGATTAGAGTGTAATTATGGGGTGTGTAATTATGGGGCACTGAGTAATTTTATGTGGACAGTATTTATGTTGCATTGAATAGAGTGTAATTTAGTGTGATTATGTGGTACTGAGTGGTATTACGTGGAGTGCATTTATGTTGCATTGAGTAGAGCTTAGTTATGTGGTGTGAAATTATGTGGTACTGAGTGGTATTATGTAGTGTATTTATGTTCTATTCAGTAGAGTGTAATTATGTGTCATGTAATTATGTGGCACTGAGTTTTTTATGTGAAGTGTATGTTGCATTCAGTAGAGTGTAATTATGTGGTGCGTAATTATGTCCCACTAAGTGGTATTTTGGAGTGTATGTTGCATTGAGTGCAGTTTAATTATGTAGCATATAATTATGTGGCACTGAGTAGTATTATGTGGAGTGTATTTATGTTGCATTGAGTAGAGTGTAATTATGTGGCGTAACTATGTCGTACTGAGTGGTATTTTGTGGAGGGTTTTTATGTTGCATTGAGTGCAGTGTAATTATGTGGCATATAATTATGTGGTACTGAGTGGTATTATGTTGAGAGTATTTATGTTGTATTGAGTAGAGTGTAAATAAGTGGCGTGTAATTATGTCGCACTGAGTGGTATCATGTGGAGTGTAATTATGTTGCATTGAGTAGTGTGTAAATATGTGTCTTGTAATTATGTGGCACTGTGTGGTATTATTTGGAGTGTATGTTCCATTGAGTGCAGTGTAATTATGTAGCATATAATTATGTGGTACTGAGTGGTATTATGTGGAGTGTATTTATGTTGCATCGAGTAGAGTGTAATTATGTGGCGTGCAATTATGTGGCACTGAGTGGTATTATGCAGAGTGTATTTATGTTGCATTAAGTAGAGTGTAATTATGTGGTGTGTAATTATGTGGCACTGAGTGGTATTATGTGTAGTGTATGTTGCATTTTGTAGAGTGTAATTATGTGGCTTGTAATTATGTGCCAGTAAGTGGTATTTTGGAGTGTATGTTGCATTGAGTTCAGTTTACTTATGTAGCATATAATTATGTGGCACTAAGTAGTGTTATGTGAGTGTATTTATGTTGCATTGAGTAGAGTGCAATAATGTGGTGTGTAATTATGTGGCACTGAGTGGTATTATGTGGAGTGTATTTATGTTGCATTGAATAGAGTGTAATTGACCTGTGCTTATGTGGTATTGCGAGGTATTATGTGGAGTGCCCCGCCCCGCTGAAAAAACTCACCTACAGTGACACCACCAAAAGAGCCAGCTGGTTCACCTCGGAACTCCTAGCTTCCAAGCGTACCTGCCGGAAACTAGAGAAGAAATGGCACAGTGATAAGACACCGGACAGCCACGCAGCCCACAAAGACGCCATCCGTAACCACCACCACCTCATCAAGTCTGCCAAGAGAATCTCCTTCAAACACCGCCTCGACAACAACGCACACAACAGCAAGGAGCTTTTCAACATCGTGAAGGAACTCTCCAACCCCAGCTCCAACACCAACGACATCCCGCCGTCGCAACCCCTGTGCGATTCCTCGCCACCTTCTTCCACCGCAAGATCGCCGACATCCACGACAGCTTCAACACCCAGACAGCCCCAACTAAGATCGATGCACCAGACCCGCCGCACACCATCAACCACGACCCCCTGCCAGCCTGGGCCAGCGTGAACATCGAGGACACCATCAAGACCATGAGCACAATACACTCCGGCTCCCCGTCAGACCCTTTCCCGCACCACATCTTCAACAAAGCCAGCAGCTCCATCGCACCCCACCTGTGCAACATCATCAATCTCTCCTTCGAGACCGCGACCTTCCCAGAGAGCTGGAAACACGCAGAGATCAACGCCCTACTCAAAAAACCCAAGGCGGACCCGAGAGACCTCAAGAACTTCCGGCCCATCTCCCTGCTTCCGTTCCCAGCCAAGGTCATCGAGAAGATCCTCAACAAACAGCTAACCCGATACCTCGAAGAAAACAGCATCCTGGACCCATCCCAATCGGGGTTCCGTAGCAACCACAGCACTGAGACTGCCCTCATCGCCGCCACCGACGACATCAGGATCCTGCTGGACAACGTTGAGACCGCAGCCCTCATCCTGCTGGACCTCTCCGCCGCCTTCGACACTGTCTGCCACCGCACCCTACGTGCACGCCTCCACGACGCAGGGATCCGAGACAAGGCCCTGGAATGGGCCACCTCCTTCCTCACCGGCAGAACCCAGAGAGTCCGCCTCCCACCATTCCGATCCGAAGCCTCCGAGATCATCTGCGGCGTACCCCAGGGATCGTCCCTCAGCCCAACACTGTTCAACATCTACATGGCCCCGCTCGCACGCATCGCCAGACAGCACGACCTCAACATAATCTCCTACGCCGACGACACTCAACTGATCCTCTCCCTCACCAAGGACCCCCTCGCCGCCAAATCCAACCTCCATGAAGGAATGAAGGCCGTCGCCGATTGGATGAAGATCAGCCGACTAAAACTGAACACGGAGAAGACAGAGGTCCTCATCCTCGGCTCCAACCCCTCAGCCTGGGACGACTCCTGGTGGCCAACGATGCTGGGAGCAGCCCCGACACCCACCGACCACGCACGCAACCTGGGAGTCATCCTCGACTCAACGCTCTCCATGGCCAAGCAAGTCAACGCAGTCTCATCCTCCTGCTTCAACACCCTCCGCATGCTTCACAAGATCTACAGGTGGATCCCGACAGACACAAGAAGAACAGTCACCCAGGCCCTCGTCAGCAGCAGACTTGACTATGGGAACGCCCTCTACGCGGGAGCCCCGGCCAAGCTCATCAAGCGACTGCAACGCATACAAAACGCTTCCGCACACCTGATCCTCGATGTACCACGCCACAGCCACATCACCCCCCACCTGAGAAACCTGCACTGGCTCCCCGTCGACAGGAGAATCTCCTTCAAACTCCTCATCCACGCACACAAGGCACTCCACAAGACTGGCCCAGCCTACCTCAACAGACGACTCCTCTTCTATGTCCCCAACCGCCAACTCCGCTCCGCCGACCTCTCCCTCGCCACCGTCCCTCGCATTCGAAGAACCACCATCGGCGGCAGATCCTTCTCCCACCTCGCCGCCAAGACCTGGAACACCCTTCCACTAAGCCTACGACAGACCCAAGACCTGCTGACTTTCAGGAGGCTACTCAAGACCTGGTTGTTCGACCAGTAGCAGCACCCACCCCCCCTTTTTTTTCCCCAGCGCCTTGAGACCCTCGCGGGTAAGTAGTGCGCTTTACAAATTCTGTGATTGATTGATTGATTGAGTAGAGTGTAATTATGTGGTGTGTAATTATGTGGTACTGAGTGATATTATGTGAAGTGTATTTATATTGCATTGAGTAGAGTGTATTCATGTGGCATGTAATTATGCAGCACTGAGTGGTATTATTTGGAGTGTATGTTGCATTGAGTGTTGTGTAATTGTGTAGCATATAATTATGTGGTACTCAGTGGTATTTTGTGAAGTGTATTTATGTTGCATTGAGTAGAGTGTAATTATGTGGCGTGTAATTATGTGACACTGAGTTGTATTATGCGGAGTGTATTTATGTTGCATTGAGTACAGTGCAATTATGTGGTGTGAAATTATGTGGTACTGAGTTGTATGTGGAGTGTATTTATGTTGCATTGAGTAGAGTGTAATTATGAGATGTGTAACTATGTTGCACTCCGTGGTATTATGTGGAGTGTGTTTATGTTGTGTTGAGTAAAGTGTAATTATGTGGCATGTAATTACATGGCACAGTGTTATTATGTGGAGCATATTTATGTTGCATTGAATAGAGTGTAAATATGCGACATGTAATTATGTGGCAGTGAGTGGTATTATGTGGAGTGGATTTATGTTGCATTGAGTAGAGTGTAATTACGTGGTGTGAAATGATGTGGTACTAAGTGGTATGTGCAGTGTATTTATGTTGCATTGAGTAGAGTGTAATTATGTGGCGTGTAATTTTGTCGCACTGAGTGGTATTATGTGGAGTGTATTTATGTTGCGTTGAGTAGAGTGTAATTATGGTGCGTGTAATTATGTGGCACAGTGTTATTATGTGGACCGTATTTATGTTATATTGAATAGTGTAATTATGTGACATGTAATTATGTGGCACTCAGTGGTATTATGTGAGTGTATATATGTTGCATTGAGTAGAGTGGAATAATGTGGTGTGTAATTATGTGGCACTGAGTGGTATTATGTGGAGTGTATTTATGTTGCATTGAATAGAGTGTAATTGACGTGTGATTATGTGATACTGAGTGGTATTATGTGGAGTGTATGTATGTTGCATTGATTAGAGTGTAATTATATGGTGTGTTATTACACGGCACTTAGTGGTATTATGTGGAGTGTATTTCTGTTGCATTGAATTGAGTGCAATTGATGTGTAATTATGTGGTACTGAGTGGTATTACGTGGAGTGTATTTATGTTGCATTGAGTAGAGTGTAATTATGGGGTGTGTAATTATGGGGCACTGAGTAATTTTATGTGGACAGTATTTATGTTGCATTGAATAGAGTGTCATTTAGTGTGATTATGTGGTACTTAGTGGTATTACGTGGAGTGTATTTATGTTTCATTGAGTAGAGTGTAATTATGGGGTGTGTAATTATGTAGCACTGAGTAATTTTATGTGGACAGTATTTATGTTGCATTGAATAGAGTGTAATTTAGTGTGATTATGTGGTACTGAGTGGTATTTAGTGGAGAGTATTCACGTTGCATTGTAAAGAGTGTAATTATGTGGTGTGTAATTATGTGATATTGAGTGTTATTATCTGAAGTGTATTCATATTGCATTGAGTAGAGTGAAATTATGTGGCGTGTTATTACGTGGCACTGAGTGGTATTATGTGGAGTGTATTTATGTTGTACTAAGTAGAGTGTAATTCTGTGGCATGTAATCATGTGGCACTGAGTGGTATTATGTGTAGTGTATGTTGCATTCAATAGAGTGTAATTATGTTGCATGTAATTATGTGCCACAAAGTGGTATTTTGGAGTGTATGTTGCATTGAGTGCAGCTTAATTATGTAGCATATAATTATGTGGCACTGAGTAGTATTATGTGGAGTATATTTATGTTGCATTGAGTAGAGTGTAATTATGTGGTATGTAATTATGTTGCAATGAGTGGTATTTTGTGGTGTGTATTTATGTTGCATTGAGTAGAGTGTAATTAGTAGCGTGTAATTATGTGGTACTGAGTGGTATTTGTAGTGCTTTTATGTTGCATTGAGTGTAGTGTAATTATGGGGCATATAATTATGTGGCACTGAATGCTATTATGTGGAGTGTATTTATGTTGCATTAAGTAGAGTGTAATTACATGGTATGTAATTATGTGGTACTAAGTGGTATTATGTGGAGTGTATGTATGTTGCATTGAATAGAGTGTAATTATATGGCGTGTTATTACATGGCACTGAGTGGTATTATGTGCAGTGTATTTATGTTGCATTGAGTAGAGTGTAATTATGTGGTGTATAATTATGTGGCACTGAGTGGTATTATGTGGAGTGTATGTTGCATTCAGTAGAGTGTAATTATGTGGCACTGAGTGGGATTATTTGGAGTGTATGTTGTATTTATTGCAGTGTAATTATGTAGCATGTAATCTTGTGGCACTGAGTGGTATTATGTGAAGTGTATTTATGGTGCATTGATTAGATTGTAATTATGTGACATGTAATTATGTGGCGCTAAGTGGTATTATATGGAGTATATTTATGCTGCATTGAGTAAAGTGTAATTATGTGGTGTGAAATTATGTGGTACTGAGTGGTATGTGATGTATATTTATGTTGCATTGAGAAGAGTGTAATTATGTGGCACATAACTGTGTCACACTGAGTGGTATTATGTGGAGTTTTTTATGTTCCATTGATTACAGCAGAGATTCCCAATCTGTGCGCCGTGGCGCCCTGGTGCGCCATAAAATCTAGCTAGGGGCGCCGCAAACAGATTGGGAACTACTGGAAGAAACCATGAGCATAAATCACAGGCCTGCATCCTCCAGCACGGACTCTTAGAAGCCAGCTGGCTGCCTGACTGAACAGTTTTGTAAGCACAATGCTCGGACTGGCAGGAAATGCAACACTCAAACAATTTTCTATGTGGGGAAATTGTGAAAACGGTTGCTGTACATACGGTAAAATGAAAGGTTATCCTGGAGACCGACAGAGCTGGTCGCACGCATCATTAGGATTGATGTTTTACATTTTTAGGGCGCCCCATCCCACCGAACAAGATTTAATATGGTTACTGTGCCATTTCCTTATTTTAGAATAGTTCGTATTTCCTTTCAAACTTTAAATAACACACAAGACCCTGGGCTTGCAGGTTTTTGTATGCCACAACATTTCCAGTTCCTGGTAGCTATTTAAAGATAAAGATTTAAATCTGTGCATTTTGGATTTATTATTTGTAACCACAGCTTCACCGAAGTGTCTTGGTGCTAAACATGAAGAGGGGGCAGAGTTCGCATGAGTTAATAAGAAAGGTTAAAACGTTAGTTTTTGGAGTATTGCAAATGGGAACAGATGTGTAGTAGAGCATAGTTTTTTCATGAGATTATTCCATTCCCTGACCGAAATATATTGAACCGGTTTTGTAAATGGGAACACAGTGGCACTTCTAAATTCAGTAAATTCTGGGTTGCCACAATAGGGAAGTAGAGCCGGTTCATATGTCTGTAATAATTAGACAGCTTGTCAATTTATTAAAGCAGTTTGTACATGCTTTTGGCCAGTATTTAATAAAACAATTTTAGGCACATATACAGAAAGTTACAACCATTTCCTTTTTTCTTTTTCAGGACAAAAAGAGAAATTGCTAATAAAGATGCGGCTATTCTATATTATTGCTAACTAATGCTTGTCTTTTTCAGTGTATCTATCCATGTCCACTTGAATGCTTGCATTGAACTGCGTGACTAATTTATGGATAACTATACTACTCTATGTCCACTCTACTCCTGCTGGCATGCATTGGCACATTAACGTGATCTCACAAAAGGTGCCAATCAGAATTATTTATTTCATCCCCCGCCTATCTCCCTCTCCACTTGGTTTCCGGCAGTGAGCCCCTCCCTCTAAAGGCAATTTTTTAAAAACAAAAAATAGTTTTAAATTCCATATGTAGACCCCACTGCTGAAGAGTATTGTTCCTGACATAACCAATTAAAGTTTTTTTATTAAATAATTGTTATATTTTTAATTTGTTACATCATCTATGATTATAATACCTTCATCGGCTTCATCCCAAATATTTTCAGGGTGAAAAATGTAAGTACTTCCAAGGCTGGGCTAACAACCCCCCACCCGCCAAAAAAAGGTAACATAATGGGGAGTCGCGTCCAATGGCCAATAGGTCAAGGGAGCCGTGGGTCGAATAAGTTTGGGAACCACTGGATTACAGTGTAATTATGTGGCACTGAGTGGCATTACGTTGAGTGTTTTGTGTTGCATTGAGTAGAGTGTAATGATGTGGCACGTAATTATGTAACAGTGAGTGGTATTATGTGGAGTGTTTTTATGGTGCATTGAGTAGAGTGTAAATGTGGCATGTAATCGTGTGAACTAAGTGGTATTATGTGAAAACGCCATAAGCGGCTGGGGAATAAGAGCTATGCACAGTGCCTCTTTGCCTCGTATGCTGCCTGTTTGCACAATTTGTAAGTACGTCGTTAAGTGCTCGTTACTGATGTTTGGTGTGTTTTGAAGGTGGTATGTTGGTGAGGCGAACTTAACCATATGAGGTTTAGAATTGAAGTACTGTTATATTTGCGAATAGTAACACCTGTGTTGTATATGAAAGCATAATGCATGTATACTGTGGTGTACAACGGGTGGACTGCGGGTATTGAAGGGCAAAATAAGTTGGTGGTCATTTTGTTTATTGCAGTTTGGAGGGTGGCGGAGGTGTAGTGTGAGGGAGGGACTGTATTTTATAGCGGGCACGTAGTGTACTACAAGGGAGAGGTATTGAAATAATTCGCCTTTTTTAAATGCAATGAATTGCCATTGGACTAAACATGAATGTTTAATTGTCCATTAAGCTAGCGTTAAAAAGATATAACTGTCCTGACAGTATAAGTGATTGTTGAACCGAATTACCTTTAATATGTGTATGCTGTGTGTGGGGGCTACTCGCGGCTTGCAAGGGAACTGACATGCTGGTCATTTCTCCTGGGTGGCAGGGGCGGTGCGTCCATTGGGGCGTTGGGGCGTAGCCCCCCCGCCCGCAGCTCCCTCGGCATCTTTGAACCTAAGTAAACAATCAGTTTACTTAGTTCAAAGAGCCGAGGAGAACTGACAATCATGTCAGTCAGCATGACGTCGGACCGCCCACCCCTTCAGAGTCTGAAGGGGTGGGCGGTCCTGCGTCATGTTGACTGACATGATTGTCAGAGCTCAGAAGGACCAGGGGCAGCAGGCAGCACTGCAGCACAAGTGCGCATGAGTGGGCAAGGGCACCGAATTTTCGCGCCGTGCCCAGTCATGCGCACTTGTGTGTGCACTGGCTTGCGCATGCCCATTAGGAGAGCGAGGGTTGAGCAAAGGCTCAAACCTCGGTCTCCTAATGGGCAGGCGGGCGAGAGGTAACCGTGCCCTAAGCCAATCCTGGCGCTGCCAGCAGCGCCAGGATTGGCTGAGAGGGGCTGAGAGGGGCTGTAGGCAGGGCCAAACGGAGTCGGACCCGAGGCGGCGCGGACGGCTGACCTCCTCAGAGTCAGGTAGGATTTTGTTTTTTGTTTGTTATTTAAAAATCCCCCGGGCCCCCGGCACAACCCCCCACCCCCCACCGCAAACCCCCTCCCCTGCGAGCCGCAACGAGTGCCAGCTGTTGGGAAAACTCTCTTTAGAGCTGCACAACTCGTTTTTGCAAATGTGAATGTACCCGCTTTCAAATCTGTAATAAAGCATACTACTCGAGCATACTTGGGCTACTCTACTGCATTAAAAATGTGAATAAAAGCATGTTTCCCAAACGTGGGGTTAAATATTGGGCACTGGTTCTTGGTCTTACATGATGATGATCCCCTTATTATAATGGCAATGATGTAGTTACAGATTTCCCGCCATCGGCGCCATTATTAATTACTACTTCTATAGTATTCCTCTTCTCACTGCGGGCACAATAGGATGTTTTATGCTTTAATCAGTCTGACGTCACAACAATATGCTTTCCCTGTGTGTTCGCTTTTTCAATGGGGTCGCACTGATATATGGTTGACCTGCTTTGACGTCACAATGTTTTGTTTCCGCATTTTGTTTCAATGTGATGCCGCAATGGGATGTTTTGCTTTACCCTTCCACTTTCAGTCTTCCACCACAGTGCCGCTATTCTGTTCTGCTTTGCTTCACAAATTAAGTTCCTACTCTGTAGTTTTACTGGTTATTTAGAGTAGTGTTTCAGTTTGGTTTCTGCTTTATTCCTGTAGGACTGGTTTTATTTTGTACTATTCCGTACTCGCAGAATAACGTCACATCTACATATTTTTCTGGGTGTCACCTCTGCTCTGAAAGCGCAACGAGTCACTCGTCCTGTTATTTTGCTCTGATGTCACAATCTTTGATGTAATCTGTTTTCTCTGATGCAAGAATGACACATTTTTACTTTTATTTGGTGTTTTACTTTCTCTTCTTTCCCGTCACAAGAAGATATTTTCATGTGTACTCGCTTTGCTCTGGTTTCACGGGTTTCTTCTGTGTATTTGTGTCCTTTGTTTTTCTGACGCCACAACAAGTTGTCTCTGTGTTTTGTCGTCGTTGCCCCGTCAAATGTGTGTGCCTCTCCATTTTGCTTTTTCTAAAGTCATAGAAATGTCTGTTTCATTCGGACTGATGTGAAAATAAGATGTTTAAGTACATGTTTTCATGCACCCAAAAATCAGGACGAGTTTTGCTTATTTGTGATTTCCTCTAACAGTATCATGTTGTGTATTTATGCTGCCCACGCGTTCGCTTTCCTCGGATGGTGCGGTGACGTGATGTTATAGGCAGAGTGGGGAAAGGAGGAACCGCTGTTGGTGTAATATGGACATAGAGTTAAAATAAAAGCGTAAGAGGAGAGAGAGAGGGAAAGGAAGAGTGGGAAGAAGTAGCCACGGATCAAGAAATGGAAAGGGCGGGAGCAAAGGGGAGTGCAAAGAGTGACAATGAGAGGAGAGTGACAGGGATGGAGATGAGAGAGAGGTTCACATAGAGGAGGGATGGACAGAGGGGAGTGCAAAGAGTGACAATGAGAGGAGAGTGACAGGGATGGAGATGAGAGAGAGGTTCACAGAGAGGAGAAAGGGACAGAGGGGAGGAGAATGAGTGTCGATGAGAGGGGGTGACAGAGATGCAGAGGAGAGAGATTTGCAGGGAGGGACAAAGGGAAGTGGAAAGAGGTACAGCAAGCAGAGTCACACGGATGGAGATAAAGAGCGTGTGATGAGGTTCATAAGGGCCAAATGAGAGTGGAAAGAGTGGCAATGAGAGGAGAGTGACCGAGAGAGAGGTTCACAGAGAGGAGGGGGAGGGCAAAGGGGAGTGGAAAGAGTGACAGCAAGGAGAGAGTGAAAGGATGAACATGAAAGAGGGTGCAATTCAGGCAGAGCTGTATGGGGGAAAACAGGAGGTAGAAAGAGTGATGGGGGAGACCTAAAGGTGAGGGGGAAGTGCAGAGGGCAGCTGAGGAGAGGGTGGCATAGATGGTGAAGGGTGTGAGACACAAAGACACCGAAACACAGAAATGAGTGGGAGGCAGAAAAAGGAACGTGGTAATTTTTTAACACAGAAAGAAACTCGACTTGCTGGGACAAGCACTCAGTATTTCCTCATCCAGCCCAGCGCGTCTCCTGGAAGCTCCCAGAAAGGGGAAGGTGTGACCAGGGGTGCTTGTGAGGTGGCACCGGGCCCAGTATGTCTGGCTGCGGGTTTTGTGTTTGTCACTTTGTGAGTAAATCGAGTATTTCAACGTCTGCTTGCAGCTGCAGCAGTCTGTGTACTTTTTTGTGTACAGGTCTTTAAGCCTAAACAAATGTTTGTGACTCGTGCTTTATGTGTGTACTTGATAGTGTTTGAGTGTGTGTTTGTACTTGTGTTGGGGTGAAGTTGATGGATATAAGGATGTTGTTACAGATGCTGTCATAACAGTACTTTATCAACCTTCCTGCTTCCTCAAATTTGCTTGAAAATGCTCCATTTATCCACTCTTTTTTCAAAATTTTCTCGGGGGGAGAACCCCCCCCCCCCAGTGCAGTACCACGATAACTTTACGCCCCACCACTTTCAAATGTCACCAGCCACCACTGCTGGGTGGCAGTAATTTGTAGTAAATGGCCATCCAGCTTTATGCTGAGCAGGGGTGTGCCTGGAACGAAGATTGTGTGCAGCATAACTATTTGATCTGCTGGTTAGTGGTTAGATGAACTGCCTTGTTAACATTTTGGCACTTCGCAAGATCCCAGGGCTTCATTGTTTAAAATAAAATGCCTATGGGGATCCCTGGTTCGCTTAGCCCGCCGGGAGGCGCTTCGCAATGTTAATGTTGTGTTTGCTACGGCCCACGGGCGCTTTCAACAGTCTCTCGCCCTGGCGGCCGTAGGTAAAGGGCACAGAACCCAGAACTATATGTTATCTCTGTGATATATTTGACTTCTGAGGAATTTCACCACTCTGGCAAAGGCAGCAATGCCTTTGAATTATCACGTGCTCCCTTCTTCAGCCCACTATGCACTCCTAACACTAGTGTATTCATTCTGTCATTTATATTTTGCTATATGTAAAAAAGAGTTTGCAAGTATGTTAAGCAGTAGTTACTGACATTTTGTGTGTTTTGAAGGTGATATCTTGGGAGGTGAACTTAACCATACGCGGTTTCGAACTCATGTACGGGTATATTTGAGAATACTAACACCTGTGCTATGCTGCAGAAAGGAGCACGGAGAGCAGAAACACTAAGAAAACATCATGTATTTGTTGTATATTTTTGTAGTATGTGACAGGTGGCCTGCGGGTATGTAAGGGCAAAATATATTACTGGCTTGTTTTATTGATTGCGCTTTTGGGGAGGAAAGGGGGGGGGCGGTTGAGGGTGGAGGAGGGACTGGTTTTTATAGTGGGCACGGAGTGTACTCCAAGAAGGAGGTATTGAAATAATTCGCCATTGTAAAATGACCTGCTCTCGAACTAAACATTAATGTTTGATGGTCCAGTAAGCTAGCGTTGAACAGATGTGACTGTACTAACAGAGTACGAGTGAATGTTTGACAGAACTGCTTATAGTATATATATTTTATGTATGGGGGTGAGGAGTTGGTGGGGATAGAGAGAGCTTTTAGCTTTGTTGCTTGTGCTGCGCCTGCTGTATGTGAGGGTTAGGTGCCGTGATCCTACCTTTGGTTGTTTTATCAGGGTCCCAGAAGCTTGCACTGCTCTGATTTGCATGTGCATGTGCTTATTATAAGTGAGCCGGAACAAATACCTAGTGTTCTAGGAAACAACGACTTTAATTTATTGGCTAGTTATGCCTTATGAGGCTGTGGCTGCAATGCCTCTGTGAAAGCATTTTTTTTTTGCCCAATGGCTAATTATTTTAATTATTATTAAATAGACCCCGTGGAGCGCTGCTGTAGGGGGGAAGAGTGCAGGAGGGGGTTGGGGGGTGCACTAGCAAGTCCATGGCGTGAGAGATTGGAATTGGATCAGGAAGTGGGGGGCTCCCCATATGTACTTTGTTGTGGTTCTACTTAAGTGTGTAATGCTACTAATAATGTACGTGTTAGAATTATGCAATATCTATAGAATAGTAACATTAGTGTGTATATGTTCGAAATAAAAAAATCTATGTAAACATTTAAAGCAATACGAGCTATTTATCGAAAGTATACAGGATATGAAGTAAACAGTATGTTATAACACCACAGTGGATGGGTGAGGTAAAAAATATTCGCAAAATAGCAACATTATGATACGAGGATTGAAAACAGCAAGTAAAACTATCAATAAACCAGAAGGCAAACTCCATGTGGTGGCATGAAGGGTTATAGGTTTAAAAAAAAACAAGAGGCACACAATAGTAATATAAAAGTATTTTTTTTTGCATCACGTGCAGCTAAAGCCAAATTTTTGGGTGGGAGTGATAAAAAAAAAATAGGTTGGGGGGGGTGGGCTAATTCTTCCATAAATAGAAGAAAGGAGATGCAGATGTTTTAAGAAGGGGTGGAAAAACGACAAAGTTTTGTTAAGAAGTAAATGGGATTATAAAGACTGTAAGGTACTGGGGTGTGGTGGCAAAAACACGGACGTTATATGAGCCGGCCAGCTTACAGCAGCTAAAAAAGTATCTGAGTGTGTTTGGGAGACTATAAGCGTTGTTTAAAAATGTGGAGTGCGTGCATTGTTTATGTAGAACAGTATTAAGGAATATTGTTTTTGCGTGCATATAAGAAAAGCCGAAAATAAAGCTGCAGAAGAAGTTATAGGCAAAAGAGTACATTTTGATAAAAATTAAAATGTATTAAAGAAAGCGTTAAGGCGGCGCCCCCAAAAACATTTCACTTTTGTAATATTGTAAGTAACTTACAGTTTATTTGGGCAATAGAAGTAGTCAGGCTTTCAGCTTTCACGTTGTGTAGGAATGGCTTCGTCTGAAGAAATGTTTGTAAATGCTTCCTTGTTTCTATTTAAGTAGAGGAACAGGTAATAAAAGATAGTTATCTGATAGGAATAATAAAGGAGTGTGACACGCAGTAGCGGTCCGTGGTAGGAGTGCCGGCCGGGCGGTGACGTGGGGTGGGGGGAGGGGCAGGGTGGGGGGTAGTAAACCACGGATTACGGCCGAATACAGGTAAGTAAACATTTAAATGAATAAAACGAAATTCGTTGTGAGCGCTGCATCGCCAAATGCGATGCAGTGCGCGCAACGAAATTAGTTTGATCACTGGTCCCCCACCTCTCTTTTCGTGTTGCGGGCTGTAGCTTGTCTCCGGGGCGCCAGCAAGGGCTGGCAGTTCTGGCCGGGGCACATATGGCTTCACCCGCCCGGCGCATTCACCAGGCAGGGCCTATCAAGGCCTCAGCCTGCGCAGATTCTCTTTCCTCTTTACCTTGAGGGCCCCCTCGTGACACGGAGGAGACCCAATGAGAGTGTTATCGCCGTGGGCAATAAAGGATTTTGTAGCGGCCGGCAAGTAATAAGCTTTTCGAGGATATTTCTAATGATAAATGTTCCGGCCCAAGGAGCTATCGCAAAGTGCTGCAGGATGATTAACTTGCAAATGCCTCCCGCTCCGCTCGCGCCGCCGACTACGCGCCTATTAAAATGAGTCTGACAACTTTAAAAGACTCACACACTGTCTCCACAGTAGCCATTGGGCGCACTGACAGTGACTCCTGACGTCAATGTTATCGTGCGGCTGTAGTGTGGATTTGTGTTACATTGTAGCAGCGCTAGCGCAGATGAGCCCAGCCAGCTCCTAAGTATGCCGGGAGCATCGCGCACCACTCCACAGCTTTCAGCATGGTGTATACATCATAGACACTCCGCTTGACAGCTGTGAGAGGCGCTATAATGCGTGACTTTCCATTTGAGTGCGGTGATGCGGACCACCGCACTGAAATGCATTAGTCTCACGCCTGATGCATGATACTTGGCAGGGCTGGGTAGTACACCGTGCACGCACTGATGGCACTATGCACGGCGGCGTGCCATTCAAATGCCCTCTGAGGCTCGGTTCGCACGGCCGCAGCTTCTGCATGTGTTCACATTTGGTGCTTGCTGCCCCGCTGGCTGCGTGGTCTTCATGATGGGGGAAGGGTGCGTTAGTCATGCGCAGTGTAAACTACACGTGCAACAGCGCCAGCGGTCTGCGCCTGCTACCGAAACTCCAAGGTTGGGTGAGCACTGCTACATCCAGTTGAAAAGGCACTGTGTATATCACCGTATGGTCAATGCTACACACACTGAATACGCAGGTATATGAAGTGTACTTTGAAGAGGGCAGTTTATTATTACACTGTGTGGGCATGCATCTGCTAGCTATGAGTATAGTACACGGTGGGATTTTGTTCTTATGAGAGGAGTCCGTTTCCACTTTGCGAGCATGCTCTTCAGGGGAGCGGCGAGGGGACCCTCTGGCATCTAATCCTGGTTCCTAGTGCTGAGCGATGGTGAGTGACACCCTTCTTGGACAGGGGGAAACCCACTGAGCTGCATTGGCTCTAGAGACCCCCATATCTCGCTGTATTACACAGACCGAAGACCGAGGACCCTCCAAGGTCTTCCTCAGAACCGAGCATTCCTCCTGAATAAAGACACAAGGGAGTGCCGTGTCAAAAGAGTGCATCCTTCCAGCTAGGGCTCCCTTGTTAGAAGTTCACACCGGGCCACTGTATTTGGTATTGAAGTAAATGCCAAACCAGTTAAAACCCAATGCTTCTGGCGAGTTAAACGCTCGCACATGACGTCCGCGGTAATCTGCATGGCACCAATTGGAATCTTAACTAGGCCCATTTGGTGACCATCGTTCTAAGGTTGGTCGGTTGTTTAAAACTAATCCTTGTTATGAACAGAGCTTAGAAACGGCAGGAGGGAAGTCGAAATCTATAAATATAAAATATCGTATTAGTGCTGCAACGTTCCATCCGTATTCATTCAAATTTATGTTTACCCTCTCTTTTCAGGGTTTATGCATATTTATTTTGTGCTGACAAAGTTCTATATTTCCACATGCGTGTAAACGTGCACACACACGTGTGCATGTGGGTGACTGTCGGGTTGTTGCAATACGCTAAAATAAAAACATTCAGTTTATTGCATAGATACATGCACAAATAAACATTTATTTAAAGAAATCTCATCCCTTTTTAAGTTTCCGTTGCTTCCAGTCTGCCTAGGCATTGCTCTGATAGTCTTTTTTTGAAAAATGAAAGGTCACTCAAAAGAAGTCATAGTTTTGGGATATTTTTAGTTCCTAAAAGTAAATATAGGCAAGGAAATACTTTGTTTCCCATTTGTATTTCTATGTAAACATCAGTAAAAGAGGGAAAGTGAGAACGTTAGCTATAGTTACTAAATGTAATGTTAACCAGTGTATTGACTTAGGAAAAATGAAGGGCAGAGTTGGCCCTGCTGGGGTTTGAATTCATAGTTTGCAGGTCATGCCAGTGTCAACAGTGGGATAGTACCCTGATCACCTACTAGGGTAGGTTGCTACTCTATTGGAAGTTTTCTTTGGCTAATGCACCAGACTTTGGCCTCTGTACTCACAAAATATGACATAAAACAGTACAGAAAATGTCTACTGTCATCCAACGACATGTACCCAGGTAAACAACTACTTGCATTAGCGCAGCAAGGATGCCTGAGGCCCTGGTGCAAGCAAGGAAAATGTCCCCTATGACTGCTGTTTTGGTAGTAAATACAGCAATTATCAGGGTTCAATGGCCCGCTAAAGGCACTGCGCCTGGTGCCACTGCACCTGCTGGCCAAATGGTAGCTACACCCTGGCTGCTTGGTGAGGAACTGCAAAGTATACTCACTGTGTAAGCAGCACCCAGGAGACGAGGGACAGCAGCCACTGAGCATGCTCACTTTTTGCAGCAGAAGGTGAGAGCTGCAGCCTTGGAGGGGAGCTGCTGGGTGCATTCACTGGGTGAGCAGCTCCCCAGCAGCAGTTGAGAGGAGCTGCTGGCACCACCCCGTAGACAGGAGAGATGCAAAAGGATAATTACTAAATGGCACTACTGGGCATGATGACCTGACTGCAAGATGGCCACCTCCCAAAGTCTCGCTAATCCTGGTGGAAGAAATCACACCCCTTTTTGGAGTGCTCCCCTGCTTTTCTCTTCAGACTAAACTGCTCGTACTGTGACTCTACACATTGAGAAGTCACAAGTGGTTGCTCAGTGCATGTGTTTGTGTGTGTAATTGCATGTAAATCACTGTATTGAGTTTAGCAGCCACAGGCATGCAGTTTGTCTGTTCTCTGTATTATGGAGCTGCAGAAAAGCCAGGACTGATTCTCTTTGCATGAACCCTCAGAGGCCTGTAGCCTGAAGTTCAAGGAAGAGGTCATCGTCACTTTCCTAAATGAATATGTGTGGTGGGCTACACACAGTAGAGCTTTACAGACCTAGACGAGAAATATGGTTCAGGCCTGCTTTCCTTTCTGGACTTAGGATAGTGGACCACCAAACCAGTTTGGGTTTGACCAGCATTATTTCTATGGGGGGAGGAGAGAGCAGGTGGGGGGGGAATATAAATGAGCTTCACAAGGATTATCACATTTTCTCTGTTCACTTTTGCAACATTTTAAAAGCTTCGAACTAACCACTCACTTTATAGAGCTTTAGCTGTAAGTGAGAACCCTGTAGTAAACTGGGGAGTGGCTCTGGTGGAGGATCAGAGTATGAACATCTCCACCACCCCACAAGGTTTGCTATATCTGAGCATGTTTGAGGTGGAAGCTGCTGGTTTACACTGGCATACTTCACACGATGAAGTGTACTGCCAGCCACATTCGGGACAAGATCTGGGCATAGACCCCGAAGTAGAAGAAAACAGTAAAGGTCTTGTGTGCTATTGTCCATCAGAGTCTACACTTCTGAGGGCTGTCCAGAGACAGAGCACAGCTGGAAGTACGAACACATCGGGAAGACAGACATCCCACAAACGTACATGGTGCAGAACGTGGAAGCAAAGGCAAGGGCATGACGCAAGCATATCCCCTTCCACTCCGAGGCCAATTAATATCTGTGCGATATGGGAGACTCAGGGGGCCCCTCATTACATTCTGCAGGGGGGCCCCACCATTTTGCGTTACGCCACTGTCTTATATAAGGAGGTTAGCCAGTCTGAATAGGTGGGGGGTGTGGCCTCTACCCATCTCCTACATATTTTTCATCTAGCCAGCAGGATTGCGTAAAATAAGAACCCCCTGGCCAGGCCTGTAATTTCTCCAGCAATACGAGAAATGATCAGGGCCAGAGAAACATGGACTGGGGTCCCCAAGATGTCAGCGATGGTAGCCCCCACCCTCTCCCAAAATCCAGAGATAGCTGGGAAATCTTTAAACATGTGAATGTCTGAAGCGCTCACCAAATCACACTTCTTACAGCTAGCAGGAGGGCCCTTTGTTATTTTAGAAAGTCTAGAGGGAGATAAATAGGCCCTGTGTGTAGTGAAATAGTGGTTCCTCCTGAGCCAAGCTGGTTTTTACCATTGCAAACAAAGTGTTGAAAGAGGTTTGCCACAAGTCCTCCCAGTCTACATCTGATATAAAAGCTCCCCACAGTTCTTCGGCTAATTTAAAATCCCCATCTATAACTTCCTCGATGGCCCAGTAAAAGAAAGACACCTCTTTCCTCCCTGCCGGTCTTAATACCAGTTGCTCCTCTAGAATGTTTCCTTCACCTATAGGTTTTTTCAAATTCTGGGACCAACTCTGCAGTTGCAAATATTTAAACCTGGACATGCCCTCCTCTAGTTTGTCATCGAGCGCCGCCCAGGGCAGGAGTGAGCTCTCAGCAGCTAGATCCCCCCACACCAGAAGCCCAGCTGTTATAAGTGGGGCTGCCAGTTTATCTTTCAGGCAGTCCGGGGCCCCCGGAGAGTCCCACAAAGGGGCCAAACTTGAAAAATTGTTTAAGCCAGTACTTTGCTTAATTCTGGCCTATGTATGAGCCATACCCAGTAGGACTTTCAGTCTGATCTTCTTAAAAAACGTCTGGTCTCCATACTTAAAAAGGAACCCCTCCTGTGAAAATCCCACTCCATCCAGCATGGCCGAGAACATGACCCCCCTCTCCGACAAATCTGGGGATTTCAGCAGCATTCTTGAGTGTGTTAATTGGAAGGCCCAGGCATAATACTGGAGATCCCGGAGTGTAAGACCTCCTTTCTCCCTCCTCCGCCTTAGTTTCTTCCATGATATTCTCGTGGCTTTGTAAGCCCACACAAATGAATTAATTGATTGCTGCAGTTTGTCAACGGCCTGCTTCTCAAAATATAAAGGAATGGAATTAAAAAGAAAAGTGAGTTTTGACAATATTACCATTTTAATTAAATTGATTCTGCCCATAATAGTCAATAGGATTTGGACCCACGATTTCAAGAGTCTCTGGCATTCCTTGGAAACATTTGCAAGGTTGGTCCCCGAGATTTTGTCTATGTTTTGGACAATCCTAACCCCCAAATATCTCAAATCGCTTTTGGCCCCGTGTCGACACTCCGGCAGATTCCATACCATGATGTCGTTTTTTCCGCGTTAACCTCGTAGCCAGACACTTGGCCAAACTCTTGTGCAAACCTAATGACATGAGGGAAAGACGACTCTAAGTCAAATGTAAGAATCAGGACGTCATCCGCATACAGAGCTACCTTCCTCTCCCATGCTCCAAACTTAAATGGTGTGATACCCGTCTCATCCCTGAGACGCTGAGCAAAAAGCTCAATGTACATATCGAATAGGAGAGGAGAGAGGGGGCAGCACTGCCTGGTTCCCCTAGTGATCTTAAAGGGGTTAGTCAATTTACCATTGACTAATAGTCTTGCCGAAGGGCCACTGTATATAAGCTGGATTACTCGGCGAAATTTCACCCCGAAGTTGAACTTTTCCAACACTGCCGAGAGATAGTTTCAGTTGACCCTATCGAAAGCCTTAGTGGCGTCTAGTGTCACTGCTGTCAGAGGTAATGAAAAGGCGGAAGCGCAGTCAATGGCTCCAATAAAATCATAAGTAATATCGAAAAGATTCCTACCTCTCAAAAAACCCTTTTGATCTAAATGCAATATACCACCCGCCACCGCACCCAATCTATCTGCCAAGATCCTAGTGAAGACCTTATAATCTGTGTTTAAGAGGGAGATGGGTCTATAAGACCCGCAGTCCGCCGGAGATTTCCCTGCCTTTAAAATTAATGTTATGGTTGCTTCACCCCACGAAGCAGGAGATCTAGCACCTTCAACTAGTATCTTGTTGAACAAAGTTGTCATAGTTGGAATTATAGCTTCTCCCAAAAATTTATATAATTCCGCTGGAAGCCCGTTGGGCCCTGCGGCCTTGCCACCTTTGCAAGCGGCGATTGCTTTCCTGACCTCCTGCTGGGATATATCAAGCTCCAGATTTTCTCGTTGCAAGGAGTTTAAAGAGGTGAGATTAATCCCACTTAGCCACTCCCGAACCCCATTGCTATCTACCACATTGTCTTCATTAAATAGATCTTGGAAAAAGACAAAGAAGGCTTCTCCAATCTCTTCATCCATGACTGCCACTGTATTATTATATATATATTTTATGTATGGGGGTGAGGAGTTCTTTCTTAGAGGCCTGATAACAAGTAGGATTGCCTACAAAAACAAGCAATATAGAGAGGCGGTGGAGCGGAATGAGCGTGATATGAAGGTCGTAGAGCAGAACATGAATGGGGAGGTCGATGCAGTAAAACGCCAGGGACATCGGGCGAAATTGGTAACCCTGAAAGATCAGTTGGAAAGAATCATCCAGACGAGGATCTCTAAAAGAAGGGAGGCTAGTAAGCTTGCCCATTTTGAATACGGGGAGGGGGCCAGCAAACTCCTGGCATGGAAAGCCAAGACCGACAGGGCACGAAATTTTATAAAACAAATTGATATTGAACACAATAATACCTGTGAAAGTTTTGTTGTGAGGATGAAAGGGATGTCTAGGAGTGAGTTAAACGAGTTGTTAGAGAGTATGTGTGAGTTGTGTTTGGAACTGCACTGTGGTCGGCTCACGCGCAGTGCGTTGTGGGTATTGGCTCCCCGGGACACTGGTGCACTTCACTACAAATATGCCTCTGGCTCGGGACAAGTTCATGGCGCTGGTTGCAGTGTTAGTAGAGAGGCCAAAGAGCGAATGGGCATGAATGTAAACCTAACTATGGAGATTGTCAAGAAGATTTTCGAAACGCACTGAAAAGCTTGTGCAGGGAGGCTGTGTTGTTGCTGTTTATCCTGCCCTTGTTTGGTGTTTGTATTGGGGTGGTACTAGGGCAACAAGATTGTGAAAACCAAGAACTGGGATGTTCCGCAAACATAGAAGTAGGACTCCAGTTTTCCATTGGCCAAGGGGCACAGAATGAGGTGTCAGCGCAGACCAACATCAGAAAAACAGAACACAAAGCATTAAGGGGCAATTTAAAGTAACTTAACACACAGTGTTATCTTTGTAAATAATTTGGATTCTGATATGGCTGCTTACAAATTCTTCACCTAAACAGATGAGAGCTGCTCTCAATTAACTCTGAAAACCTGTGCATGTGCTAAATTAACTGACATTTGCAGAGACACATGATGGAAAACAGGACGGTCCCGGTAACAGGGGGACACCCGGTCACCCTAAATATAATGGCTGCACTACGCAGTATGACCTGGTAGTAAAGTTGTGCTGTCTCTTATATTTTAAATAAAATAGCGCACATGAGTACTTTCATGAAATAACCTCTCTCCTTTTCAGACGTAGTGATAAAGTTGCAGTGTCAGTAGAGAGGCCAAAGAGCGAATGGGCATGAATGTAAACCTAACTATGGAGGTTGTCAACAAGATTTTCGAAACGCACTGAAAAGCTTGTGCAGGGAGGCTGTGTTGTTGCTGTTTATCCTGCCCTTGTTTGGTGTTTGTATTCGGGTTGTACTAGGGCGACAAGATTGTGAAAACCAAGAACTGGGACGTTCCGCAAACATAGAAGTAGGACTCCAGTTTTCCATTGGCCAAGGGGCACAGAATGAGGTGTCAGCGCAGACCAACATCAGAAAAACAGAACACGAAGCACCAACAGGACCTGTTCCACTTAAAGCCCTGGGTTTAATCCCAGCTTCAGGGCACATGGCCAAAATCGTGATTCTGTGCAATCACTTCATCGCCCTGACCAGCACTTTAAATGGAAAAATAGGTTCAGGTACTCATCAATTGAAGCAGTAGACAAGGGGTGGAATTTGGAGCTGGGATAAGGTTGGAACAAGGGGCGGGCTAGGTTTTTAATTTTTCCAAACTCTATATACAAGGATTCTGCATGCATTATAAGGATGTCCGATGAGAAGTGGACGAGAGAGCATCATAGCAATTCTAGCAGGCAATAGATGTGGCTGACTCAATGAAAACCAATGGAGTTTGTCGTCGAGCTAAAGGGCTACAGGCTTGGACCAGAAGACTGGATGAAGGGTACCAGAAACTGGAGAGTGAAGTTGAAGAGTTGATGGATCGCCTAGCGGCTGTGGGTACAGGGGTGTCATTTCGTGTCGGTTTTTTCTCACCGGTTCCGGTCGCAGTCGGGGAGGGGACCCTTTAGGATGAGGCTGCAGGCATCCAGGAGTAGGTCGAAGGAGGTCGTCCATCGTTGGATCCCAGGTCAGGATCGCCGGGGAGACTTCGCTTAGGTGTTGGGCCACCCAGACTCGGGCCGTGGGCATCAGGTGCAGAGTGGTGAGGGCTCGCGGTTCCAGCTGGATCTGGAGTGCTTGCTTGAGTTGCTGTTGGTGGACAAATTCAGTGTCCACAGGAGATCAGAGTCTTTCTCAAAGGCAAGGCAGGTCTCCGGGGTTCTTGGAGGCTGCAGGACTCACTGGTTTCAGTTCGCAGGGTCTTTGAAGCAGGAGACAGGCCAGTAGGGCTGGGGCCAAAGCAGTTGTCATCGTCCTCTACTCTGCAGCATGTCTCTTCGGTCCTTCTTCTTCTTAGGTTGTCGAATCTAAAGAACAAGGTTCAGGGTAGTCCTTAAACACTAAATTTAAGGGCATTCCTGGGGTCTGGGACAGTAGCCAATCCCCTAGGGTGGCTACATCCTTTGGGTGCCCCCTCCATTTGGGGAGAGGAGCACCACCCTGTTCCTATTGAGCCTAATTCTCCAATTCAAGATGGAAGATTTTTAAGAGAGGGGTTCAACTCCGCTACTGGTGACCCCAGTGGTGTGCCAGGCTAAGGTGGGCACTTCTACTCTGCTTACTAATTTTCCCACCTGTCCTGCCACCAAAAGTGGGGTTTGGACAGGGGGGCGAGCATCTCCACTAGTTGGAGCTGCCAAAATCAGCATTACACAAGGTGAAAGCCTTTGAGGCTTACCCACATGTGTTGCTGGTCCTGCAAGGGGGAGGTGTAAAGAACCTCCACCCATAGCAGGCTTTGTTTCTGACCTCTGGGAGCACAAAGGCTCTCACCCCATGAGGTCCGAAACCTGCCCTGTGGTGGCTGACTGGTGGCTGACTGGCAGGGACCAGTCAGCCAATACACTAGAAGCTGGTTGTCTTTCAGGGGGCATCTCTAAGATACCCTCTGAGTGCATGTTATAGTAAATCCAACATTGGTATCAGTGTGGGTTTATTATGCTGAGATGTTTGGTACCAAACTTCTCAGTCTTCAGTAAAGCCATCATGAAGCTGTGGGGCTCATGCTGACAAACTCCAGGCCTATGTACTCAAAATGGCTTTACTGCACTGTCACGATTCCGTTGATGAGCTGCGGACCGTGTTGCCCTTCGACACGGACATGACATTTACAGGCGTTATATCGCCCTCTTTGCAGGCAGGTCTGGAGCCCTTTAAGGGAAACCATCAGGAAGTGTCCTTGGGGGCGTGGCCCGTGACGTTGCCTGCCACCGGCCTATCGGAGAACCAGCTGAACGAGCCAAGAGGGCCGGGCCGCTGGCCAAGGACGGAAGTTGGAGTCCCCGGAGGAGGAGGGTTCGTGGCGTGGACAGCGATCGGTGAAGAAAGCGGGAACCTGGACGAAACCGGAGGAGCGACCATAGAGGAAGACGTGAAGGCGGGAGACGTTACGGAAGACGAGGACATCAAGCCAGGAGGCCAACCGGATCACGCTCTGCCCAGCCACCTTCCAGGAGGAGGGTGGCTTGCCAAGGTACGGGCACAACTCCAGGGGTTCACGGGGCACGGGAGGGGGCGGGCGACGTTATAGAGGGAGGTCACGACGGGCTCCACTTGGTAGTAGCGGTGGCAACTTCCCTCACCCCCGTTTCCCTGAGCTAAGGAGTACCTCCTTCCAGTCCACTGACCCCGGTATTTTCTTTCCCCCCCCCTTACATGCGGAGTCTCCACGGCCAACAGCGACGTGCTGAGAGAACAGGAATCCGAAGAGACACGTAAACCGGAAGAGCGGTCCTGGTGAAGACGGGAGTAACCCAACCTGGACCCTTGACACGTGGACACTGTGCCCTTTTGAAAATAAAGACCCTTTTTGAGACATATTGCCCCCTCCTTGTCTGCTTGTGGCTACCCTCAGTACCGATAGCAGTGCCGATAGCTGACATGCACACACAGTCTCCAAGAATGGACTCAGACACTGTAGGGGCATACTTCTCATGCAGCTATGCCCTCACCTGCCTTAGGGCTGTACAGCCTGCTAAATGGGTGACTTACCTATGCCACAGGCAGTGGTGTGCAGGCAAGGGGGATATTGCTTGACTCTGCACTGTGCACTTTATTGCTAGAGATTAATATGGGAGGTTGCGCAATGGGTACTTATCATATTTTACTGGGCTTGTTATTTTATGGAATCATGTTCTTAACGAAATTTGGATCTCCTGCAACTTTCCTGGTTTTATCTATGTGAAACTGATTAATGTTTTTATTGTAATTTGGATCTCTTCCAACTTTTATGGTTTTATTCATGTGAAACCGAATAAAGTTTATTTGATTGATTGATTGTAGGCATGGCACCCAGGAATGTGTGCCATGTCAACTCTTTTAGATTAGGTACACCAAAACACATAGCCTGCAATAGCAGTGTATATGTGTCTGCTGTGACACAATACATACTGCAGCCCTAGGAGACCCTCCCTGATCACAAGTCCCTTGGTACCACTGGAACCTTTTACAGGGGACTTACATGTGGGCCAGAGGTGCACCAATTGTGGAAACAATGGTACAGTTTAAGGAAAGAACAGAGGCCCTGGAAACATGATTGGCAGGAACCCATGGCACACTCAGTCAAAGTGCTTCAGAAATCTGGCAAAAAAATGGGCGGGTGGTGGGGCGGGGGTTACTGCAAAAGAAACCCACTTTCCTACAGGCATGGATCTGGGAAACTTGACTGCTCTGTCTGTCCCCCACCTCCACTTCCTATTGGTAATATTAAGGGGACCTCAGACAGGAATGCAGTGCGAAATCAGGATCCTGAAGATGTTCTAGAAAGATAAGGGTTCTACTAGTGTTATAAAAAAAGGGTGTTCAGATCTTTGTTTTGCTTGGAGAAGAGATCAACTCTTTGGCAGGTTCTGCACCAGACGTAAATTAACTTGGGCTGGACAGAAGTTTTATAAAAATAAAACTTTCCATTGGGTAATAGTTTGGTAAAAATCAAATCTATGTGTGTTTTTTTTTATATAACGCAAACTCAGTCCAAGTTGATGTGCTTCACTTGAGCACCAGCTTTCGTTGCACTGTCAGAATGACAGGATATTGAGCCAAAGCCGGGGCTCAAATTTAGTGCCCCTGTTTCAACCTTGTAAATCTAGCCATTAGGCTACATCTACTCTTCTTACACCATTATCTCTCTGCTACTTATGTTAGAATTTATTTTGTGAGGTCTAGTCACTGACACTGTTTTGAGTTGATTCTAGTTTTACATTGTGCAAAGCATGTTGCTGTAGGATCACAACACTGAGACATAATACTGGCTGAACACTGAAATAGGGTGTTGCTGTCAGTGGTCTTAAGAAAGTGTGGGCTGATGCCAGGCCCCGGTGTGTACTCTCTATGTCCAAGTAGAGGTTACGGTACCCAAGGGAAGAAAATTAAAAAGTGCTTGTACTCAGTTCTGGCCCATTTAAAGCACCAGCCCCAGTGCTTAATTTGAGCCGGTGGTTTCCGGTACTCAGCACCAGCACTTAATTGTCAACACCGGCACTTAAGACAGTCTGCCACATGGTGGCGCTGTTTGTGTAATTTGGAGATGAGCACAACAACAGTTGTTTATTAGTTCAATATACATTAAATATGACTAATACCTGCCGCCCAAGCCACTCTTATAACCTTGGGGGCCTGGAATAGTCCGAGCTGTCACACTTGTAGGAAGAAGTGTGATGGTTAGCAGTTCTGATGGTACTGTCACTGCCAGGGCTGGCAGGGGCAGCGAGTAGTGTAATCTGTAGTGGCCGCCTGACAAATGCCCCGGCACTTATTGTTTATAAGTTAAGCACTGAGAGTCTGTCCCTTACTCTAACAGTAAGGACAAAGAACAGCTCCAGTGCATCCAGTAAGGTCCTGTTGTTTTAAAACTCGTTCCCCAGCTGTTATGTTAATTGATTCACTACTAGTAAAAGGAAACCAAGGTAATACACTTGGGGCCAGTCAGGTGTTGTCACGGAAATACACCCTCACCCTACAGCAGCCCATTGTCAGTGGCAGCCCCTCGCCCTTCAATGCTCCACCCTACCCTCCCCAGCACCATCAGGGGTCCCAGCACCATCAGTGATCCCAGCGCTTCCTCTATGCCCCAAACACACATGGTAGACGATTAGGGGAGACTGAATTCTGGCAGAAGCGATGTGTGCTTCCTACTAAAGCTCCTCCACTCCAGTCTCTGCCATGTTATGTTAGATGTCACCAGGCCCCGGAAGCTGTCATCACACAGCATCATGACCTGATCCACCAGCCAATGAAAACAATGTTCCAGGGATGCTGTATTTTGGTGCTGAGTGATGGAAGGGATATTGTTCCCTGGCCTGATGAACTTGCCATTCACCCTCTACATAAAACTGAAAAGTGAAACAAGCTTGTGAGAGCAATAATTGAGAGTGTGAGCACAAAGGCCAAGATACACATACGTGTACATATGATAAATACGATATTCATTGGAGGCCTTTTCCTGGGGTTGTGGGCCAGTCAGGGGTTACCAGGCTATATGCCTTGGATAGCTTCTGTTCTACTGTTTTTTACCAATGATGTCCCTGGAGAAGCAGTACTATGCACCAGACTGATAAGGAAGTTACTGCTTGTATAATTGACTCTCCTGGTGTGCAGGAGGCATGCGGGCAGGACTTCCTCTAGGAGGTGACTGGAGTGTGGGAGAATAAGGCTAAGCTACCTCCATGTCCAGGGAGTCTTCCACCTATGAAGAGGAGAAAGGCTAGCACGGTTGGTGGGCAAAAAGAGCAGGTAAAACTATGACTCACAACGATAAACAGAAGGTGCTTGCAGCTCTGAGGCTGAGATAACAACCTAAAGGTTAGGTCTGGCATTAACCAAGACCTTTTGATTCATACTGAAATTGTATTTATAATTGACGCACTTCTTTAGGTTTCCAGCCAGCCTTCTTCATCCATGAACCGGTTGTTGTGTCTATCACATTTTTCTTCCTCCCACTACGACATACAGTATGGGGCAGTGGGTCAGCCCACTTCAGCCATTGGCTAACTTCCCTGAGTGACAGCATTCCCCTATTTCACAGGGAGACCATCCGCACTCACAGTATTTCCACTCAATATAAGTGTAGAATGCCATAGATAGCATAGATCAAGGAGGGAAACAAATTCTTAAGGTAACAACTATTTAAGAGCACCCCAACCAATGAAGTTATAGACAACCTTTTGTTGTATGCACGTGAGCGCGCGATGCTGGGGTTACCTCGCGTGCTCGCGTGTGTATGTTTAATGTTTACTCACGATAATTGGAAGACAGTACATGGAGGAGGAACGTGCTGGTTTTCCCTGTCGGTTACGATAATTGGAAGACAGTACATAAAGGAGGCACGCGCTGGTTTTCCCGGTCGGTTACGATAATTGGAAGACAGTATATGGAGGAGGCATGGGCTGGTTTTCCCGGTCGGCTGTGTGCTTCCCTTCAAGTGTACCTAGTAGTTGGGCTAAATTGACTTAGTTGGGTACTTTTGGGCTAATTTTGAGTTTTCTGGTCGTCACACTTCTGGTAAAATCTATGTATCTAAGAAGGGTCAATCACTTTTGGGTTGGCTACATCAAGAAGAAATGGGGATAAAATTAGATCCTAATGCTAATCCTCCGGTTTTTGCTATAGGAAGTTCAACAACTATTACTAATGACCCGTCAACATTTATATAAGGATTAAAAGAGTCATTTCCTAAGGTATTCAGCAATAAGTTGGGGACTTCTCAAGGTTTTAAACATTCCATAAAAATTATGCAGGGACCTATTCCTGTGCGTCATAGAGTAAGAAATGTACCAATTTCATATAGAGACAAACTTAAGAGTATGTTGCAAGATTTGTGTAGCAAAAACATTATTGAACCTGTTGAGTCATCACTATGGGTTTCTCCAATTGTCATTTCAGTCAAACATTCTGGCGAATTGAGATTATGTGTGGACTTGCGCAGTGCCATTTGGGTAGATGCTCATCCACTTCTGAATCTGCATGAAATGGTCTCAACGCTAGTATTTTCATGTATTGACCTCGCTAATGCCTATCACCAAGTGGGGTTGGATGATGAATCTAAGAATTTCACTATATTTATAACGCCTGAAGGGTTATTTAGATTGTGTCGCATGCCATTCTGTCTCGCTAGTGCAGCTTCAGTATTCCAGAAACTCATGAAAGAAACATTGGAGGGGCTGTCTGGAGCTGTAGCATTCCAAGATGACATTTTAGTCTTTGGAAAAGACCATGAAGAACATGATCACAATTTAAAAAAGGTTCTGGCTGCATTGTCATCAAAAGGCCTCACCGTACGTGTTGAAAAGTGCAGATTTAAAAGACTAGAAGTGGAATATTTGGGGCACAGCATTAGTGGGGAAGGCATCAAATCCAAGAAAAGCCACGTTGACAGTATCATCAATGCTCCCACTCCTAGTTCTAAAGAATAATTAGTGCCTTTTCTTGGATTGACTGAATTTTATGCAAAGTTTCTTTCGAACTATGCTTCTAAGGTGGATCCTTTCAGATGCTTGCTAAAGAAAAATGCAGTTTTCAGGTGGACTCAAGAGATGAGCACCGCCTTTTTGCAGTTGAAAGAGTGTGTAATTAATGCTCCATGTTTAAAACCATTCATGATTGGTAAGCAAAGTATTGTGATGGTCGATGCCAGCAATAGTGGATTGGGTGGTGTATTAATTCAGAGAGACAATAGCAGGGGATGGATAGTTGCTTACGCATCAAGGACTTTGCGTGATGCAGAGAAGAACTACTCCATAATTGAAAAGGAACTTTTAGCTTGCATTTGGGGTGCAGAACATTTTAGAACCTTTTTATGGGGAACTAAATTAATCATAAAGACTGATAACAAACCCCTAGTAATCATGATGGCACCAGGTGGTGGCCGTACTATGTCAGCAAGGCTGGCAAGGTTAGCTTCTAGATTGCAACATTTTCGGTATCAGCTAGAGTATGTGAAGTGGCTTTCACATACAAGGATATCAATTTGATTGGCAATTCCTGTCTCATTGTTCAGGAGGACAAATGGCTAGTGGAGATGGAAAAAGATATTGAACTCAAGACAGTTATGGATTACATATTAAAAGGGTGGCCAGAAGAAAGGAAGGTTAAAAATAACTTGTCAGGGTATTTCAAGGTGGGTGAGGAGTTAGCGGTAGAAAATGGCATAGTGGTTAGGGGGGATAAATTTGTTCCTCCTTTCAGTTTAAGGAACATAATCATTGGTTTAGCACACGAAGGACATTTAGGGATTTCTAGTACCAGAAGAAGAGTTAAGGAAGGGTTCTGGTGGCCAGGGATTGATGCATGTGTTGAGCAACAAGTAAGAATGTGCCAACAATGTGCAGTAAGCAACAAATCTTCAAAAGCTCTTTGCACTGAACCGCAGCCTGTTGAGCTTCCTGATGGCCCTTGGCGGAAATTAGGTCTGGACATTATTGGACCTTTTGCTGTATTGCCCAAGCAGAAGTCTTACGGGTTGATACTTATTGACTAAAATTCTAAGTGGCCTGAGGTCAAGATGGTGAAGGACGTAACGTCTGAAGTCGTAGTTGAATTTTTGGACGACATATTTTGCAGGGAAGGAATTCAACAAGAACTGGTCACTGACAATGGACCACAATTTTTCAGTAGATCTATGGAACATTATCTCACCAAATGTGGTGTGACACATAGTAGAATTGCTGTGCTCCATCCAGAAGCTAATGGTCAAGTGGAACGCTTCAACAGAGTGGTTAAGGAAGCCATTCAATTGAGTGTCAAGGGTGGTATCAAATGGAAGATTGCGTTGCAATCTATGCTTTTGGCTTATAGAACCGCTCCTAATTCTATCACTTCAGTTAGTCCCTTTGAACTTCTGAGAGGACGCAAACCAGGGTCAAAATTAGTACCGTGGTGGCAAAAAACAAGCAGGACACTAGTGTAGATGGTGCTAAGGTGGATTTCAAGGAGATTAGATGCAAAATGGAGGAATACAAATCCAAAATGTAACAAGATTTGAGATGCAAAAGGGGCCCCACAAGCAAGCAGAAAGTAAACATTGGTGATGTTGTGCGTGTTAAAAAATCCAAGCCTGATGGGAAGGGTGGCAGCATTGGTCAAATCCCATCTGGGTTATACAAATTTTCAGAAATGCTGTGCGTGTTGAGGGAGGTAGTGTATGGAACCTCAACAGAGTGTCATTGTTCAAAGGCAAAACTGTAAGTGGTGATCCTTCAGAGCGCAAGGTATTCTTGGATGTAAAGGATCTGGATCAGTGTGAGAGTGGGGGACGTATTCAAGCCGATAACATTACTAGACCTAAACATGATAGAGCAAGACGTTTACAAATAAAGTTTGCGGACTATGTTCTTAATTAATAAAAATAAAAATAGGGGGGGAAATGTGTTGTATACATGCGAGCGCGCAATGTTGGGGTTACCTCGCGTGTATATATCTAATGTTTACTTACGATAATTGGAAGACAGTACATGGAGGAGGCACTCGCTGATTTTCCTGGTCGGTTACGATAATTGGAAGACAGTACAAGGAGGAGGCAAGCACTGGTTTTCCCAGTCGGCTGTGTGTTTCCCTTCAAATGTATCTGGTGGTTGGGCTCGCAGGAGAGTATTTCTTTGAATATGGCTTAAGTGTATATAGGGGGGTTGGAGATGTCGTTAGGGATTCAACTGTGGAACTTACATGGAGATACATGCTGTAAGGAGCAACTAAGAATAACACCTCTATTCTGCTAACTTTACAAAATCTAACCTGGATGCACCCGACTGGCTCCTGCTGTTCATCTATTGGTCTTTCCCCAGCTCGTGACCTGGAAGTCCCTCCTCGTGCTCTGCCTCCCTGGTCTCCTGATCATAATAAAGGTTTTGTTGTTTCAATCATACACAATGGACCGGAAAAGGAAATTTGCATGAAGTCTCCCAAATGTATGTTTCAAGTTTTAGGTATTGATCTAGAACTCATTGTGGATTCTGGATCACCATGGACAATTATCACTACACATTATTTCAAAGAAAAGTTACAATCTGTCTGCAATTATAATGATTTACAACAGTCTGATATTAATGCTGAAAGCTTTGATGGGTCAAAAATTGAAATGGAAGGTTTTTTCCGAGTACCATTGTATTTCAAAGGGAGATGTGCTCATATAAAATTGTACATTGCTGTGAAGGGAGTAAATGTTTTAGGTTGGCGAGACCAGTGGAAACTGGGCATAATCCTCAATCCACGATCGGAAGATCCTGTTTCTCTTTGTAACGAACAAGATATGTGTAATATTGCCACAGTAAACACAAATGTGGCTAATTTAGGAAGGGAAACAAAATTGGTAAATACATATAACAAAGTGTTTTGTGACAGATTGGGGAGATTGAAGAATTTCTCACATAGAATTGTATTGAAAGAAAATGCCAGTCCTATTAAACAGAAGTTAAGGGGTGTACCTATCAACATTAGAGATGAGTTGAAAGAAATGCTTCAAGAGTTGTCGGATGAGGGTATTATTGAGCCCATTGAGTCATCTGAATGGGTTTCACCCATTGTTTTAGTACGCAAACCCGACCAAAAACTCCGAGTGTGTGTGGACTTGAGAGCATTAAACTCTAACATTGTGATAGATTGCCACCCTCTCCCTAATATCAATGAGGTTGTTTCATTATTAGAAGGTGCGCAGATATTTTCCACACTTGACCTAAGGTCTGCGTATCACCAGATTGAACTTACGGAAGAGTCAAAGAAGTATACTTCTTTCATTACTTCACAAGGTCTTTTCCAATATACTAGGATGCCATTTGGACTGGCGTCGGCGGCGTCAGTTTTTTAAAGAGTAATGTTTCAAATTTTTAGGGACATTGACACATATGTCAAATGTTTTCAGGATGACATTTTAATATTCTCAAGAAATGAAGCAGAACATGAAGTCCATCTAAATGAAGTATATAAGAGACTTGAAAATTGTGGTCTTACCCTAAAAGCTCACAAGTGTAAACTGTTTAAACATTCTGTTGAATATTTGGGGCATACCTTGTCTGGTGAAGGCCTTATTCCCAAAAAATCCAATGTTGAAGCCATCCAGAATGCCCCGTCTCCCATTAACAAAGAGCAATTACTGTTATTCTCTGGAATGTGTGCGTATTACAGCAAATTTGTTGAGAATTTTGCCACCAAGATGGAACCATTGAGGAAATTATTAAGGCAGGGTGTTACGTATGAATGGAATGATGATCAACAAAAAGCTTTTGAAGCTATAAAAAGACACATTATTAATGCTCCCACATTGAAACCGTTTCGTATGAGGAAAGAATGCATTATACCTGTTGATGCCAGTTTATATGGGCTTGGAAGTGTTTTATCCCAAAGAGATGGTGGGAATGAATGGAATGTAGCTTTTGCTTCAAGGACTCTCAATGAGACTGAGCGCAAGTATGCAGTAATTGAGAGAGAGTTACTTGCATGTGTATGGGCAGTGGAACATTACAGAATTTATGTGTGGGGTATCAAGTTCATACTTAGAACGGATCACAAACAGCTAGTACATATTCTGTCCACAGGAGGAGGATGGAACTCCACTGCTAGAATTGCCTGTTTAGCTTCAAGACTTCAGGAGTATAATTTTAAAGTTGAATATGTACCGGGTAAGAAAAATGTAACTGCTGATTTTTTGTCACGCCTACCATGCAGTGATAATGTTGTCAATGTAAATGTTGTTAAAGAATTGGATTTTGTTTTAGGAATCACTGACGTTGTTCCTTTACAGTACCAGGAAATCACAGAACAACACTGGAGAGAATGTAAACAGAGTGATGACAAGTGGTGTGATCTTAAGAAGTTTATGATGGAAGGTTGGCCTAGGAAGAAGGATGTGAGGTCAGATTTATTGTCTTTTTAAAATGTTGCAGATGAACTAAGTATTAAAGGTGAATTAATTCTTAAAGAAGGGAAGTGTATTCCCCCCAAAGGTATTCAAGATATCATTCTGAAGTTAGCCCACAAAACACATCCAGGTATATCCGCTATGAAGCGTTTAATCAGAACCTACTTCTGGTGGCATGGTATGGACAGGTTCATTGATCGAACAGTCAGGGAATGCCATGAATGCGTTTCCAGTGAGAAAATGTAAAAGGTACACATTCCCCCCCTTAAGATAGTTAAATGGCCTGAGGAGCCATGGCAACAAGTTGCTTTTGGCATTTCAGGTCCTTTCAGTATGTTACCTGAGAGTTCACGTTTTGCTTTGGTCATGATTGATTACCATTCTAAATGGCCCGAAGTGAAGTTTGTGCCAAAGGCCACCACTAATGCAGTTGTGAACTTCTTTAAAGAGGTATTTGCACGTGAAGGATGTCCTTCTACCCTTGTTTCCGACAACGGGGTGCAACTTACATCATCTGAAATGGAGAATTTTCTCAAAGTTTGTGGTATTAAGCACACACTCACCTCACTCTATGAACCACACGAGAACGGTCAAGTTGAGCATTTTAACCGCGTGCTTAAGAGTTTTGTCACTGACTCTCTCAAACAAGGAGGAAATTGGTTGAGTGCACTTAGGGAACATTTGTGGCTGGATTGTATTACCCCACATTCTACTACTGAAGTCAGTCCTTTTAAGTTACTCAAAGGTAGAAATCCGGCGTCCAGTGTCTGTCCCTGGTGGTTCAGGGAAAAATACATGAATTTGTTGCAAGAAAGAGAATGTGTACATGATACTGCTAGAAGGGTGGAAAATAAACAAAACAAAACCAAAATATGGTACAACAACAAATGGAGACTGAGGGAACATGATTTCAGTGTTGGTGATTGGGTAAGAATTTTAAAACCTGGCTTTCTAAATAAAGGTTCCAATAGATATGGAAAGGCCATACAGGTCAAGAAGGTCTTTAGCAACACAATAGTCACTCAGGATGGTAAGGTATGGAACACTAGGAAGGTTGCTAAATGTCCTGTTCAATTTCTTCCACGTATTTCTGATTATAAAGATGTTGATCACCAAAATGGTAACCAGAGTAATGGACATTGTTTTGAATCTGTGGCTTCAAGAGTTAAAACCAACACTCGTATTAGAAGTGTTCCTAAATTGTTTAATGATTTTATTTAATTTCCTTGTTTGCCCATTCCCTTGTTTTTGTTTTCCTAATAAGGGGGATGTGTTGCATTTTATTAATTAATTATCCTATGGTGCATGTTACTGTTTTATTTCACTGCTCTGTTTCTTTAATAGCATGCGACTTGTGTATTTTCCACATGTGTTCCATACTCTTTCTGGAATGCTCATAATGGATGGTTCCACCAGGTTGTTGCCAGTTGCACCTGGACATCAACCTAGGCGGATGCCTTTTGCCGTGCTGTAAATAAATCTGCTATTTTATTTTAATCTGACTCCAGAAACTTCTTAATATATACCCAAAGGGAGGTCGGCCACCACTCCTGCTGAGCTAAAGAGACCGCCCCTTGTACAAATGTGACCACTCTAAGCAAGGAGACGGCTCTCTTCACAATCCAGACTGTAGATACATTACAAGCAAAATGTATGAGGAAAGGAGGTGAGTGACTCTCCCAATAGGGCATCAGCTTCCATGGCAGCAGCCCAGGGGCACTGTGGTTTCATTAAGCCTCTCCTAGTCTAGCTCATGACAAGAGTTCAGGATCATGCTGAGTGTAAGTCTGAAGCTTTGATAGGGTGTCAGGGTGACCTTGGTGATGTCACCTTGTGGTGCACTTTATGAAGAACCACGTGCTGTGATGATCTTTTGAGATGGCCATCATGTCTCAGGTTGCGCGCAGACTGCGCTGGAATTAACCGTAGCTCTTTCTGCACACTACTGTCAGACTAGTAGTAGCCACACATGGACCTCAGGCAACCACTTCTGTTCCGTAAATTGTCACGTAAGGAGCAAGAGGAGGCAACAATCTCACTTCACATGACCATGAGTCACATCTTCAGTATTTAGCTGCAGTTGGGAAATATTTTCAGAACATGATTTCATCAGCACCGGCAGGCTGCCAAGATAAACAGCCTCCCAGCGTTGTTAAATGAATTATGGCAGGTTATTTACTCAGCCAACAGCAGCTGAAACTGTCCATAAACAAGTATTTCAGCTCACTCAACTGGGGCAGGTTCGGTTTCTCAAACAGAACCTTTCCAACACCGGATGTGTGGTTGATAAACAAATAAATACTCAACAGGGTAGCCTGTGGATGACAAACCATTTCCCTGAATCTGAAATTGATGAAGTTACCCCACATTGCGTAAATGACATCATATACCCCTCACACATATACACCCACAAAAAAACACACACACATATAGACATAAACATTCCAGAAATAGTAGGAACTTACTAAATTTCCTCAAAGTACCTTAAAATAGACTCAACTTTCATAAACATATCGCAGAAGCGCATTCGTGTATATGTACTGTACATAGTACTTACTTGGAGCATGTAGCAGGGGATGCCATAGTACTTGTGTAAGGGCCTCTCCTTACATCGTGAATGGGTGAGTGATTGTGTTAGGAGTGAATCAATTTAATCCCAATTAAAGCATGTTTGAAGCATTTTTATACGCTGTAGGCTGTTCAGGTGTAAAGGTACAGCTGGGAGAAACCAAGAGTTTAATTTAGAGTTTGATGGACAGGATAACCAGTCACAAACCTGGCAGTGGCGTAAGAAAAGCTTAGCAGCCCCCCCCCTGCAAGGGAGGGTGAGCCCCCCCCACCACAATGCCCATTTCCTCCCAGTCGCCAACCTTTGCCTCCTACATCCACATGACATCAGCAGGAGTTTCCATGATATGTTCAGTGTCAAAGAGAAAAAAGTTATGCTCTACATACATGCACACTAAAATCCGAGTCGTGTTCATATTTTTTATTATAATATAGCTATTATTTTTATTAACAAAATGTAACTTAAGGGGCTAAGTGAACTGACGCCTAAATAGGGAAGTAGGTTTGTAAGGGACCTGCAGATGCAAATTAAATCTACTCACCAAAAGGTGAAGATTAATCAAGTTATTTACATTTTGACAGAGCAAGTTAATCTACCATAAATTTGCGGAGCTCCTGTTCTATGAGACTGACAGTTCCCCTTTCCATTTAATGCCTTATTCTGAGTGCCCAGCTGTAGCACCAGTTTAACTATAACTTAATGTGTGCCTCCCCCCCCGAAGTTCACTTCTAGGGACACCAATGATAGTCTGTCTACAGTGGCATAACGAAACTTTTGGCAACCCCCCTGCACAGTACAAGGAGGGGCCCCCCTTCAGACTCAGCCTAGAACTCTCTGGCTAGGGTTCTTTGTTGGGAGGCCCCTCTGGAGCTTGGGGCCCCTGCACCACGGGGACTGCGGGGGCCTATGTTGCGCCACTGTGTGGCTAGTGGTATTTTAAATAGACCTGGGCATAAAAATTCGCTTCTCTCGTGGAGTTTGCGGAATTCGGCAACTCCGCATTCTGCAGAGAATGTGGAGTTACCAATAAACTCTGCACTCCGCAACAGAGCAGAGTTGTTTTTTTTTGGTGCTCTCGAAATGACATTTTGTACGTGTGGGAATGACTTGCTGGACGCTCGCGAGCGCCCACAATATTTTCTAGCCATTCGCACCACAAGATTTGCAAGCTGCTCACGAGCTCCCATGAGATTTTGCGGCCTCTAACACGGCTTTAGGCTGCACCAGCGACTACTGGCGCTTGGTTTGTGACCTATGCAATCGCGAGCAAGCGCAATCGACCGTGGCTGCAACCTGGGGAAGATTCTCTCCTCGAGAAGCATCTAAATCTTCCAGAAATTACAATTTGGAGTAAAAAACCTCTCGTGTTGGTTTTTTGTACAAGGAGTCCTTTTTTTAAAAACTTTTTTTTTCAACAGGAAGGAAGTGCCCCAGAGTCTCCAACTTCCTGTTCCTGTCCAGCAGGCTCCGCCCAGTGCATTGTCCATCTCCTGGTCACTTTTCATTTGGATTTGGAGCTGTAAGGATCACTCTTTCTGTCTGCTGCATATAGCATTAGATTTAAGGACTTTGTATTTGAGAAAAAACTGTTGAATAAGGGTTTTATTTATTTGATGGAGGACATGCACCAGGATTTATTTTATTTTTATTCGATTTTTTAAATTTATTGTGGTGGGGGTGGTCTGCAGTTTCAATAGGGGCTGGGTTAATTTTTGCATGTAATTTTTCTTATTTTGTAATGGAAAATGTTTGAATAGTTTAGAACATTTACTCCATTTTTTTAAATAAATTTACAATATTCTTTTAATTTACTATGTGGCCTAGTCTGCCAATGAGCCTTTCAGCAAGTAGGCCCAGTACTAGTCGTAGGTGCATGAAACAAACTGTTTCTGTGGTGTCTGTTGAATTGAAACATCATTTAGGCCATGGATGGCAATGCATTAAAAATGCAAAATGTGTTTTTGGGTGGTATTTCACGTTTTTTTCTCTCCTGCAAACAGCGTATAGGTGGGTAACACCTTTAGAGGAAGTATGTTATAATATTTTTTAGTCTGTTAATTTTTGTTTTTGGCATTGCTGAATTAATGAATGCTGTGTTCTCTGTGTTACCATGCCCCATTTGTCTGGCCAGTATGTGTGTGTGTTTGCCATAGGCCACCATTTGTCTTTGTTCCCCATGCCATGTGGCCAGGGGCCATTTTGTATAGACAGTGTCCATAGTCCTGCATGTGTTCTTTGTTTTCCAGGCCTCCTGCTTGTTGTTGTGACCATGTGGCTAGCGGCCATTTTGTGTAGCGAGCCAGTGTGCTTTTGCTTAGGGCCTGCTTGTCTTCCTTGTGGCCATGCCTTCTTGCTGGTTGTTGTTGTTGCGACCATGTGGCTGGCGGCCATTTTGTGTAGGCAGCCAGTGTGATTTTGCCATAGGCCTGCATGTAGTCTTTGTTGTGACCATGCCTCCTTGCTTGCTGTTTGACCATGTTATTGGTGGCCAGTTTGTGTGGGCAACCAGTGTGCTTTTGCCATAGGCCTGTATGTTTTCTTTGTTTTCCAGGCCTCCTGCTTGTTGTTGTGACCATGTGGCTGGTAGCCAGTGTGCTTTTGCCATAGGCCTGCATGTGTTCTTTGTTGTGGCCATGCCTCCTTGCTGGTTGTTGTTGTTGTGACCATGTGGCTGGCAACCATTTTGTGTAGGCAGCTAGCTTGTTTTTCCATAGGCCTTCATGTGTTCTTTGTTGTGTCCATGCCTTCTTGCTGCTTGTTGGGACCATGTGGCTGGTGGCCATTTTGTGTAAATAATCACAGAGAGGGACAGAGGGCTGTTTAAGGTCCAGCACACGCGCCCCCAGGAATGTAAATATACATAGAGGTGTGCAGTTCCTATATTAGGGAGGGTCAGGGGAACCTGATGGATCAAGTCATGGGATCTGATCCTTCAGGAGCAAGAGCCCTAACACACCCTAAGGGGTGTCATGCTTCATTATAGGGCAGCTCCTCGTTGGGCCGGTGCTACAATGCCCAACAGGCCCTGCCTGGGGGCTCTTTGCCAGAGTTCTTTTGAGCTGCCATGGTGAAGTGTGGTGTATTATGTGAGGGTGTTGTAAGTAAGTAGGGAGGTGGAATAAAAATGACTCGAGGTATTCATAAGGCAAATGTTTAATGTGTGGAACCCTCAGTCATGCTAAAAACAGATGTAGGCCAGAGTGGAAATACTGGTCCACATTGGCTCTAAATATAAGTGTTGGTCAATATGTTTCTTGCCAAAAGATTGTCACAAAGGATCAAGGCTATTCGTCAGGACCGTGAAAAAAATAAACTACTCTAGGGAGAGGATGGTCAGAAGCACATGTGTTATCTAAAGCTGTACCAGTCCCAGTGCATTAGAGTATATAGTATACCTGGTGCAATCGATAAGTAAACCGACCGCTAATGTAGATGGGCTAAGGCTCCATAAGCAGTGGCGGAGTCACACTACGAAAGTGTCATACTGTGGTTGAGAATAGCCAGGGAAAGCGTGCAACCTACCCCTGGCTCGGCTTCTGCTCCATTTTGTGTAGCCAGCCAGTGTGCCTTTGCCATAGGCCTGCAGGTGTTCTTCGTTTTCAGCTATACCTCCTTGCTTGCTGTTTGACATTGTGGCCATTTTGTGTGTTATGCTTGAGGGCTAGTAGCTCAATGCTCATTCTAATGTACTGAATGAACAGTGTTTTACATATATTATTACATACTTTTTTGTATTTTTCATTTGCACCTCTCCTTGCCTCCCAAATCCCAGTGGGTTCCAAATTCAAGTATCATGGTAGTAAGTAGTAGTCCCCTTCCCCTAGTACATCAGCAATTAAGTTATAGCTTTTTAATTTATATTTTCTGATAGTTTTTTCACAAAGTTTTTATTTATTTTTTAATTTGTTTTATAATTTTTTTAATTTCTACTTGTTAATTTTTGCAAATTTGATTTGAATGTTTTCTTCAGTTTTTTTAATTTCTTCAACTTTTTTCACGTTTTTTAAAAAATTGTAAATATATTTTTTCAATTTTGTGAACATTTTTTACTTTTTTTTACTTTAAAAAATGTTTCCCTAATTTTATTTTCCCCATTTTCCTAACATCTGGCATTAATCCCATGTGCTATTGCGGATGCACAGCTGCACAATAGCATTCATTTTCTAAGGATTATTCCGTTGTCAGTTTTCTATTGTCATCTGCACCTACCTGAGTGCCATATCCAATTACCAACTTGATGCACATAAAGCAAACAGTTACAGCTGTGTGTTGTTGTTGCTCTTTCTTATCCTTCCTGAGTGTACATGAAAGTTTATGATGGTGTGGTTTTACAAATAGATGCACTGTATTGTTAACTAGCTATAACCTAAGTAACCACACTAAATGATACAACTAATTCAACTGCAACAATGCCACATTTCACTGATGTTCTTCTTGCTTGTTTGCTTTTAGGTGCACAAGAGATAACATCACCCACAGTAGTGCCAGACAGAAGGTCTAAGCATTTCGTGACGTGTGACCACACAACACGGACATCTCTTCAACATGTGAAGGTAAGTGCCACTGCCAACTGACAGCTTCAAGATGGCCCCAAAGATAGGTGCTGCAGAGAAAGTGGCCAGTGGGGAGGAGAAGAAGCTGATTTCCACCACTGGCGTGCTGGCCAGGACCTTTTTTGACAAAGGTATGCCGGCCGCGCTGGCATCCGGGGAGCAAGCTGGGAGCAGCACCCCCACATCACCCCAACCTAGGCCCAAGCCCATGTCTGTTCTATGTCTCTCACAGAGGCAGCCAGTCTAATCACAGCAATGCCGATGAGCAGTGACATTGAAATGGACGTATCTTTTTCGCAAAGTAGTACCCAATCGTTGCAGGAAACGCAAATAAGTGGACAACAACAGCTGCATCCAGCATTAGTAGTTCCTCCCGAAGTAGGAGCACTTCATCAGACTGATGTTTAGGAAGTAGAAGAAGCACTCTTTCAGAATATCCATTGTCTTCCAGATCTATAGCAAGAAAAAGGAGGGCTAGTCCACCATCTTCTTCTCCAAGCCCCCTTTCTGATGATCAAGACTCCACTTGGATTCCGCCTCTGTCTGAGAGTGAGACACACCAGGAGAGGCTAAGGAAAAGGAAGGATCCTGAAAGCCTTAGAGTTATGGATGACGACGAGCCAGTCATCATGGATGTTAACCCATCTCAACCTGCTCTGAGGGGAGAGGCACAGATACCACCACCACCAGCTGCCATATTTGCAAGGCCCCAGCAGCGACATACATCCACAACCACCTCAGTAGAAGTAGGCACTGCAGTGAGGCAAACGGCAAACGCCTACCTACAACGAGTTCATACAACATTGGCAGAAGGACCAGCATAAGGAAGTGGACCCCCCAATTTGGTACTTCTTTACAGTTAGCAAGAAGGAGCCAAACATTGCCCTATGCTCCATTTTCAGAGCAAGTGTTAGTCGGGGTAAGCTTGGTGCAAACTATGGTACCGGAGGCCAAACAACCCATTTGAGAAAACACCACACAATCCAGTGGTGAAAGCACCTTAGCAGCCAATAAGGTGCAAGTGGTGTTGGTGAAGGGGGTGAAAAGCTGAGCAGGGAATCCGATCATGGTGGAAGGTGAAGAAGAGGAAGACATTTTTGTTACGCAAATCAGCCCTGTCCCCAGCATTGCAGTAGTATCGCCCACATCAGCAACATCGCAACGGCACAAGACTCAGATCGGGACACCAAGGCAAAAGCATACAGTGACTGTCCCGCTGAAGTGCACATTGAGCTTACCACTGTCTGCTCTCAAGAAGTCACCTGCATCAGTGGCACCAGAAAAGAAAAAAATCCAGGCTACAATTCCTGGCAATTTTTGGCAGGAGGGGCAGTATGAACGCAACCACCTAACGGCACGCTTGTACAATGCAAAGCTGGCTAAAATGTTAGCACTGGACCTCCTCCCTTTTTCTTTTGTTAAAGGGGTGGGTTTTCTAGAATTTGTGGCAGCTATCTACCCAAAAAGGTAGGTTCCCAGCCGGTCCTATTTTGTCAGAGTGCCTGTTCCAGTGCTACAAGATGATGTGCTGGAATTGCTTGGACAAGCTTTGCCGCAGAGTGCTATTCACCCTACCCACCTGACGACAGACATGCTGACCAGTTGCCAAGCCACTGATTACATGTGCATCACTGCACACTGGATTTCTTTTGTGGGGGTTATAGAAATGATATCTGCAGGTGTTGACACTGCTGAGATTTTTAATGGTGCCCGGAAGCATGCAACCAAGAGGGTTTAACATTGGATTTGTTGCCACGGAGAATGGCAGTATATAGTTAAGAATCAATTTATAGTTTGGGGCGTCTTGCGCCCCAACCAAATGCACTGCTGAATATAGCCAACTCGTGGTCACGCAATTGCTCCCAATTAATCCATGTATTTCATCAAATCCTTAATGTCACAACGCTTGTTGTTCAACTTGATTTAAACAATTTTTACATCCACACGCGGAATGGTATGCCAATTTTCTCATTGTTCTAATGTTAGAGCTGGGCCATCCGAACCTCTGCAATAACATGAAAGACGCAAATTCGTCCAAGGCAGTGTTATTTTATTTCAAAACCCAATGCATTTTGGGCCACTTGTGCCCTTCGTCAGGGGTCACTAGAATGACAAATAAAACGAACACGTTTTCAAAAAAACAGTTCTATCTCTAGCATCAATAATATTTATACATTAATTTACAATTTATCTGGGTCCATCATTCAAATTTCACTGAAGTTCACGCCCCATAACCAATTCTACCATAATAATACATGCCTCTAAACAACGAGAACCTATCAGTTCATGTAAATCATTCCCCAGGTTTTTATCTTGCACTCACCCGCAACTCATAAACCCATAAACCCATCATCTGTCGCTTCTTACTGCCAGCAAATACACTCATTTTTCCTCATTCAACGCATTGATTCTTACTTAGGTGCCTTTTGGGCATGGCACCTCACCGAGTTGCACGCGTTCTAAGAACATTATTGGAAAAGTTTGGAAGAATAAAGAAAATAGGTAAGTATATAGTTAAGGCCATGGCAGATGGTGGCTATTTCAGGGTCCTGTGTTTGGCGCACTGCATCAACATCATTGTACATGACTTTCGCAAAAACAAAGTCTGAGTCAGCAACTTACTGGCCTCCTGCAGAATAATCGGCACTCATTTCAGCCATTCTTTTAAAGCTCGGAATCAGCTAAGGGTCATTCAGCGTGATAATAGAATGCCAGTTAAAGTGCTCATACAGGAGGTGTGAACACGTTGGAACTCAACTTATTACATATGGCAAAGTCTTTTTGAGCAGTACAGACCGATCAATGATTATGTCATGCAAAGAGGGGATGCCACTGTGAAAGGCATGATCATTGAGATGGACCAATGGGGCCTAGTCAAATGCCTGACAGAGGTGCTGCTTCCTTTTGAGGTTTTCACATGGGAAGTCAACAAGAAGGACAGTGCATGGGCCAAGCTATCCGGTTGTTGCATATACTACTGGAACAGCTAAAGGAGTTGTCTGAAATGTATGCAGGTGTGGACAAAAAAAGATGCGCATGAGTTGGTAGAGAACTTAATCCTTTGCTTATCTGTTAATACAAGGGTGCAGAGAGACAGTGTATCATCCAAACATTACATCTGTGCCACAATTCTTGATCCACGGTACAAACAATTACCGGCCACTTTCATTCCTTTTTCAGACAGGGGATGTTTCAAACTACAAGACGTGGATTGCCGAGCAAGCCATTGACCTGGAAAAAGAACGGCTGAGAATTAGAGGCCCTCTCCTCCAAGGCACAAGATCTGCAGTGCAGCCTTTAACTTCAGAGTCTGACGGCAGTGCTGTCAGCTCACAGCAGCCAAGCCCAAACACCAACAACAAGAACACCAGCAACAACAGGAACAGGAGCATCAGCCCCAAAATCTGCATATGATTGGTTTCAAAAGGCAGGGCTTAAGTCCAGTGCAGAGGCTAAGACAAAAGAGGTCAAGCAAGGTAGAACACCAGTGACTATTGAGAGGATGGTCCAGGCCTATCTGGATGACCCTCAGAGGTATATCTTGATCAAAATCCATTGGTGTATTGGTATGGGAAGAGGCGCCAATGGCCAGTGCTCAGCAGGCTTGCAATAAAGTATCAGGCTTGACAGGTACACAGTGTGTCTGCTGAGCATGTGTTCAGTGCAGCTGGTGCAGTTGTCACAGTGAGAAGGACCAGTCTCTTGCCCCAAAACGTGTAGAGATTAACTATGATCAGCACTTTATTCCATTGAATTACACCATACCTGAAGTATGACAGAAGGAGAATGATGGTGATTGGTCAGACTCAGGTCATGGTAGTAGTGTGTTAGTTGACCTACTTTTGGGCGAACCACCTGAGTTTGAGGATGAACTCTACTTCCCTGACTACTAGGCCTGGGCCACCAACCATAGAACTTTCTATTTCTATCACCGAACTGCTTTGACGACAAAAAAAAAGATAGAGCTAGGGGAAAATTATTGTATTTTGTTTGTTTGTGTCTGACTGACTAATGCAGCTCCACTGTTATAGACACATTTTATTGCCGGATTGGAGTTGGACCAGTGTGCAGAGAAGAAGCCTCCCCCCCATTCCCCTCAAAGACATTGGAGAGACAAATTTGTGCCTGCCTCTATCCCGTTGCCTATCTATCCTTTCTTTATGTCCCTAGCCGGACTGCCCCACATTATCTCATTTACAAGACTGGCCAATGTGTGTTTCTTGAAACAATGGATCTGCAATGTACCACCGTCACCTCGCTTAAATTACGCACACAAGGTTGATATATATTAAGAGTGATTGTTGTTTGTGAGTGTGTTGAGATAATTCATGTAGTGGCAGGCAGTGAGACTGGGCATTTATTGTTTAACTATAACTATTAAGCCTGATTGTGTTTGTGATGATTGATTTACAATGTTGATGGCCCAACAACCGGTGATCATTTTTTTCCTGAAGCCGATTTTTCCTTCCTCTTTGACACTTAGAAAGATTTGTTTGCCGGGTCCATACTGCTTTGTTTTATGGGTCACAACTCCTCAAAGACCCAACCAGTCCCTTTAGCTAAACAAACAAATCTAGTCTACACAAAAAATGACTCAATCTTTCTCTTGTTGTTTATCAACAGCCTTGCACCACAGGTCAATCTATAGCATTTGAGTCGGACTGGAGTAGGTAGGGAGTTGGACATATTTGTTACTCTGATTCAGGAGGATGATGGAAGGACTCAGTGTGTGACTACTTCAACAACTGCCACCAGAAGAAGGAAGTTATCAACTTCACAGAAACCAACATTTGGTGATGACTCTAAGAGGCCTACTCAAGTCTGTGGAGTGGTGGTGAGAGATGTGTGTTGATTTTACTTGATTTGGGAAAATGCAATGTTGCTGAGTGTGTGTGCTGGCTGGCTCAAATTTGAAACTATGTGGTTGTTGAGTGGGGGACCTGTTGTAGGTAACTGGAGACAGACATGTAGTAATCATCACATTAAACACGCGCTAAGCTACATCTTATGATTATGATGATGATCATGACTGTTGCAAGTTTGATCAGCCCGATACATGTGGCCACTTGTCTGTGCTTGTTGGGTGTTGAAATTGCTCTCACCTAATTGATCGCACATCAGTCATAAAATAGGTGATTGCAAAAAGAAATAATCTTCTCTCTTGCGCTGCCTCTGAGTCTTTTTGGTGCACTCCTTATGAAGTTTACCTTCTGTCCTCCTTGGTTTTGCAATATCATTTTTGATTTACAGTCCGCAGGCCTTCTCTTCTCCTGCACAAAAAGGCAAAAGCACCATAACACTCACTCTTACCTTACTGGACCACATCAGCCAGGCACACAAAATTGACGGACAATCCAAGAAGAATGCAGATGCACATCCTAATTTGGCAATAAAGTATCATTTGTTTTAATAATCATTTTTTTAAAGTGTGTGTGTGTGTATTGTTCGTTTCACTCCTACATAATTTGTACTTACTATTTTTCAAACCTAGGTGACAGAACATTTAGATATATAATAATGTAACTTTGGTCTCTCTAGGACTGTTTGGTTTGCATTGGATTTCAGTTAACTGTGTCATAGTCATTCCTTCGTTTCCTTTCCCTCCCACAACAGATTGATGATGGTTGGCTGCTCATTGCCCAGATGAATATTGTCTTTGTGTAGTGTTTGTCTTTCTCACACCTTTCCCCAAATGCCCTTTTCCATCCATTCATCAAACCCCTACCCCTCTTTCATTGGTCTGTTTGATTTATTGAGGTGTGACTTTATAATTTACACCATTACATTAATTGATCACACACTTGGTGGGGCGGATGTGGTGAAAGCAACACCAACTCAGTGCAGGATCTTCAGTTCTACTTCTATTACCATAACAATAGCCCACACTGTCCCCATTTACCCACCCACCCAAAAAGGTAATCGATATTTTAGATGAAGAAGAACATCATTCATCAGCATCATCATTCAGGGATTTGTGTTGCGTAAACGCTCAACCTTGTCCCTTGCACGATTTGAGTATTTGCTACTTTAGTTTTAACTAAAATACTAGCTCACCATTACTCTAAATAATTTAGTACTGCATGTTATATTTTCACTATCAGGTATTCTTTGTTGCATAGTAGTCTGGTCTCAATTGTTTTTAAAGCTATGAAAGATTAATATTTATAACCCACTAACTCAGTTTTTATTTAAATTTAGTTGCCTGCGATAAATAATTCTTCTGATTAATCCTACAGTTCACCTGGGTGGGAGTGGGACCTCACTTCTACATCACTGTTAGTGCACTAGCCATTACCACCACCACTGCACCTTGGGAAACCATGCAGCCCTCACTTCATCTATTCAGGTAAGAGAACTATGGAGCATTGTTGTTGTAGGTAATATAGGCAATGGAAAGTGGAAATTTAAACCCCCCCCACCTCCCCTTATTGGTCAAAATAGTTACAGACCGCAGAGACTAGGAGAGTAGTAGTAGGACAAGGGTACCACATAACTAATTGTTATACGCTATCAGCAGATTTTAAAAACAGACTGATGCTGAGCTAAAAGGCAGCAGTGCAAAGTAAAACACCTGAAAAAAGATTTGAAGCAAAAATAATGATATTTATTACCCCAAGTACAACAACGATATTATATGAACCCACCCCTTCAACCCTAAACTGGCCCACCCCTCTCCGCAAACTATTCTCCCCGTCTCCAACCAATGTCCAAAATGTCTGAAAAAGTTAAACTAAAGTCCAAACTGTCCCGGTCCCAAGTCCCATCCCACCCACAAGTCCCACCCACCAAAACAAAGGTTAAAAAAGGGGCAGAAGAGGGCACTAATTACAGGCCAGGAGCTTTTTAAGGTGCCCCTCCATCTTCATTTGTCCGGCCTCCATGTGGCCCAGCCTCAGCATAATGCAGCGGAAGTTGGGGTTAGAAATTGAGGGGGGGGCAGCAGTGATGGAACGCCGGCGGGCGGCTGCCAGCGGACTGCGGCACTGATGTTGAGAGGCTGAAGGTGCTGTTGGCTGGCTGGTGCCCTGGGCAATGGCCTCCTCCTCCTCCTGGGCCACCAGCCGTTGGTAAGCATCACATTTTGCCTCAAGCTTCTGCTGCCGCAGCCGGGCTGCTACATCCTGCCGATTTGGATAACCACAGGCAGCAGGAGTAGCTAGAAAGTAAAAAGAGAAATTTTAAACAATGCTCTGTACAAAACACTTGTTGAAAGTTATTTAGTGGGTGGTACAGTAGCAGTGCATTGCTGGTCCCCTTGGGCCACTCAATTTGATGTGATTAGAGTCACATCCATTACCCATAAATGCCTGACATAAAACTAAAGGCAAATGGCAAATGCACCAACTCTCTGAAAGGAATTAGGCAGAATGTAAAGGCAGAATGTAAACACAGCACACCAGTTTAAAAAAACCTGTTATTTTTCTTTCTTTTGAAGAATTTCCTATTAAAAGAAAAACTAAACAGACAGTTTGTGTGGAAAAATAAATAAATTGCATCTCATTAAAGAGTAAGGCATTATGCACTATGGAGTACAAGTATTCTCTCTCTTTTTGTGCTAAATTAATGGAGGCATGCTTGCTCAGCTGGTGCCTTAATCATACTCATTACTAGTCATACTTTCCTACTCCCTGCAGTCTGCAGCTGGAGCAGATGTAATAGACAATTATCTTATTCCAATGGCCCTGCGCTTCTCCAAAATGCCATTCAATCTTAACCTGACTACACAGCAGATGAATATTGATACATGTCACATATCAAACATGTGGACATCCTGTCTGCCGTACGTAGAGAGTGGGGAAAGCGATGCACTGCAGGGAAAGAATTAAGGAACAGGATATAGATTGTATTTGACACATTCATCACAGACTATCCCATCCGCAAAAGTCAAGGCAGTTACTACGTCCCACTTTACTCCCTTGCCTCCCTCTCCACCATACTTTATAATTAATTTTTTCCAACAAATAAATTTTCTTGGCAGTAAGGAAAGGAAACTTTAATTATTCTAGTGCAGGTTAAGTTAAAGGGATTAGGCCGGTGAAGTAGACGTTTTACTGATCATCATCATGTGCCTCAGCTTAGCTGCTGAGTCACTTTGGTTGACAATGTTGAAAGGGAAGAATTTGATCAGGGGTAAATCCATTATGGAAGCCATGATTAAATATATCACTTGGCTAGAAAAATGTGGCGCATGCAAAGAATGGATTTTTTTAATTTTCGGGGAGATTGGGGAGGACAGAACTTGGGAAAGAATAAAGGAGTCAAGTATTGGTAGGAAGTGACTGAGTGGGCACTGGGAAGGAAGGGAAACACATCTTCTTTTCACATTGCCATGCATTGAAAACTTTGTAAATGCCACATTAACTTAAACAGATGCACATTGCAGAGCCAACACTACAGTAATAAATTAAACCTTGTAGCGGTTAGGTCATCATGGGTGGCCTTGGCAAAATGCAATGGGTAGGGAGGGAGGTGATGATTGATGATGGATAGAATACAAATATCTGCCTCACTTAAAAAAAATACTGTGAGTCAATGGAGTAGACAGAAAAACCACCCCAACCCTTTGAATCAAAGGTTTGATAAAACCGCTCTAAGCAAGTGAAGTAGGTGAGCACACCCCTATCCAGAATCAATCAATCATATCATTTGTAAAGCGCACTACTCACCCGTGAGGGTCTCAAGGCACTGGGGTGGGGAATGCTGCTACTGCTCAAAAAGCCAGGTCTTGAGGAGTTTTCTGAAGGTCAGCAGGTCTTGGGTCTGCCGTAGGTGGATGGGGAGGGTGTTCCAGGTCTTGGCGGTGAGGTGGGAGAACGATCTGCCACCGGAGGTCACTCTTCGGAAGCGGGGGACAGTGGCGAGGGCGAGGTCGGCGGAGCGGAGCTGGCGGGTGGGGGTGTAGAAGCTGAGTTGTCTGTTGAGGTATGTTGGTCCGGTGTTGTGGAGTGCCTTGTGTGCGTGGGTGAGGAGTTTGAAGGTTATCCTCTTGTTGACCGGGAGCCAGTGCAGGTCTCTCAGGTGGGGTGTGATGTGGCTGCGGCGAGGGATGTTGAGGATCAGGCGTGCAGAGGCGTTCTGGATGCGTTGGAGCCGTCTCAGGAGTTTGGCCGAGGCTCCTGCGTAGAGGGCGTTTCCGTAGTCCAACCTGCTGCTGACGAGGGCGGAGGAGGGTGTTGAAGCAGGCGGAGGAGACGGCGTTGACCTGTTTAGTCATGGAGAGGGTGGAGTCGAGGATGACCCCTAGGTTGCGTGCGTGGTCGGTGGGTGTTGGGGCGGTTCCCAGTGCGGTTGGCCACCAGGAGTCGTCCCAGGCCGAAGGGGTGGATCCGAGGATGAGGACCTCCGTCTTGTCCGAGTTCAGCTTCAGTCGGCTGCTCCTCATCCATTCAGCGACGGCCTTCATTCCTTCATGAAGGTTGGTTTTGGCGGTGTGGGGGTCCTTGGTGAGGGAGAGGATCAGCTGGGTGTCATCGGCGTAGGAGATGATGTTGAGGTCGTGCCGCCGGGCGACGTGGGCGAGCGGTGCCATGTAGATGTTAAACAGAGTTGGGCTGAGGGAAGAGCCCTGGGGTACGCCGCAGATGATCTTGGTGGCTTCGGAGCGGAAGGGGGGAAGGCGGACGCTCTGTGTTCTGCCGGAGAGGAAGGAGGTGGTCCAGTCCAGGGCCTTCTCTTAGATCCCGGCGTTGTGGAGGCGTGTTCGTAGTGTGTGGTGGCAGACCGTGTCGAAGGCGGCTGACAGGTCCAGGAGGATGAGGGCCGCCGTTTCTCCGTTGTCCAGCAGGGACTTGATGTCATCGGTGGCGGCGATGAGGGCAGTCTCGTGCTGTGGTTGCTGCGGAACCCGGACTGGGAAGGGTCCAGGATGTTGTTCTCCTCGAGGTAGCGGGTCAGTTGTTTGTTGACGGTCTTCTCGAGGACCTTTGCCGGGAGCAGGGAGATGGGCCGGAAGTTCTTGAGGTCCTTGGGGTCCGCCTTGGGTTTCTTGAGTAAGGCGTTGATCTCGGCGTGCTTCCAGCTCTCCGGGAAGGTTGCTGTCTCGAAGGAGGTGTTGATGACTTTCCGGAGATGGGGTGCGATGGCTGTGCTGGCTTTGTTGAAGATGTGGTGTGGGCATGGGTCTGACGGAGATCCGGAGTGGATGGTGTTCATGATCTTGATGGTGTCGTCGTCGTTGATGTTGGTCCAGGAGAGCATGCGGTTGGTGCGGATGGTGGTCATGGGGGCGGAGGTCTCAGTGGTTGTTGGGGCGGTCGTGGCGTTGAAGCTGTCGTGGATGTCTGCGATCTTGCGATGGAAGAAGGTGGCCAGTGAGTCGCACAGGTCTTGCGAGGGTGGGACGTCGTTGGTGTTGGAGCTGGGGTTGGAGAGTTCCTTCACGATGTTGAAGAGCTCTTTGCTGTTTTGTGCGTTGTTGTCTAGGCGGTCTTTGAAGGAGGCCCTTTTGGCGGATCTGATGAGGTGATGGTGTCTGCGGGTGGCGTTCTTGTGGGCTGCGTGGCTGTTCGGTGTTCGTTCATGGAGCCAGATCTTCTCCAGCTTTCGGCAGGTTTGCTTGGAGGCCCAGAGGTCTTCAGTGAACCAGCTGGCTTTCTTGTTGGTGTGACTGTTGGAGGGTTTCTTGATCGGGGCGAGGGTGTTGGCGCAGTCGTTGATCCACTGTCTGAGGTTGCGGGCGGCGGTGTCGGGGTCGGTGGGGTCGGCGGGTGGGCTCTGGGCGAGGGTGGTGGTTAGCTGGTCTTCGGTGACTTTGCTCCAGCAGCGGCGGGGCATCTGTTGGGTGCGGTGGTGCGTGGTGGGTTTCTTGAAGGTGAAGTGGATGCAGCGATGGTCGGTCCAGTGGAGTTCGGTGGTGTGGTTGAAGGAGACGTGGGGGCTTGCGAAGAAGATGGGGTCAAGCGTGTGACCGGCGGAGTGGGTGGGTGTTGTGACGAGTTGTCTGAGTCCGAGGTTGGCTAGGTTGTCGATCAGGGTGGTGGAGTTGGTGTAGTTGTTGTTCTCGAGGTGGAAGTTCAGGTCCCCGAGGAGTATGTAGCCCGTGGAGGCGAGGGCGTGTGTGCTGACGAAGTCGGCGATGGAGTCGCTGAACTGTGGTCAGGGTCCGGGGGGTCTGTAGACGAGGGTTCCTCTGAGGGTGGTGTTGGGATCGGTGTGGATCTGGAAGTGCAGGTGTTCGGCGGTGCTGAGGGTGTCGAAGGTGTTGGTCGAGACTCTGAGAGTGTTCCTGTGGATGAGGGCGATTCCTCCTCCTGCTCCGTTGGTGCTGTCCCTGCGGGTGATCTTGTAGACTTCCGGGACGGCTATGGCTATGTCGGGTGCCGAGGCGGGGTTCAGCCAGGTCTCCGTCAGGAAGGCGACGTCTTGTTTCATCATCCAAGAAATTATCCTTTCATCATTTCATTGTTCTTGTATTCCTCACCCTTGGCTTGGATACACACCATTAAAGCTTTACATGCATTCTCTCATCCAGTCTTTCACCATTGAAAATCATCCACCCACATATATCCATCGATCCAAACATTGCTCTCAATGCACTTTTCACCAACATCCATTTGCCCACCCATGCATTCTTTTACCCATTCACCCATTCTGCTTTAACCCACCCGAGCATTCCTTTCACCCACCCAGGCAGGCATGCTTTCACCCATACCCTTTTACCCACCCAGGCAGGTATCCTTTCATGGCGTATATTCTTTCATCCATCCTTCACCCTCCCATGCATCGTATCACGCACCTATCCTTTCACCCACATATTCACCCATGCATCCTTTCACTCCTATTATATTTCACCCATCCTTTCTCCTTCCATCCTTTTTTCCCTTTTCTATCAACTCATTGTTGTTAAACTTCATTATCAACCTTTGTCTGCTGAGTTCCAGATAGAAGAGGCTATTAGCTACTCAACTCTTGCTGTATATGCTAAAGATGGGTGTTCACGATTCAACACCCTTGCAGTGAGAATATATTACTAAGTGTCAATCAGCAAGCAATGTGACTTACCACTGCCCGTCCCTGCCTCGGCAGCTGGGACCCCCATCCCCCTTCAACTGCTGCTGCTGCATCTCCTTCACTGGCACCCTCGCTACTGGCTCTGACTGGTGTTCTGTGCAGCTCGAAAAACATTCCACATTTTAGATGCCAGATACGCCTACACCATTATTTTTGTTTTTAGCAAAATACAACCACAATGCATCACTACAGTTCGGTCACAGTATCTTCTATCAAAATATCATGTTGAGCCTTTTTTTGGTTGGCAATGTTTGAAAAGCCAGGTAGTCAAGCCAACCAAAAACCTTTTCTAATGGAGTGGCAGAACTATGTTGAATCTTAGTCAATGAAGCGCAATGAAGGGGTGGAATAATTGATCAACCAAGGACATATGGTCTTGTTTGGCAAATGCAATGGGGCCGTCCTCATATTCGAGCCATGCTGCACTGTCATCAACTGCTGGTATACTATGATAATAATACATACCCAACATTGGGGGGTCCACTATGACCATGGCCTCTATCTCGTTTTACTGTTTGAGTATGAGCAAGAAAAAGAAAGCATTCTCAACAAACATGCTTACAATACCATACTTGGGCATGCACTCTTCACAGTAGAGTAGTAGTACCTGACCTAAAATGGGTTCCCTGAGTCTTACAGTACGACCAGTCCACAAGATATATAAGGCGAGAGGGAAAGGTTACTGACAAAGCAGAAGAAAGGAAGCTGCAGAACAGACAGACTAGTACAGACAGTTTGAGGTCAAGTACAGTATCTTGAACTATAGAAAATAAGTAAATAGGATAATGCAGGGATAAGAAGAATTTAGGAATCAAACAAATTGAACTAAGAGGATTTGGAAACAAATTAGGAGACAGGCACAGAAAAAAAGGAAAAATAATTCTGAATGTAGAGCGGTAAAAGTTAGGGAAATAATATTATCAACAACAGGAGGACTTCCTGGGGCCATTAGAGCCATGTGCCGAGGCACTTGTGGAGGCAGTGGCACCTCCTGCTCTCTCGCCCTCCTCAATGGAACCTCTAGGCCCATCCCTCTTCTTGTTCTGGATGCTAAAGTAAGAAATAAATAAAATAAGATTAGTGGTACAGTTAATAATAATCTCCACAAAAATATTTTTACAGGAAAAGGTAAACACAGTAACATTGAACTTTTCTAAATCAGATTTCCTATAATACTACCAGTATTGTGGACCTATTCCTAATTTCCAAAAACCTAACCCTATTCTTAATTTCTTAAACTACATTTCCAAACTACTAATAAATTGCAACGAATGATCTTTGCTTTTCATCTCATTCTCAGTCTCTCAGTCTCAACCCCCTTTGACGGGCCAACTCAGTCTGCATTTGTTTTCAATGCACAGATTAATGCATACTACACATCACTGGGAAATTGCTTCGGTTTGGGACTGTACGAGCTACAAAATATAAAGGCACAAAGGCACAGAGAAGTGAGAGAACACACTTACTCACTAATACTAATTACTACAACTATCATTGTGACAGGACAGAGGAGTCGCTGCATGACTTCTAAAATAAACAGCCCAAGCGAGCACCAACGAGTAGGATTAGGTAGCACCGTGGCGCACCTGTCTACTCTATGATCACATAATGTTTGGAACATAAACTTCACTTACCTCAGTGTGAGCAGCATGCTTGATTTTTAGGGGAAAAAATATTAGCATAGTTAGAACACAACAAATAAATAATTATTACTCACCGAGCCCCGCAACCTCCACACCCAGCAGGTCCTGTTGTTGGGTGCACCGGACCCCAGAGCAGTGGCTCACAGCCCGGCGCATCCTCTCCAAGCGGTGCCTATGCTCCTGGAGGGCGTACCCACTGCCAGGCCTGCCACCTGCTGCCAGGGTGGAGGGTAGGTGGCGCTGCACAAAAAAAATGAGAGCAGCCAACTCCACATTTAGAAGATGGCGTGGGGCTGCACCCCTTCATGGCGCGGCCGACCGCCAGGTAGGCAGCTGCAGCTGGTGGTGCTGGTTGAGGGTGCGGGCCTGGCGCTGCTGCTCCCCAGCTCTGCCATGGCGCTGGTTGGGAGGAAGAGAATAATAGGAAGGAAGGAAGGAAGGAAGGAAGGAAATAATGAATGGAGGAATGAAGGAAGGAAATAATAAATGGAGGAAGGCAGGAAGGAAATAAAATGAGAAAGTGAGGCAAAAAAACAAAAAAGTGCATAAGTCACGAAAAAAGCACAAAGTACACAAAGACACACGGTAAAATACGAAATTAAAATGAGGGGTAGATGAATTAGAGAGGGGTAGGATTAAACAGAAAAACAAGGGATTCAAAAACAACATCTTAACAGAGCAAAAAACAAGATGGCCGTGCCCATGCGAACTGCGTGATGCCGTTTGCGTGTGAATTCCAGCAGGAGAACGCACTTTGCGGTGTGTGTATCATGCGAACAGGCGCTTCGAGCAACTCCACCTGCTCGTGAAACTCCACGCAGTGCTGCAGAGTTTTTTTGCCACTTCGCGGAGTTCCGCATAGCGTAACTATGCGAACTCCGCCCAGGCCTAATTTTAAACATTGCATATAATAAAACGCGTAGCAAACATAAAGCAGATGTGTGTAATGGCACATGCAGGCATGGGTAATATGGGTAATTGCTCTTTTGGGTAATAGACAGGGCCACTGGAATTTTGTGACTGTGTGACAGCAGAGCTTTCCACATTATTATGCATTTGCTACATAACTCATCATCTGCTGCATAAGCTACAGATTTTAGCAAAACAAAATTTGTTTCTAACTCAAATGTATCAAAAGTTACTAAAATCGAAGTGACATTCTTCTATTCTAGGAGCACTGGTATAGCACATGGCTACCCGTAGGCATCCCAGTGATGTATTGCTGTGCAGTAGAAGGCCATATGCAAAAGTTGACCGGCCACTTTTCTGTTGCTTTTTACAGTATTTGGATGTTAAACTGGTACAAATTAGGGCAACCTTTTGGCCAGGCAGTGTTAAAGTGTTAAAAAATGGCAAAATTAGGAAGTAATACTAGCACAAAATGTTACAAATTGCATCACGTAATTTACCTTTTTTTGCCGCATAATTTAGTCGAACCTGATGCATAATTTGGTCCTTCCACGCTGCATGGTTCCGATGGCCCTGGTAACAAATTTAAATTACTTGTTTGAGGGGTTCACATTAATTGTAAGAGATGCAGTCACCCAGTGCGTCTCCTTGGATTAAAATAAATCACATGACCCTACAGAACTCCTCCCCTTAGTTTATTGCATATAGCGGGGACACCATGCCTACATTTAACTGGATCACTGACAGAATATCGATTACAAGAATATCGACCTTCAACAATATCGAAGTAAAAATATAGAATGCCAAAATATCGAATCCCTATCTACAAACAGGTAAGTACAAAAATATCGAATCCAAAATATAGTTGTAAAAAATATAGTTAGTCAAAATATCGAATTTTTTTAAATATCTTAAAAGTAATGTAAAATTAATGAAATAATATATATAATTAACTAAAACATACTTAAAAATACTTAAATAACTTTAAAATTAATAAATAATTAATGTAAGTTAAAAAAATAAACATACATTTTTATTTTTTAATACATATATATATTAACGTAATATTTATAAAAAATATTCAATATTTTTAGCGTAGGATAGCGGGAGGGTAAAATTTACTATTACCACTCCAGTGAGTGCAACAGTAGGGAAAGCATTGGATAGCGGGAGGGTAAAAATTACTATTCCCACTCCAGTGAGTGCAACAGTATGGAAAGCGTTGGATAGCGGGAGGGTAAAAATTACTATTCCCACTCCAGAGAGTGCAACAGTAGGGAAAACGTTGGATAGCATAGGGGTAAAAATTAGTATTCCCACTCCAGAGTGCAACAGTAGGGAAAACGTTGGATAGCGGGAGGGTAAAAATTACTATTCCCACTCCAGAGAGTGCAACAGTAGGGAAAGCGTTGGATAGCGGGAGGGTAAAAATTACTATTCCCACTCCAGTGAGTGCAACTGTAGGGAAAGCGTTGGATAGCAGGAGGGTAAAAATTACTATTCCCACTCCAGAGAGTGCAACAGTAGGGAAAGCGTTGGATAGCGTAGGGGTAAAATTACTATTCCCACTCCAGAGAGTGGAACAGTAGGGAAAGCGTTGGATAGCGTAGGGGTATACATTACTATTCCCACTCCAGAGAGTGCAACAGTAGGGAAAGAGTTGGATAGCGTAGGGGTAAAAATTACTATTCCCACTCCAATGAGTGCAACAGTAGGGAAAATAATGATTTAATATTTTAATTAAAATAAAATAATTATCAATACCAATAAAAAAATTATTAAAATGACTCACCAATTACAAAATATTTAATAATTAATTCTAAATACCAATAAATATTATCTCTTAAAAATTAATTACCTATTAATAAAAATTAATTACCAATTAATAAAAATTAATTACCAAATAAGAATTAATTAACAATAAATTAATAATCAATACCAATAAATAAAAATAAATAATTACTGAATTACAATTAAATTACTTCCCACCCTATTCCCCTATAAACCCACAACCCACTCTGAATAATAAATTAATACAATTAATATAATTATCAATTAAAAAATTTATAAAAATTAATTACCAATTAGTAAAAATTAATTACCAATTAATACAAATTAATTACCAAATAAGAATTAATTAACAATAAATTAATAATCAATACCAATAAATAAAAATAAATAATTACTGAATTACAATTAAATTACTTCCCACCCTATTCCCCTATAAACCCACAACCCACTCTGAATAATAAATTAATACAATTAATATAATTATCAATTAAATAATTATTAAAAATTAATTACCAATTAATAAAAATGAATTACCAATTAATAAAAATTAATGACCAATTAATAATTAATTAACAATGAATTATTTATCAATACCAATAAATAAAATGTAATAATTACTTAATTAAATTTAAATTACTTCCCACCCTATTCCCCTATGAACCCACAACCCGCTACAGAACTAAAACGCAAAATTAAATTAAATATAATTAATAATTCCTAAAAATTAATATTTAATTTACTATAATTAAATTACTTCCCACCCTATTCCCCTATAAACCCACAACCCGCTTCAGAATTAAATTATGCAAAAATTAAATAACATAAAATTCATTACTTTAAAAAAATTAAAACATACATTACAAAAATAATACATACTTTTAACACATATACTAACACTTAAAACACTATAAAAAAATTCGATATTTTTAACAACTATATTATGACTGTCGATATTTTGACAATCGATATTTCTTACCTGAATTTCGATATTCTTAACCACTATATTTTGGCAATTCAATATTCTGTCCATTCTATATTTACAACTCGATATTTTGGCAATTCGATATTAAAAATTCGATATTATGTCTGTTTACCCCATTTAACTATGTCAATCAGGGCTACCAAGTTTAAGTCAGCTTATGTGTGATATTTCATTGTTTACAGCAGCTAAAGTGTGACATTTCCAGGCCTCATGTGTGACACTCTGAGTGACACATTAGGGGAAGCTTTGTCTTTGACCCATGCAGATAATTTTTATGCACACGTAGCATGCATTTTCCCTGATGCAAGGACCCTCTGCGGGTACCTAACCCTAACTGTGTCAGGATTGTGTCCTAGCAGTACAAATGGACTTCATTTGTACCTCTCACAAAATCAGGACTCCACTTTCAGCAATAATTCCCTCACGGCTCACTGCCACTATTGAGGCCGGACAGGGAAACTAGGGCAGACCCTCCCCCTATCATCTATCTCCTCACACTGTCTCTGTCTTTCCATCCATCCATTTGCTCTCTCTTCTCCACTGCTGATCGCATCCTCTCTACCTTCCCCGCCCTCCCTCCCTCTCTTTCTCTCTCTCTTGAAGCCTCCTCTGGCCTCCTACAATCAACGACAGGCAGTTGGGGAAAAGGACTCAAGCACCGGGCGGCCCTGGGCTTTCAAAACCGTCTTCCAAGGGCTCCAGCCCACCGAGGAAATGCCTGGTTGAAAAACAGGCCTGTCCGGCCATGACCACTCTCATCACCTGACAAAAAAAACTTGTGCTTGGTCCCCTTCCTCTCAGCCCCTTAGGCACTGCCTTGGTATCAGTGGCTACCTTGTTATACACCAGGAAATAAATTTATTTTGGAAACTAAAATAACCAATGCTGCTATACATTCCTGCCATGGGAGCTAACAGTATGAAAACACAAACGTACTTTGTGGAAACAATGAAGGAAAAGGCTTCCATGCCTCATATGTGTACAAGAAATTATCAATTAGACCTTACACGGTGATCTCGCATTTCAGTTATGAATAGTTAATGCATTGCATTCTGGTACTTGTAGTCCTATCTAAAATGGGAAAAGAAAAATAAGAGGTTAAGGGGCTCATTACGATGGCGGGCGGAAGCACAACCGCCGTGCTGGCGGATGCAAAAACCACCAGTTACCGCCGGCACGCAGCAGTCCACACGCCCGTCCAATTACGATGCGTAAAGCAGGCCAAACACCGCCGGCAAGCCAGCAACACCGTCCGCCATCAAAGTGCGCCCGTACACGTAGCGGCGCAGCCCAACTGACACACACCGTCCGACGAAACACGTCCCGCCCGGCGTATAAATTACGATGCCGCAAACAAACGGCTCCCACGGCTAAGAGACACCGCACGTGAAAGAGAGGCGGTAACACGGACGCAGAGCACGGAAAACGAAGAAGCGGCATCCCGAGCATGAATCCAGCACTGCAGGCCCTCCCCATGCTTCTGCTGATGCACCACCAAGGACGCAACGTACCGCGGAGACGCAGGTAGGCACACACACAACAAGTGCACGCAAACAGCGCACACAGTGCAAGGGCGGAAAAAGCGGACAACCCCCCACCAGCGCGTGTACACTACACATCCACCATTGCATCCACATATGACACACAGGCCAAATCCTAACATCGCGGAACACATGTGTACACACCACCTGGGACTAGGAACCAACCACCCCGTCACGGCCCCAAAGCGCCGATGACGCCGCCACACATGCGCACAACGCAGAGGCCAACCGCAGCGCCATGCATGCGTCGCACACAGACACAGGGACACAACCAAGCAGCACACACATCAGCCCCACCCCGAACGCACATGACACGTGACAGGCCTGCCACAGACATGTCCCCAACGCCCAATTCACGGACAACACCCAACGCCACACAACCGATGCACACATGTCAGTGAAGTCACGCAACAGCAGGACACACCCCAGTGTAACAAACATGGCGTAGCACACAGCGGCGGCAACACCAACTAGGAGAAGCAGGGCCCCTTCGGGAAGAGGAACGCCAGTACCACACTGAAAAACCCATACCACCCTGCACATATGAACAAGACATATAAAACGGAACACCAAAGAGCCCGGGGACCGACAACAGGTGGCCCAAGAATAACATTCACACACAAGGCCCAACGCAGAGCGGAAAGGCAGCCTGCCGCCCACACAAGGGAGAGCAGACAGCACTGAATGACCTTCCATTCCAACACCGAAACCACAGCCCCACGACAGAAGCCGGTGAATACAGCCATTGTCCAAGAATAGACCAACACAGGCATGCCGAGGAGACCGACCACAGGGCAGATAGCGCATATCACAGAAGCACACAACGGACGGGGAAGAAAGAAGAAAACACTCCCCCATGTCGGCCACATGCAAGTTAATTGGAAGGAGTCACACAGCACTGACCTTGAACTGTCTGAGAAGCATGTGGGAAGAGGGCCCGTGTCCTCCAAACAAGCAAACAGAACACAAGTCCTGTCTCCCTATGACTACACAGAGCTCACAGCAACCTCGGAGCGTGCACATTGCAGACTGCACACACAGCCGGAGCACGCCACCACAACGCACCGCTGCGAAATGGCAACCGCAACACACCTACCCAACTACGACGAACAGCTCAAGCTGTACAAAACCAACCTGTTCCATACATTGGGATGCGATCTCCTGTCCCTGCTGTAACTTACCGACTGACTTACTGCATCACATTGTTCAGCTGCGTCATGCCCGTCTTCTACTGTCGGAGGTGTACCTACCAGCATCCCGTCGAGATATGCCTCTCCAACCCGGCATGTCTGAAGGCGGACCTGCTACCACTACTCCTCCCTCTGGACGCACACGACAGGGCCTGCTCTGCCTATGGGGGCATGGCGTATGTGGCCAACATCGCACCCGCACTGAAATGGGACCACTGTGCCTCCACACGACGGATCATCGAGAACAGCTACATCGAATGTCACCCAGCATGCCCCATCATGGTCCTCCAAGGGACAACTTACGAACAACACCTTGACAGCCACCATCCGCTACATTGGCTGGCAAACATGTACACCACCAATGACATGGAAGCCCTGCTGGACGGCATCGCATACCTGACAACCTGTAAATACGTCGGACCACAACGCAGGTTCCCCGAGTGACCTTTGATGTCCAACCCCGCACCCATGCTTAGCTTCCGCACGGACTGGCCAGTCACCACCACAACAGCCATACCAAACGACCGGCAACTGTAACCACACCATCAACGACATCGCCATGACATCGGATATGACCGGGACATGCACACTGTTCCCCATCACATCCAGGAACACCGCATGCATCGTGGGAGGCAGTGGCATGGGCTCTGTGTATCGCACCCACATGGACGGAACTGCACGAACCACCAGGACACGACATGGATCCAGCGCCCATGGACACACACACCGCTCAGTGGACATGAATAGGTCGCCTGGAGTCTGTGGGTGCTGCACCCCTCCCACCCCCGCCCCGGGAATCCCATACCAGGACCTTTGCATGGACGACAAGTGCATACAACAACAACACGACCCCAGTGACTGTGACATGTCCAGTAACCACCACAGTGCAACAACAAGTGGCACGCCGCTGCATGCACGCAAGCACATGCCCTGATGTCATCTCACATGCACGCGTGCATGAGGAACAACCGCAGCAAACCTGTCACATGGAACTGAGATGGACTGTGCCCATGATGCCAAGCGGTCTGGTAGGCTACATGTATACCGTCTGTGTCAAAGTCCGCAGCTCCGCAGCTATACGTAAATGTACATTAGCACAGCCTTGGCCAAGCAGATGTCACTCTGAAGCCCACATCCCACATGCAACAGCCAATCACATGTAACCCCACACCCTATCCCATTTGCAATCATGCTCAGTATATCCTCTACATGTATTCCGCTGCCAGTAGTGTCCACTATACTGCATCACAGAGGACAGAAGACTCAATATAATGTTTGAAACCAAAACTGTCTCCGCTGACTCATTTCACATGTACGAATGAGAGAGGATGAGAGTATGTGAAGTACACGGCAGTCGTGGCATGACCATGTAGTCCACTGGTATTGGATGACAATGCAAATGAGTAGCACAACTGTGGAAGACACACATGTGCCGTGTGAAGTCGTATGGACGCAGTGCACAGGTGGGTGGGTGTGACGGGTAGATGCGCACATGCCAAGTTGGAGCACGCCGTGTTGGGAGGGGTCATGAACAGTACACCACCGCTTCCCTGGGCATAGTGAGAGGACACCTGTCGGGGGGGAGTGAACACGTGTGTGCACAGCAGCCGGGAACACGTACATAGCGGTACCAGGCGCACACGTCAGCCCACCCTCCGTGGACAAGCAGGATCCTGTTGTGCGCCCGCCATGCCCCTTGACAAGGCACACACAGCCCCAGTCGACCAGGTGTAACCCCAACATAGTCAATCCGCACAGGCGATACAGGGCACGGGATGGCAGTGGAGCATGGTGTGTGAGAGGTCTCCTCGCGCTCCTCCTGGTCATATCACGCAGGCAATAGAACCTCAACATCTAGCATGGCAAAAAGTCAAATGGAAGTGTAGGGGGACGCACCACAGCACGAGCAGCACTGACGTCACGGGAGGTGGCTCGCACCATCCCATCCATTGCCCATCATACCAACCACGCCACATGCCATTGCGACTAAGTGCAAGCGCGTGCGCCACCACCCCCGAGCCCTCCCCAGAGAGGCCAAAGAGTGAATGTGTGGGCCACCAGTCACAGACGGACGCGGCCTGGCCGCAAGGGCAGCCACAGCCACTGGGTGTCGCAGGTGGCGGATCCGGAAGGCGAAGACTGTGATGCATAGTCCATGCAGGCCGGGTCTCCATTGGGGGCACCACGCAGGTGGACGGCGTCCCGCCACACATCATACCCTGAGACAGCCCACTCGTGCAACTGGACCCACACATACACTCCTTGCCCTCCCTGGTGCGAGCTTGGGGCTGCCTGTGCAAGCGCTAGCCTCGCAGGTGAGCATGCATATTGGGGGGCGAGGGGAGGACATGAGGGCTGGGGCGAAGATGACAGTATCACTGTCAAGTAGTACAAGGGATGTCCCAGATGTGGAAAGGAAGAGACGTGTTCCGTGTGCACTGCAACTAGTCGCCAATCCAACTACCCCCCATGTCCGGAATGTAAGCCCGCACCTAGGCCCGCCCATCCGCCACATCGAATATACCACCAGCACAACAACCTTCCCATTCGAAACACTGACTGGGGGTGGCGACCAGTGAACAATCATGTGTAGCCTACCCACGCGTACATGTGGGCCCTCCATGATCCATGTCACCTGCGGCAAAGACATGACATGCGCAATGAGGGAAGTGAGGAGAGCTGTCCGCCCCACGCACAGAAGGTGCATCAGCTCCACAGACTCAGCAGCGAGTCCAGCAGGGGTCACATGTGCAGGGGCAGCGGTGCCTGGTGTGAAGGCACATGCATATAGTCAGCACATCGACCAATGTGTAGTCTGCCCACATCCACAGTCCATCATCATGCGGACATAGGAATTGAACACAGGGCAACACATCTTAGTAGGTGCACCCACCGTGACCAACAATGCGCAATCATCGACGTACCCGCCCTGTGCATGGCCCCCCACTCAACGGAGGCACATCCAGTGCCACCATCCCACACACACAAGCCTTCCACGGAACATGCTGTGTCCAATGGTCAGTACAGAGTCAGCGCCCATCTGGTGGATCCTGAACAGGAGACACATGCACACACATGCCAGCTCCCACTATGTACGTCTGCCACCTGGCACGTGCAATGTAACCTCTCACCTGTGACGTGTGACTGCAAGCACACAGCCGTCTTGGCATGGGGCTGTCAATGTGGACACCTGTCAATGTTTCGGGAGCTGTGATCCGTACAGTGCTGTACATAGGGTGCAGTGCTGACACCTACTACTGTCTCATTTCCCCTCGTGCCACAGGTCCCACTTGTATTGGCCGCTCAGCCCGTGCCCACATCGTCGTCGTCGTGTGCCATACTCATCCAGCCTCGGAAGCAGTTCCATGCTCAGCAGACACTCATGTCGCCGTGGCGTTGCCGCTTGACGAATATGCAGTCAGTCCCCATCAGCACGCCCCGCAAGTCATTGGGGCCTAGATCCCCATGTGCATGACCATGGCAGTGGTATGTCTCACTTGCCATTGCCATTGTTGGGAGACCTGTGTAAGTGTATTGTGGCCGTGCCGTCCCAGCTTGACAGCTGGGCTGTGGCACATGTGCTTGCTCAGTCATGTCAGTGATGTGTATGCGAAATTGCTATGTGTCGTGTTGCTTTGACATGTGTCCTCTGCCATTTTCCCCAGGCGGAGACCGAACATTGACCGCCCATACCAATTGCTGGCGGACATGGACGATACAGAGGTTATCAGGAAGTTTCGGCTGGACAGGCCAACCCTGCATCGACTGTGTGCCATGTTAGAGCCCCATCTCCGTCCCCGCAGGGTGTATCCGACTGCTGTCACCCCCACGGCTAAGGTGATGGCCGCCATGCATTTCTTCGCCACTGGGTCATTCCAGCACACAGTGGGCAGTGGAGGTGGGATGTCCCAGCCCATGTTCAGCAAGGTGCTGAGGGATGTACTGGCAGCCATGATGCTTTACCGGAACAGGTACATCCGCTTCCCCAGGGCTCGTGAATTGGCGGCAGTGAAGGGTGCATTCTATGCCCTTGGCAGAATCCCACACGTCGTGGGAGCCATTGACTGCACACATGTTGGCCTTGTTCCACCACAGGCCACTGAGCACCTGTACCGCAACAGGAAGCACACGCACTCCCTGAATGTGCAAGTGGTGTGCCTTGCGGACATGGTGATCACCCACGTGTGTGCCAAGTTTCCAGGCTCTGCCCATGACGCACACATAATGCGCAACAGCATCTTGCCACGACTGATGGCCAATCTGCAACAGGATCGTGGCTGTATTGTCGGTGAGTATGTGGAGTGGTGTAGCGTGCTTGTTGTGCGATGCTGTCCCCTGTCCAGTTGGAATAGCAACGGTTCTCTGTGTCCCTCACACCCAGGTGACTCTGCGTATCCGAATGGGGCATGGCTGCTCAGTCCATTGAGGAATCCACGCACCCCAGCAGACGATCGATACAATGAGGCACATGGGAGGACCAGACGTGTGGTCGAGCGTACCTTTGGCCTCCTCAAGTCCAGGTTCAGGTGCCTGGACCGCACCGGGGGTGCACTGGCGTACTCCCCACAGAAGGTGTGCCAGATAGTGGTGGCGTGCTGCATGCTGCACAATCTGGCCATTCGTAAGCAGATCCCCCTCATTGTGGATGACGGAGATCAACCAGGGCCCCAGCCCGCAGACCAGGACAGCTCGAGTGAGGAGGACAGCGGAGAGGAGGAAGCTGGGAATGTGCGGCAGCAGCTCATCGCCCGCTACTTCACTTGACGGTGAGTGTCCATGTACGACGGCTGATGTGGCTGTATCTGTGCAGGTGTGTGTGTGCTGTGTCAGGGTGGCCGTTTGTTCACTACGTGCTGTGTGTCAACGCTCCATGGCCAGGGTAGTATGCCACTGTCGGTGACTGTGGCATTGTGCCCTATTGCTCTGTGCGATGTGTGTACATTGCTTGTAGTTGTTGACATGTACTGTGTGATGGGTGTGTGACACACTCATTGAATGTGCTCCTGTTCTGTCTCCCACCCCTAGGTCCCTACAGGCCGTCCGGATTCCATTGCCATGCCACGCATCAGGTGCCTTTCCGCCCAAGGTGGCCGTTGTATTCCGTACAAATAAAACACAGGGCACAAACAGCAGTTAGTGAAAAAGGTGCATTTATTACAAACTGTGACATGTGATTGTGCGTAAGGTGATGACAAAAGTGGTGCGTGCAGTGTCAATGAGCTGTCGGTCATGGCTGCGTGAAGCTCAGGGTGTACCCACTGGTTCTATGTCCATGGTCCAACACACACATGCCATCCAGCTGGCTGTGTGGAGTGGGATCGTAGAGCAAGTCAATGCAGTGGCTGGTCAAGGCAGGCTGGCGGAAGGCTGGCTGGCTGCCTCACTTGCGACTGGTGCGTGCGAAGTCCTCCCGGGAGACCTGTTTCCTCTTCGGACGGCCCCTTCCACGTTTGGGAGGGGGTGTGTGGTGGCGACCTGCTGGTGGTGGGTGAGGTGTGCTCACTGGCTGTGGTCGCAGGGGATGTGGACACTGCTGCCCGACCCTGCGCCCTAGCAGGTGGTGGCGGAGGTGGTGCTGCTGGCCTTGCCTGTGACCCCACCGCCACCACCAGCTGGCCCATGAGGTCCACGAGTTGGTCCATACGGGACACGAATTGGCCCATATGGGCGTCCATGGACCTCAGCACCCCCAGCACCTCCCGCGTGTCTGAAGCAGACCTGACCCATTGTTCTTGGGCCTCTTCATAGGCCCCAAGGACTCTGGCCATTTGAGGCAGGGCATGGCTCCCAGGGGAGGCTGGCGTTTCCCTGACCCTGCTCCTCCTACCAGTCCTGCTGCCACCGGCCTGCCCACTAGCCACATTGCATACCGCGGTCCTCGCTGTGGCTCCCAGGGTGGATCCAGTCGGCCGGGCCACCACCTGCGCTGGGGCTGGTGCCAGCGAAGACGTGGTGGTGGTGGTGGCGGTGGTGGTCGGTGCGGCGATGGTGGCGGTTGCGGCAGTGGTAGTGGCCGCAATGACCGTGGGTGTGGCCGCAATGACCATGGGATTGGCCGCAACGACAGTGGCAGCAGGGGGCTGGGACTGTTCAGCAGCCCTGGATGATGGGTTGGTGGGTAGGAGGGGTCCTAGGGAGCGGCTGGGCCCTGCCCCACCAGATGGGCCTGCTTGATGGTCCGTGTCCGAAGAGGAGGTCAGATCCTCCAGATCCGTGTGTCCTCGTTGGGGGCTTGTGGGCTGGCTGTGCTGGCTGCTGTCTCCATCCCCAGCATCCGTGAGTTCGTCACCTGTGGTGAGAATGGGATTTGTCATTGTGTTGCACCTGGCACAGTATGTATTTGTCGTCTGACATTGGCAGTTCGTGCAATCTCGTACATGGGTTTCCCGGAGGCGAGTGTGTGGCTGTGGCATCTGTAGTTGCGTGTGCTAGGCAATGGGACTGTGTGCTGTGCACATGTGGCATGGGACGGATTGGCCATGCCGATGGGTGTGTTGCTGTGCCCCTACTCATTGTGACTCTGGTGTATGCGGGCTCCTGGCCCATCCTGGGTCTGGTTTGTACTTTGCTTTTGGGGTTCATATGGAACGCTTAGGTACGCATATGGCAACATGGGGGCCATGCCCCAGATTCACATTTGGGAGGGGATATGCTTTTGGGGTACATGCTGTAAGCCATGGGTGCCGAACGTGACATGTGTTGTGGCAGCATGACAGTGCATGGTTTGAGGTGTGTGCATGCTTGACATGGCCTGCATATTTGCTGTCTGGTGTGATTACTGGGCATGGCATTGGACGCATCGTTATGAGTGAGTGTTGGTTGTGTGCCAGCCAACGTATTGCAGTTGTCCCATCTCCTTGGTGTGCGTGCTGCCCTGTGCCATGTGCATCACTGCAGTGCTCGGGGGGTGTGTCCCATGTTGTGTGTTGTTGCTCACAGTGTGTCGTGCGCTTCATTGACTTCTGGCACATGGTTGGTCATGGGCATGTGTCTTAGCGTGACTGCTGTATGTGTGGCAGCTGTGCGGATGACATGCCTTTCATGAGACTGGGGCTGACGGATGGGATGGATGGTATGTTGTATGTGCATGGTGTGTCTGTGTGTTTGATGGGTTCAGTGGTGTTCGTGTGCATTTCTGTTGTTCCGCTCTGTTGCGTCTAGTGTTGTTTGTCTTACATAGGCGTAGTTGTGGGGTGTGTGGTTGACAGGCAGTAGGGGCTACATGAACTGGACTTCAATGGTGTTTCGGTTGTGTGTGATGGGTTGCACAGTGGCTGCCGTGTGGTACTATGTTCAGTGTGGCTTGTGCATGCAGACGTGGCTCCTTGGGTGTTGCTGTGTTTGTGATGGGTCATGTGGGGTGTGAGTCTGTGGTTCATGTCCGTGTGCACATTGTTCACTTGTTCGTGACGGTGGGCGGTGCTGCGTGTTCGTCTGCTACGTGACATGTTCCATGTGTTGGTCGTGTTACGGCCCTCATGCCTCCAGTGATCCAGCCCTGTCCAGTTTCCCACCTGCAAGTTGTTCGGGCGTGCACTGTACTGGATGCCACATGGTTCTAAGCGGGGGTGCTCCATGTTGCAGGTCTGTGGGGGTGGGGGGGTGTTGTGGGTCGTAGTGGTGGCTGGACACCCACTGACACCGATTGCTGTGGACCGTGATGTCTACCTTTCGGCTGTCGTTGTGCACTGCGGTGGCTGACACGTGGCTGTGGGGTGTGGGGGATGCTCCTCCTTGCTGTACTGTGGGACTAGGGGCCTGGTGTGTTTTGTACTTGGGCTGTCCACCCTCCCACCCACTGCACTTTGTGTTCCTGCCACTTAACTGTTACTTGTCGGTTAGTGCAGCTATGGCGGACACATGGGTGTGGTGGGTGCTCGTTGTGGCGCTTCTGGCATATTTGGGGACCTGTTGGTGGTTACGTGGCTGGCTGAGTGTACACATGTCCCCACGCATCTTACAGTTGTTCTGTTTGGGCTGTGTGTGGTGGTGTCTGTTGCATGTGTGTGTGATGTGTTGTGTATTGTGTGCTGGACATGGGGGTGTTTGTCCCTGGGAGCTGTGGCATGGTGGTAGTGCATGTGAGTACATAGCGGTGTGCTGGTATACATTAGTTTGTACTTACCAGCCTCCACTCCCCCTGCTAATCCGGCGAGGATCTCGGGATGGATGATGACTCGCACCTTCTCCTCCCACGCTTTGAAGGTCTTGAAGAGCGCTGGATTCCCTCCGCCAGTGACTGCAGCCAGCTCTCTGTTTTTGCCCTCCTTCTTCTTGACCAGGCTCTTGACGTCATTCCACCGTTTGTTTATTTCGACTCTGTTCCTGGGCAGGGTCCCGACTGCATTGACCTGGTCTACGATCCGTTTCCACATTCTGTTTCTGGTGGCTAGTGGTGTGTGCTGGACCATGTTCCCATAGATTTGTGGGTGCACCTTGATGATCTCGTCGACCATGACCGTCAGCTCCATGGGCGTGAACTTGGGCATTCTTTGTGGTGCCATGGTGTTTGTGGTGCTGGTGCGGTGTGTGTTGTGTAATGTGCAGGGGGTTTGTGGTGCCGGTGTTTGGTGATGGTGGTGGTGGTGGTGGTGGTGATGTGTGCGTTTCTGTGGTGTGCTGCTGTCCTTGCTGTGTCACTGTGTCCTCTCCTCTCCTCTCTGGTTTGCAATGTTGCAAGGGGTTGTGGTCTGTGGGAGTTCTGCTTTTGTACTTACCTATGTGGGTGTGTCCTCATGGTCTGTTGTTTTCAGGTGTGTTGTGTCTGGTGTTCTGGCCTTTGTAGTTTTTGTTTGTCCGGGGGTGTTTTCGGGATGTGTACTGTGCTTGTGTATTTGTGCGTGCCTTGCTGTGTGGACTTATTGGCCATGTTGTGTGCTATTGGTTTTGTGAGCGGATGGTTTCTGTGCAGGGACGTGGGCGCCATGGTTTCTGCCGTGTCGATTGGCATCGGCGTTGTTTGCGCTGGCGGGCGGTATATTTGTGGTTTTCCCGCGCTCATGGCGGTGCGATCGTAATTTCACGTGCGGTGTGTCGGCCGTGAGGGCGGGCGGTTTTGTGTTGTCGGGCGTGTTTCCGTCCGTGGCGGGCGGTTTGACTCCGACTCGGACGATGGCGGGCGGTATTTAGTGTGATTTTTCCGCCGATGGCGGTTTTCGGTTTGTGTTATTGTAATGGCGTGGTCGGTGTTCAGACGGTGTATGCGGGCGGTATTTTGCCGATTCCATGCCTGGCGGATTTATTTACGCCGGGTATCGTAATGGGCCCCCAAGATCTTTGTTTTAGAATCCTGCAACTTACTGTGGTTATTTAAATAGTGACTTGTAAATATTTCACTAAAGCTGGTCACTTTTGTTTTTCAGTGCTGTGCTTTTATTGGTATATATTTGTCAATTATCTTTAAACTATATGTATTGTATGTTACTTTTAACTTTGGCCTGGCACATTATTAAAAGTTATTCAAAGCATTCCCTAGGAAAGTAAGAACTCTTGATCATGTCCTTCAACAGCAACATTGTGCAATAACCCGCGATGACTAGTATTTACTGTCTTGACCTTATGTTTTCCCCCTTATCCATACGCATTATAAACAGCTAATGTAAGAAGAAAGCACTTTAGAATGTGTTCTACAGCAGCTTTAATGACCCCTGACTGATAACCTAAGTAAACAAAGACATAAAGGCAATACTAAAATGAATACAGATTATTTCATGTAAAGTTTTACTGAACAATCGTGTGTAGGCCTTTGAAGAATTTTTAAATGTGAAGTGCAGGCTGCCATTTTTCTCTGGGAAAGGTTGCAACCCGGCCTTTACTGCAGTACGCTCTGTGCTGCCTCTTCCCTCTTAAACATGCAGTGCTCTGCGGGGGGCGCTCTGTCTCAGCGGCCTCCCCACCCACTCCTATGAGGTGCAGCTACTTTAGTGAGACACACACTGCACAGAGAAGCTGACGGGACACCCTTTCTGCAGAGAAGACCCCCTCACGGCGGGGTCTGAGGTGCTGTTTGTTACACCCCTGAAACATGGCTACCATTTGCTGTAGTACACGTGATGTACATTTGAGAGTATGGCCCTTGTAATATGGCGGATAGTGGGGCGTCTGTCACGTTTATGATGAGCATCCCATCCGCTAAACTTGAAATCAGGCCCTTTGTCAGAAGTGGATGTCTGCATGAGTTGGCTTTGTCCATTCTAGGCATGGACGACAGGCAAACTCAGCAGAGCAGGTTAGACAAAACACTATAAACATCTGCTACCGAGCAGATATATCACACTATCAACATGTGCACAACCATGCACACCATGCACCTGCATACAACAGAACACATCATGACAGAACTCCTAACTTACATCCAAGACAGGAGAATTAAACCATAAGCGGGTTATTCCTGTGCCCAGCAGTCCTCACTGCCATCGATTGTCTTACAGACATACACCTATAATCGGCACTTGGGGTGCATCCGTCCTGGAAGGTGTGTAAAAGATTCAAAACATCTCTCCAGTGACGCGAGAACATTCACTCACAATCCATTGAAGTTGACGCATTCACCCTACATAGTGACATACCTACCCTCCCTACTGAAAGTACACCTTCACAAGCCGACTGTGACCTGGTCTGCGATGGACGTCTGAGAAGTATTTAGCAAGCCACCTCCGGTATACTGAAAGCGCTATCATGCTATAGCACTGGTAGATTGGGCGCTATGTAGGTGGAAGTAACGTAATGTGCTACAGCTTTGTTCTCCTGAAATGGATGTATGGTGGCCCAGATTCTACTAAACAAATCACGGAACGCAGCACAGCAGCCAAAAATGCTGCACTGAGTTGCGTGACAGGGAGGGAGCGGGAGAGCGCCACATCTAGAGAGATATGGCTCTCTCCTCTCTCCGTGCTGATTTCAGCTGCAGTGCTCCAGGCACACATCTTAGCGCCATAGTGCTAGGGTGCGTGCCTGAGGCTTCCATAGGTTTTGTCCTGGAAGGTTAGCCTTCCTGTACAAAATACTATGGCTGGACAAGTTTAATACCTTTTCCTACTTTGTGTGTGTACTGCACAGTGCAGCACGCATGCAAAGTCAGAAAAGCATGGAGAAATGAAAACAGTTCTTTTAATGACTGCTTTTCAGCTGCGTCAATTTTCAGCGCTAAACCCTGTTTGCCAGTTTTAGTAGATAGGGTTTAGCGTAAAAAAGCATTGATGGTTGCACAGGAACAACCATGTACCACCAATGTAATGCCCCCTTGACGAACAGTACTGCAAAGCAGCGTTTCGCGCTGCTTTGCGTTACTTTTCCATACAAACCGACGCAAATACCAATTTGCGTTGGTCTGTTATTTGCCAAAAAAGATTAGGCATTAAAAAAGTACAGCTAAGCCGACACTAGACCTTTGCAAATCTTGTCCTAAGTGTAGGGCTGTGCTCTGTAAAAGCACACTCTGATGCTGCTGTGACCTATGGTTGCTTGCTGAATGAGTGCTCAGTCAATGTGGAATATCCCATGAGCCTATTGATGAATGTTGGAAGCCGGAGTCCCCGTCCCGCACCACTGTCACCAAATGCGAGACCCGGGACTCCCCACTCAACGTTAGGCCAAGTAAGGACACCGTTTGAGATAGCCCTGCTCAGCCCCTTAGTAGCTTGGCACGAGCAGCCAGGCCTATCTCCAAGGCACGAGTGTACAGTATGTGCAACCACACCCACAGCAACCCCCTGGTGACACCACAAATGGACTCCACATGAGTTTGATAAATGAGTATAAACTTTATATAAAAAGATATACGATCAGACCACACTATACAAAAGCCAACATATAATAACGGGTAATATTCGTTCCGGCTGGCTGCTAGGTTCAAATCCCAACCACCGCTTTCCAAACGATATGCTGGTCGTAATGCTAGAATTTCACACGTTGCAATGGACAAACAATAATGCACTTCGTAACGACATAATCCTGTGCTGGGGAAAGGAGAAATAATACAATGCATAACGATACACCCCGGTACCTTGCAATAGGAGAAATAGTGCAATGCGTACTGCTACAATCATGTACTGCGCAATGAAGGAATAATGCAATGCGTCACACCCCAATCACGTACTTTGCAATGAAGAAATAATGCAATGCGCACCGCCACAATCATGTACTTTGCAATTAAGGAATAATGCAATGCGTAGCTACAATCATGTACTTTGCAATGGAGAAATAATGCAATGCGGGCCACTACAATCCTGTACTTTGCAAGGGAGCAATAATGCAATGTGTAGCGCTACAATTGTGTACTTCGTTATGCAGAAATAATGTCAGGCATCCTAAGACAGTCCGGCAGTTCATTAGCAGCAATATTGGCAATGTGTATTACGACAATCATCCTCTTCGATAACAGTTGCCCCCCACACGTATCACCGATGACATAAAGTACAGCTTCCCACTCGGGCCCCAGTACGGCCACTCCTTGTGCAGTATGGGTCCCAATCTGAGCCGAAGTAAAGGCTCACGACGCCAGAAGGAATGAGAGGCCGAGAGAGTGTCACTCCGAGCCCGCACCCCGCCCAGGTAGTGATCCACGGTACCTGGGGGCGCGACCCCACTCTCCTCCCCTCCTTCAGCGAACTGGGCCTTCCGTGTAGAACTTTCTCAATGGGCCTCAGCGGCTCGGCCTGGCAGCTCAGCTCCTCCGGGGCTGCCGGTCCGGGCCGCAACTGTTAGGAAGGTCTCAGGCGGCCGCAGGGCACACGTACCCCACGCCCCTGAGATTACGTTACTCCGGGTGCACGTTCACCACAGCATCCTCCGGGTCTCCTCTGGCACGAAGCCACACACACAATGCTGATAGGACTTCACGTCGACTCCGAGTGCACGTTCACCAGGCACTCTTTCCTGCGGTCTCAGTTGGCACCAAGACACGCACACCATGCTGCAGAGACTCACTTTCTTCCGGTGCACACGATGATCAGCCGATCACCTCCACAGTCCCACGTTGCACCAAAGCATGCACACTGCTTCACTGAAACTTACTCCAACTCCGGTGCCCGATATCCAGGCGCTATTCACCAACACCTTCGGCCGCACCACGACATGCTCACCGTCTCCGGGCCTAACTTCTCCTCCGGTGCACTCGATGACCAGGCGCTCTTCACCAGCGCCTCCGGTGCACCCCGACACGCACCCTGCGCGTCCGAGACTCACTCCACTTCCGATGCACACGTTGATCAGGCACTCCTCACCAATGCCTCCTGTGCACCACGACACGCACCCTGCGCGTCCGACAATGCACACGCCGACCAGGCGCTCTTCACCAACGCCTGCGGTGCACCACGACACGCACCCTGCGCGTCCTTGTCTCGCTTCACCTCCAGTGCACACGCTAACCAGGCGCTCCTCACCAATGCCTCCTGTGCACCACGACACGCACCTAGCGCATCCGAGACTCGCTCCACCGTCGGTGCACACGTTGAACAGGTATTCCTCACCAACACCTACTGTGCACCACGACACGCACCCAGCGCGTCCGAGTCTCACTTCTCTTCCGTGTGTCCAAGATCACAGGGCACACCTTCCGAGGGTCTCAAGCTGCCACAACATGTGCCCACCGCGTCGCTTGAAACTTCTCCGGAAACTTTTGTGTTTCCAAACAGGGAGCCAGCTCACCTCAGGCCCTTGGGGTAACAAGACACAGCACGAAGCACAGTCTTCTTCAAGCAGGGGGACCCAGCGCACACAGCACAGTCCCAACAGCCTCTTCCTTGGTTAGAACAGCAAACTGCAGACCAGCCCCAGATCACGAAGCAAGGGTCGGTCCTTCCCAGCAGTCTCTTCAGTTGTTCCTTCCTTAGCAGAGGTTCCTCTTGACCACAAAATGGGTCTAAGCCTTTTCAGTCTCAATCCATTTCTATTCCAATGTTCAGGGGCCTCAGCTCTCATAGTTATACCCCTAAATGTCTTTGAAGTTCGTTTGTGCTCAGGGGTCCCTGACCCCTGCCTAAATCAGTTCTGGGTGTCTCCCTCCCAGTGTCACCTTTCTCCCTTTGATACTGGGGGTCTGGATCCTTAATCACTCAGCAGGAGACGGGTCAATTGTTTTATAGCAGCAACCCAGGCCTCCTCACCTCCCGGGGCTTCTCCTCGCCTACTCTCCAGATGCCGGTCAGCCTGGTGCCATCTCAACTTCTCCCTGGGTCAAGACCTCCCTCAGCTCCTCTCACCTCTCAGATCCAGACAGTCAATCCACATTCAACAGAGACACACAGAAATGCTTAAAGCACAAAACTCAGCCACTTTCTAAAAGAGTGGTTTCTGAACACAGAGTGACAAAACCACTTTCATAGAAAGATGTGTTATGACACTGTGAGTTCATAGGCTAACAAAACACAATACCCAGCCTCCCCCATTCTGTCCTATGGGCAGGATGGCCTTTCACCAGTGAAAACGAAATGGAGTGCTTTTTCACTGTCAGGACATAGCACACACCTCAGTATATGTCCTGCCTTTTACTTACACTGCACCCTGCCCAGGGGTTACCCGGGACCTACCACAGGGGTGCCCACTGTGTATGCAAAAGGGAAAGTAAGGCCTGACAAGTGGTTGCACTTGTCAGGACAACATGCTAACTTAGCAAACTGCGTGCAGGGCCTACACTGCAGGCCTGAGTTCCCTTCTCCGCGCACCTTTGCATTACTAGCCCTGACACACACAGTGCACATCCCTAGGGACTTTACTAGTAAGGCAAACATACCAATCATGGCCAACCAATTACTATTACACTTTACACAGGGAACACTTGTACTTTGACACTGATCAGCAGTGGCAAAGTACCCAAAGCATCTAAATTGGCAACTCTATGTCAGGAAAATGGTCTGGGGGAAAGAAAAAAGTTTAGGGAACTTTAGCCAAAAAGGCCAAGTCCTACAATGAACATAGAAGAGCCTCAAGCCACTCATGTAACGCACATGCATCAGTAATTAAATCACAAGACCTATACACTAAAACCAGTGGCGGCTGGTGACATTTGAAAGTGGTGGGAAGTAAAACAATTGTCGTCCTTCACTACTGCGAGCGAGCATAGCGATCGAGCCTGAACCACCTATGGAAGGTTCGGGGGGTTCTCTCCCAGAGAATATTTGGAAAAAAGAGAGGGCAAATGGTGCATTTTCAAGAAAACCAGAAGGTGTGAAGAACAGCTCAGTCAATACTACTGTTTAGAGTTGTGGGAGTTAAGAAACCTTTTAGCAGTTTGACACATAATGAGAATGCTCTGGGAATATGGAACTAAAATGAACAACAAAATAAACTGCAATTTACTGGTACCGCAGAAGCACAACTATTCTTAATCATACTGGATAGAACCATAAGCTAACATGTACAATACCATAATTGACAGGGTGATGAATTTACTTGGACACTAGCGCTTAGGGAATGTAGCTCATCATTTTATCATGCAATGATAAAAGGAATTGCTTCCTTGTATTTCTAAACTTTGTCAGCAGCAACCTGGTTTTAACATTCAACTGCTTTGCATAACTTTCTGTGATGTATCTTTTGCAGTATAATCACTGAAGCATTTCCTTTTCATTTAATGCGTGGCATGGATATTGACTTGGCATGAACACGGAGGCTTGGGAGTCTCGTGACTAACATTAGTAGGCAGAGGGATGTACTACTCGTACTGTCTCTTTGACTTACCTGATTCCGCTGTACTTTATCTGAGCACATACTGGCCGGCTACTGGCTTATCGTGATATCACTACACCGGACAACAGCATCGCCGACTCAATAATGAAAAATATCTAAAAACAAATTTTCTATTTGCTACATCATTCTTTTCACATGTGTATTACACTTTAACAACTAAAATGAGAAACACCAAACTTGATAAACCGCACTGTCCTACATCGGAAAGGTTAAAAAAGACGAACCACGTTACAGGGCATTTTGCAACTGGGCAAGCACTGAAGCAAATCGATTGTTTGCCCTGTTTGCTCTCAAATTAAGAATACAGAAACCAGAGTTACTCCAAACATATGCACAACGCTGTGGCAAGCAAATTATGGAGCCAGCATGTTTACTCCATACTGGCTGATTTTTTTTACTGCCCAATTTTTCAAACGTGAACGATAGTACCTTTTCTACAGAGCACAATACCGCCATTTTAACTTTTACATGCGCTTCAAATTAAAGATATCGCTATTATTATTAGAGTTAATGGCACTTAATTTGTCGACTTTGTAAGGGTGAAATGCTGGGTTGGAGTGGCTGAGTTTGAAAGACGTGACTGCAGCCAGACGTTTAACTCGCAGAGTTATTCTGCCATCATGAGGGAAAACCAGCTTGATCGAGGATTATTTCACAACTAAAAAATGTGACAGTAATTACAATCTGCCTTTTTGCTTATACAAGTAAGTTCGACGATCAACAAAAGCGATCTGCCTGTGCTGCTTACTAAACATGAAGCAAAACGTGTCCAAAGTAAATAGGGTTCCAAGTCTCTCCACACGTGCAAACGTTCAACTGGCACAGCTTCCACAAAAACAAACTATTGGTGCATGGCACCATTGCCACCGACAGTTCAGAAGGTAGGGGAAATACATTACAACACAACAATGATTTATTGGCATGCTTGTGGGTTGACACGTGTTTCCAAAGCTTCACAGATTCGAATGGTTGTCACAATTTTACACGAGGATCCAGTCGCGGCCGGCAAAACGGGCGGGTTGGTTCGCGCGGGGGGAGGGAAGTGGCCAGTGGGACGGTAATCTTTATATAAAATAAAAAAACTTACCTTCCTCCAGTTCTGCGACCGCATCACGCACCGCCGCCTCAGCTCCTGTTGCTCCTGGCGCGTTTTAGGCAGCCTCCCTCCTCCTGCTCCCCTAAGCCAATCACAACGCTGCAATGGCAGCGTTGTGATTGGTGAGGCGCAGCGGAGAGCGCCCCAGCCGGGCCATTTTCTTTATGTAGGCTGCATGCAGCAGCCTACATAGAGAAAAAGGGAGAGTGCGCATGACTGGGTTGGTCGGCCCTGGGGCCGACCAAACAGTCAGTACCCACAACAGTGGGCAAGCCACTACCCCCCTGCCCTTGAGCAGGACCCCCCACCCGCCCGCCCCCAACCAGGCACTTCTGCTTTCTCGCAGTGCGAGAAGCAGAAACATAAAATGGTAGTTTTACCATTTTATGTTTCTGCCTTCTTGCACTGCGAGAAAGCAGTGGGGCGACGCCCCCACACCCCAATGAAGGAGCCGCCACTGACTAAAACACTAATGACATCTCCAAACAGTACAACCAGCATGAAAGATAATTATACTCTACTATAGTTTATTGGAACATTTATACAGTGCTCGCAACCTCTATGTGTTGTCTACATGGGCAGTACACTGCACCATCTAGGGTGTGTGGTTGGAAGGGTTTTGTCTTTGTTTTGACCCTATGTGAGAAGTGTTTCCATGTCGTACGTAAGGACCACCGAAGTGTGGCTTGTGTGTTACAGGACGCATCTCTTAACAGTGTGGTGCATAAAGAGGTGTGAGATGCTAGACACACATTTTTTTTTATAAACTGGCTGCCTTGACTGCTTCAGTACAGAATGATGTGAAAAACGCCACCTCAAGAATGATCATGCTTACTTGCAATATGAATTTGACTGAACCGAGAAACCAATAAACCAGTAATCTCAATTTTTAGATTAAGCAGTCAGCTAATTACTTGTTTCACTCTTTTAGGTAGGTGGTTTACTGGGATTTGTACATCATTTTGACAGGTATGAAGATGATGAATTTCTGACGCACGTTCAGGTATTGATAAACATAATCAATATATGTGATTATATACCTCCATCTATACTTTCTAAGGATATTGCAAGTCACCAAGGTCTCCCATAACCCTTTAGAGGCGCAAGGATGCAAGTCTATTGCCTTACTAAGGGCATGGAGGGTCCCAATAGCTGTATAATGTACCTGGTTAGGAGTGCATTATATCTTATAGTGAGGCACAGCTATAAAGTCACCCACAGTCTTCACCTGGTTTGACAAGCCACGTCTGTCCCATTTCCTGTCTGAGAGCGACGACAGAGGGGTGTGCCATCATGTGCACACTTGCAGCAGGCAAATGACAGGGATTGTCTCTCGTGCTCTGTAGTTTGTATCAATACCACTGACAGGGCTCTTTCCTCCCTCGGGTGAGGTCTCAGAGAAATGTCTCATACACAGTAGCACCAACTGTAGGTGGAGCTGTAATATTACTATTCACTATTAATAAACAACCGTAAGCGAGCAGTGAGAACATTTTCTTTCTACAGAGGTGTTCTGAAATAATATATATATATATTACATATATGTGTATATATATTACATATATGTATATACATTACACACACACACATATACATATACATATACATATACATATATATATATATATATATATATATATATATATATATATATATATATATATATATATATATATATATATATATATATATATATATATATATATATATATATATCTACTGGCAGTCGCCAGTAGATAGTTATAGTTACAACCTATTATCCATAGGAAATCCGCGACATTCTATTTGAAATAACTCTCTTGCCGGTTGACGTATCTTCGCAAAATTTTCAAACTTTGTGGCCCGCTCCGGTCCGCTCCTACCCTGAAAGTCTCGGGGGATTCGTCAAGCGGGGGCCGAGAAAAAAGGGGGTCCCAAAACACGTTTTCCCCATGCATTTTTCCATAGGAAACTTTAGACACGGCTACAGCCCGAACTGCTGAACGGAATTACACCAAATTTGGCAAAGAGGTAGTTCTTGGTTCAGAAAGAACCCTTTTTGTTAAATGGTGTAAATCCGTTCAGTAGTTGCTGAGAAAATGAAAAGTAAAAAAGATAGTGATATCTATGGCCGAGTAGGGTCCGCGTACCCTCAGCGCAACCTGCGCGCACCGTCCCGATCACGAGCTGCATGTTAATTGGCTGTCAGCTGGCTGTCAACATTCCGATTCAGGAAATGTTGGCAGCCATTTTGTCCCTCGGTAGAACCGAGGGACAGAAACAAGTGCGCAAAGGGGGCAGGGTAGAAACACCCTGACCCCCTAGGTTTGCTCAGGGGTCCCACAAGGACCCCCTGGGCAAAAAAAAACACTTTTTTTTTAAAAATCGGCAGGATGCGCTCAGGGTGCGCGAATCCTGCCGAAAAAAAATCGAAGCGCGGTCTCCCGCGCTTCGATGTTAACTGGCCCCCGGGTGGGCCAAGTCCCGGGGGCATGCTGGGGGGGGTTAATTTTATGTGTGGGGGCCTCTAGGGCCCCCAAGCCCCGGGGACCACCACCCCGGGGCTTTATGTGTAATGGTGCGGGAGGGCTCTGAGCCCTCCCGCAGCCCCGGGGACCGCCACCTCCCGGGGCTTCTTTTTTTAATTTTGAAAAACCTGTGTGGGGGGGCTCCAGCCCCCCCACATGCCCCGGGGACCACCACCTGAAAATGGGGGTCCGTTTTGGACCCCCAGAGCCCCGGGGACCACCACCTCCCCGGGGCTTTCAAAATGTAGGGAGGGGGGCCGCGCGGCCCCATTCCTGGAGCCCTTGATGGCCCTGGGGACCGCCACCCCCCAGGGCCGGCTCCTGCAGTGTCCCGGGGTGCCTACCCCCGGGACACTGCTGTTTGCAATGACAGGACGGGAGCCTCGCGGCTCCCGTCCTGTCATTGCAAACTTGCTTTGATTATTGGAAGAGAGAGCAGGAAACCTGCTCTCTCTTCCAATATCCAAAGCACATTGCTTTTCCACATGGGGAGCAGCATGTTAGCTGCTCCCCATGTGTAAAGCAATGCCGGCTCCCGTAGGACACGGGGAGCCGGCGGGACTGTGGGGGGTTTGGGGACCCCCCACAGTCCCCAACGAGAGGCCAGGCCCCGGGGGATGGGGTCCCCGGGGCCATAAGAGGCCACGGAGGGGGCCACGCAGCCCCCTCCCAAAGTAACAAAAAAAAAAAAAAAAAGTGCAAGGCCGGCCCCGGGGGATGGGGTCCCCGGGGCCTTAAATGGCCTGAGGAGGGGGGCCACGCAGCCCCCTCCAAATAAAAAAAAAGAGGCCATGCCCCGGCCAATACAGGCCCAGGGAAGGGGGGCCATGCGGCCCACTTCCCGTTTTTTATTTTTTATTTTAATTTTAAAAAAAGGGGAAAGGCCCTGGGGGATGGGGTCCCCAGGGCCTAAAAATAGGAAAAAGGAAGGGGGGCCACACAGCCCCCCTTCAGGGGGGAACATTTTTTTTTTTTTTTTAAACGATCGGGCCCGTAGGCTCCGCCCCCTTCCTTCACCACTCTGCAAACGCGCCCCCTGGCGCGTTTACAGAGGGGGAACGAAGTCCCCTTGAATACTGGGGGTCCCTGGGGGCCAACTAGCCCACCAGGAACCTCCAGTATGCGCCAGGGGCTGCCTTGCAGAGAGGTGTACAGAGGCCACGCCCCTTTTACACCTCTCTGCAACGCAGCTCTATGGCGCTTTTTGGAGGTATATGGTGGGCTAGTTGCACCCCAGGGACCCTCAGGATTCAAGGGGAGTTAATCCCCCGACTTAAAACGTGCCACGGGGCGCGTTTGCACAGTGGTGAAGGGAGGGGCGGGGCTTCAGGTGACATGTGTGCAAACAGGCCCCGTGGCGCGTTTTAAGATGGGGAATTAAATCCTCTTCAATCCTGAGGGTCCCTGGGGGCCAACTAGCCCAACAGGTACGTCCAGAAAGCGCCACAGAGCTGCGTTGCAGAGAGGTGTAAAAGGGGTGTGGCCTCTGTACATGTCTCTGCAACGCAGCCCCTGGCGCATACTGGAGGTTCCTGGTGGGCTAGTTGGCCCGTAGGGACCCTCATGATTCAAGGGGACTTAATCCCCCAACTTAAAACGCGCCACGGGCGCGTTTGCACAGATGTCACCTCAGGCCCCGCCCCCTCCCTTCACCATTGTGCAAATATTCCTCTAAAATCAGCCGAAATACGAATTCCGATTTACTCACCTGTTATCAGGAGAGACCTCAGTGCTGCATCTTTCAGCCCAGTACTGATCCTCAAAAGTAATTTTAACCGTACTTACCGGTAACTTGAATTTCCTTCATAGGCTAACATTGACTGGTTTCACTTGGAAATTCTTCTAAGTGTGGAGTTTTGGAACTTTAAAATATTCCTCTAAAATCAGCCGAAATACGAATTCCGATTTACTCACCTGTTATCAGGAGAGAACCCAGTGCTGCATCTTTTAGCCCAGTACTGATCCTCAAAAGTAATTTTAACCGTACTTACCAGTAACTTGAATTTCCTTCCATAGGATATCATTGCCTGCTTTTTGCTGAAAAAGTTTCTGTGTTGATTTTTGAAACATACAAATATTCCTCTAAAATCAGCCGAAATACGAATTCCGATTTACTCACCTGTTATCAGGAGAGACCTCAGTGCTGCATCTTTCAGCCCAGTACTGATCCTCAAAAGTAATTTTAACCGTACTTACCGGTAACTTGAATTTCCTTCATAGGCTAACATTGACTGGTTTCACTTGGAAATTCTTCTAAGTGTGGAGTTTTGGAACTTTAAAATATTCCTCTAAAATCAGCCAAAATACGAATTCCGATTTACTCACCTGTCATCAGGAGAGACCTCAGTGCTGCATCTTTCAGCCCAGTACTGATCCTGAAAAGTAATTTTAACCGTACTTACCGGTAACTTGAATTTCCTTCATAGGCTAACATTGACTGGTTTCACTTGGAAATTCTTCTAAGTGTGGAGTTTTGGAACTTTAAAATATTCCTCTAAAATCAGCCGAAATACAAATTCCGATTTATTCACCTGTTATCAGGAGAGACCTCAGTGCTGCATCTTTCAGCCCAGTACTGATCCTGAAAAGTAATTTTAACCGTACTTACCAGTAACTTGAATTTCCTTCCATAGGAATCCATTGTCTGGTTTTCAGCAGAAAAGTTTCAAAGTGTCGATTTTCACAAACTACAAATATTCCTAAAAAATCGCCTGTATGACTTAAACGCATTCTTTCAACTGTTTACAGGAGATGCACCAGTGCTGGATCCAGGATCCAACACTGAGTAAGAAAAAGTAACGATAACAGTTTTTAACTTCTAAGTGAATTTCCTTCCATAGGATAACATTGGTGATTCTATGAGAAAAAGTTTCTAAGTGTGAACTTTTAAAGTACAATAATATTCCTTAAAAATCACGACTGTAACCAAAACGCTTTTACTCAACTGTTTACAGGAGATGTCCCAGGACTGAATCTAGGATCCAGTAATGTGGTTAGAAAAGTAATCCATAAAGTAACTAATTGCATTTAACCAGAAATTCACATTGAGCTGAATGTTGCATTGTGTTTGAAAATGTGTTGCCCATTGCAACAACTGTAACTACTGTACTTAAAAGTCTATTGCCTATGTGCAAAGTAATTAAACTAAAGTAATTCATTCTGAGAAAGTATTTTTTGTAATGTAATGTATAATGTAATTACAATGTAGTTTAAAAAATAAAATATGTAAAAAAAAATTGTTTCTAAAAAATTTGGAAATCAGTATGAAAAAAATGTATATAACAATTAATACATTTAAAAATTGTCATTTACAAAACCTTTGAAATTCACTGAAAAAACTGTAGGTTTCAGACATGTTATAGTTACAAATTAGCATTTAAAAAACCTTTGAAATTCACTGAAAAAACCATAGGTTTCAGGGACGTTATAGTTACAAATTAGCATTTAAAAAACCTTTGAAATTCACTGAAAAAACCATAGGTTTTTGGGACAGTTATAGTTAGTTGGACATTGCACTCGTACAAAACCCGTGAAATTCCCCCGTTATAGTTAGTCCAGCTAACTATAACTCGCGCCCAGCAATGCACTGCTGATGACGTCACATATTACATCACTCATGACATGGTCAGTGACATCACTGATGACATCACTGATGACATCTCAAATGACATCACTGATGACATCATCCACGTGATAATCTGATGCACCTCCTCACACCCTAATATAACCTTTGATACACCCACTCTAAATTACAGACTGCCATTCGCAAAACCATAGACACTCCAACACCAATAACTACATACCCACTCACTGATTCTTAGGTCTACGCACACATCCACTCACTCACCCGTACAGTCACTCATACTTACGGTCACTCAGTACAGGACTATCATATGCACTCATACTCCTATATAGACACTCAAACACCGCCACTCATCCATAGAGGTACTCACACACCTAGTCAGTCATGCAAATAATTAAACACACTACCATTTACTCACCTATACAGTTATACACACACCAGCTCACTTACTCATACAAATAGTAGCACATTCTTACGCTCTTATACAATCACTGATACAAGCACACACTCATCCATACAGCCACTATCACAATCACTCACTCTCGCTTATAGCTATTTATATACTCCAACACACATATATACTGCCTTTCACATATGTAGTTACTCACACATGTACCACTGGGACATACATTCACTCACTAACACACTCTTACACACACTTACCCACCCATACAGTCTATCACAGTTGCACTCTTGAAACCATCCACCCAATGAATCACCCACTCACACATCTATGCACAGAGTTGCACACACCCCTCCCACACAAACACTCAGGCACCCATACAGATACTCAGACAAGCATTCAATAACTCATATAGACACTCATGTAGCTATTCACAAACACATGCAGCCACTTACACAGCAACAGACAGACGGATACAGACATTCACCCAGTTTAGTCACTAACCCATGCATTCAGTAAGATACGTTAAATCACTCACTTATAGAGTCAGTCACGCACCTACTAAATCATCCATACAGACACTTACACACCCACTCATTCTTCAATACGTCTTTTCCTATATATATTAAAAATATTTAAACTTTACAGAAACACACAGTCACTGGATGATGTCATCAGTGATGTCATCAGTGATGTCATTTGAGATGTCATCAGTGATGTCATCAGTGATGTCACTGACCATGTCATGAGTGATGTAATATGTGACGTCATCAGCAGTGCATTGCGGGGCGCGAGTTATAGTTAGCTGGACTAACTATAACAGGGGAATTTCACGGGTTTTGTACGAGTGCAATGTCCAACTAACTATAACTGTCCCTAAAACCTATGGTTTTTTTCAGTGAATATATATATATATATATATATATATATATATTACCTACTGGCGGTTGCCAGTAGGTAGTTATAGTTAGAACCTAGTTTCCATAGGAAAAGTGTTTTTTGATTTGCTAATAACTTTGGCATCGTTTGACGAATCTTCGCGAAATTTGCCCAAAAAAAAAGTTCAGTGTCGTTGTCTTTCCCCAAAACCAATCATAAAGTTAGTGAGACACATAATAGTCCAGGGTAACTTTGTTGGTATTCTAGGTAGGACATAGCTTGATTTTACTTAAATAATCGTTAAACTTGTTCCCATATATGGAGTGAAATTAAAACATAACTTGATGTATAGGATTGCATTGCAGATTTACACATGATGGAACAAGAGGCAAGTGGCATTGTACGAGAGAGGAATTGGTGCCAAGTTGGAAGGGGCAGAGAGATGCAGTGGCTTTATGATGATGGATGCTGGGGCCGTTTTGGGGAAACCTCCAAGTGTGGGATTGAATGTGGACTGAAATGGTGAGGGTAGTTCATAGGCAGTCAGGCAGAACAGATCACCTAGAATGCGTGTGCCTCCAAGGTATCTAAATGATTATATTTGTGTTACATGAAGATTCTCTTGTGCAATGGTTAACATGTGTAACCCTGTTGGATTTGCTGTTGGTTTCTGTAAAGGGAAGAAGATATGTTGTATGTACATAGTTGTAAATATATCTTTAGGGATGGAATGCTATGTTGTAAGTATTCCAGCTCCCTGATATGTCATGTTCCATCTTTTCCAGTTCTCCAATACCAGAAACAAGTCATGCACTTCTCTCACTCTAAAAGGTCCACAAAATTTTGTTAAACCACCTTCCACTCGACCAGACTTCACCTTCACCAAATCCCCCACCTTTATTCTCTTATCATCCTTACAACTGGATTTGCACTCATCACCAGCACCTCCCTCTCCTCCAACCAACAACTTCATCCATGCTGTAGACATCTTTGTATTGGATTCCCATCCCCCTCATGACGCAAAAAGGAATTTTCTTAGTAACATTAATCTCTTTAGAATGGTACGCCCAAACCAAATTTCTCACCATGCTTTTGACATCACCCCCCTTCTCAACTGCCATTTGAATCACCCCATTCACAGTTGAGATACTTCATCATTTCCCCTGATGTAAGTTGGGTTCCATTATCAGTGATTAACTTCACTGGGTATCTTTCCTCTCTAAAACCCTCATCCAAAACCTTAATAGTACTCCTTGTAGTAATTTCTTTCATAAAACAAACAACAAGCCATTTGGAATATACATCCACCATGACAAGGGCAAACCTCAACTCAGCTGCTACACCTCCCATAAGTCCTATAAAATCTAAACCTACTCTATGCCAAGGTAGTCCCGGATCTACTATAGGTCCCATCACTGATTGCTCTCCAACCTTTTCTCTCTCTTCTTACATTCATCACATCGCACCACGCCCTCACTCACATCTTGATCAATATCTGCCCACCAGAACTTCTCTCGTAGGTGCTTTTTTGTCAACATCTGGCCCAAATGGCCCTCATGTGCCAACCTGAACAGATCAAATCTTAAATCCTGTGGAGGCATAAACTCATCACCTCTTGATATAAGCTTCCCATCACACACCTACAATTCATCCACAATCTTAACATACAGCCTTACTGCTACTAGTACCGCACTCTCACGCCTCCACCCTTTCACAATCATCTCCACTACCTGTTGTAGTACCTTATCTTTTTCCATACCTCTGAGCCACTGTTCACTTTCAATTGCTCCTTGACATGTTCCTTGTTGGGGCAGGCAAATAAAGCCAACAAATATAGCAAAAGATTATAAAATCTACACACCATCCCTCCTCAGGGCAGCCCTGACCCCCAAGCTGTTCATGCCCCATCAAAGCATAAATCTATTAGGATCCCAGGGCAGGGCTAGAAGACCTGGATCCCCTGCAGGACAGTTCTCCTATCCAGCCCCAAACCAAACAGAAACCAAATAAAACTGTCCCGAGGTAGGGCTAGTAGGCTGGGACCACCAAAAGGTAGCCTTTCATGTAGCCATCCCTGAACCCTCCTGCATCTCTCATGAAGAGAACTGAGATACTTTGCTGTAGGTTATTTATAGAGTTATCATTGTTGGCCTTCTTTCTGCCATAGGTTCCTGGTGAACGTGTCCTTTCCTAAAAATGTTTCATTGCAACATGCCCCCGGAATTATCTGGATGGGAAGGTCATGCCCTCCATCTAAGAGATGCCTTCTGCTCCGGCAAAAAAAATGGCATAATAATCTGCTGTCACATTAGGCCACATTAGAAAGGGTCAGGTGCTCTGACCAATTAGCACGTGGCTTTGTAGGATAAGTGAATGAATATCTTTGGACTTGAAAGAAGTGGGTGAGTGGGATATGTCTTAGCCCACAGCTGGAAAATGGGAATAGCCAGGATCCCCACACCTCCAGGGCACAATACCTGATGTGGTAACATAACAAAATAAAATAAAAAATCCATTATTGAGGAGCAGACTCAACATGGATATCAAGCATAGTGCTGTTGTCCTTTGGGGATTGGGAGATAAAGAGATTGTCCCCAGGGTAACATAGGTGATTTAGTTCCCCCATCAAGGACAACGGTAGGCGACTATTGCTTAAGGACCTGAAGACCAACAAATAGGAGAGAACAATATGACATTAAGGATTAGAACATTCAGGAGGGTAATGGTAGAATGGTCAGCCTACAATGCTTGGCCTCCTCGAGAGGTGTCCAGCCTGCCTGCCTTTAAGGGAAAGCCTGTCAGTAAGACCCATGAGTGGCCACCGCTGCTCATACATGCGTACCTCAGGAGGCTCGAATTCAGAGGTTATAGCTAGTGTATCGCATCAGGCCGTCCTCAAGGCATCACACTCATTGAAGAATAGGATCAGCAACGTCGGCAGCAGGGCTTTATATGAGCAAAGAAGGGGTCATGAGAGGTGGCAGGAGAAAATCAAAGGCTTATAGCTCCTATGTAAGGAATGACACCGCTTGACGGAGTAGCATGCAATCAATATTTTGCATTCTGTTGATGGATTATAGCGATGACAAAAAAAAGACGGTCTTGATGCTAGGGCACTCTTATGTGGAAAGGATGCAGAAATGAGTAACAAAAGAACATCAACACAGAAGACAGAAACTGCCCGGCACATGGTTAACATGGTTTGTGAAATGAGGCATGAGGTGGTTGCAGCTGGAACCCTTGGTAGAGAGGCTGCTGGAAACAGGGGTAGATCTGGGCAAAGGGGTTAGCCATCTGGGAGGCAATGACTTGGCTACACTAGGTGGGGGGCAGCTGCTGGATATGATGAAAAAGGGGCAAATTACTGTGGCTAGACTGTGTGTACCAACCAAGATAATGTGGTCTGACATTGTTCCCATCTTTGAATGGAGTGGAGCAGCTTCACACAGTGCAATGGAAAGGTTTAGGAGAAGGCTTGATAGCGATGCACACATTTTGCAAAGATTTTGAGTTTTTCTTTATAAGGCATGGCATGATCAGCCGGAAGTCACACGATTTTATGAGGGCAGAGTCTACAGTTCAGGGCTGGGTATGCAAATGCATCTTCGGTGCCTTAGAACTGTCTGGATGCCAGTGATGTAGCTCAGAACGAAATGGGAGAACTGCACAGGGGTCAACACCTCGGAGGAGCGTTGGTAAAAGACGAGAACATTAAAAGAACCTCGTGCTTATGTGGCCAGAAGGGAAAGGACAAGTACTCCGTGGGCTCTGGGATGCCAGACGATAGGACCAGTGGAACTACCTAGCAATGCAGACTCATTGCTTGCAGCCCAAAGTCTGGCCAAAGGGCCAGTGATTTTGAGCAGACGGATGAAAGCAAGTTGAAGGCAGGAAACTGCAGGGTCTCAAAAGAGTTTATATGTACACACAAGGAAAACCCTTTATCCCAGTCGGCCCAGGGTAAACATCTAATCCAAAACAAGCAGTCCTATGGAATTCATTCAGTTGTGATACAACAGCGAGCACTTCATAGTACAAAAATACACATTTTGATCAATTTTCATACAAAATAAGACACAGAATAGTGCAGATGGCGCAGTAATCAAGAGTTGTGTCATCATGTGTAACTTTATATGCAGGCACTTTCCATACCCTAGGTTCACATTTATGTTCTAGGCAAAAAGAAACCTGTTGAAAATATCTACAAGGAATTCACGCGAACATATCTAAATTCAATCAAGGGGATAGTGTTGATGTTTCAACCCACCTTGGTGGCAGCTCTCGTCAAGACAGTAGTCATCTGTCTATGCACCTACAAAAAGACAGGAAGACCCTAAGTGTGAGGCACTGTAACCTTGGTAGTCGACTCACCCAGAAATAGTATTACAATATGCCTTATTGTAAACTGCAAAAAGAACAATTGATGGACAGAATGCTGAACAATGTCAAACATTCACCCCCAGAACAGAGATCTGGGCCTAAATCCATCGTTTATATTTTGCTCACCATGCCATTCCAGTTTGGACCGATCCATATGCAAATCAGTCTGGGCTCTGCTCCTCATGGGAACAGTCCAGCCCGAACTGCCAGGCCAGGTCCGCCCTGGACCAGACAAGCATCCTAGGACCGATTTCAGGGTATCACCCCTCATTGGCCATGAAAGGTTGAATCCAGTGGCATGGCGAGTACGGGACCCACATATGGGCATACCCATTCCACTTAGGGCTACACATGCAAAAAGAAGAATTCATGGACGCCAACCTGAAAATAACAGCCATGCCACATGTTATTTAACAGGGCATTATAGAAGAACCGCAGTCTACAACTTATTGGTTGTGGTGTGGACCGCTACCTTCCCAGTTCACAAAAATTAGCTTCAATCCTGATGGTATATTAATCCTTTTGGTCAACCCATAATTATAATCATGCACTGTAAGATTTACTGGTGCATATAAAATTGGCAAGACCAAACTCGAGGGTCCCTTGAAGTGGATCAAATCAAAAATATCCACAAGAGTGTATTTAGATCAATCATAATTTCCTGAGGGATGGTGTGTTCCGATCCAACAAAACTCCTCCAAAGACTGAGATCTTAATACACTGGGTCACTGGTCCCTCGTGCAAAAAAGTAACTGACAAACTCCCAAAGCCTTCTACAAGTACAGGATAGAGCAGGGCACAGCTGCAAATTGCCGGCTTCTCCTCCTCATTCAGAAATGAAGGAAGAGGATCCCACCAAGATACATTCTCAAGAGGTGCATCCTGTGCACCGCTGATACTAGACTGTGACCTTACTTGTGGCGCCGCCATGTTGGGGGAAGTTCCAACAGCACGTACTTGTAATGAAAGGGGGCAAGACAGCCGCGTCAGTTGTAAGAAAACAAGGATTGCAAGAGTATGTGAAATCATATTTGTCAAGTGACAACAAAATGTATTGTTTTAAAAATGATTTCAGCATGCTTCTACTTATACATAGGGTATGTTTCATAAAGCTGTAGCCAGGTACTCCACAAACCAGCGTCTCAAGTGACATATGTTGGTAGGCAAAGGGGGTTGCTCGATGAGTAGCCTTACTGCACAGGTTATGGCAACAGAGCACTAATCCAAGAGAGCAGCGGAGATCTAGAGAAAAGTAAGTATGACCCCCAAATGCTCAACTCTCTTCAAGTTACAGTGACTAATTGCACACCTCTGCTGTTTGCTGTATGCTTTTATAATTTTCTTTTGCAGTTGCTAAGATCAGCTGACCTGTCAAGAAATAACTTTTTCTTTTATCTGAGCAGTCCTGAATCATTGCTGCCGGTTATTTGGTAGATTCAAGGCCACCTCTGCTTGTCTTGACAGACCAAGACCTGGCATTTCATATGGCTATTCTATACAACTTGCTTTTCTGCAAATATAGTATTAAAATAACTTAAGGGGTGTTTCTTTTTGTATTTTACATTAAGGCTGGTTGTATGTGTTCATTAAGAATGGTTCGTTGGTTTAAGAATGTTAAGATGCATATTCGATAAAGTTGCTTACGTATGTTCACTGAGCGTGTGTGGTTTAATGTAATTTTGTAAGTTGATTTTGGTTGGATGTGCATGTTTAAATGTGCTTTCTAAGATATGTGTTGGTTGAGCATGTTAAGATTTGTGTTGGTTAGCGATAATTAGGAGCAGTGGTTTAATCCATGTGTCAAAAATTGTATTAGGTAAGGTAGGTCATGTTGGTTTGTTGTTTTTGTTTCAAGTGCTAGTTAGTTGAGGGAAGGGAATGCTGTTGGACAGCCACTCAGGGGATGTGAGGTGTGCAGAGACCTGCATGGTGGCGGGAAATAGGAGGGTGGGGAGGAGAGACAAAATCAAGAATGTCAGAAGGTGTCTGACATTCCTTGCCTTCACATTCCACCCTGCATACTTACAATTTATGGAAACCATGACCGTCCCTTCATCTCTGGTGAGATGTGTTTGCATAGGCGAAGAATGTAGATGTGAAGATAACCACAGTCTAACATCGCATTCCCAACAGCAAATCTACTGACAACAGGCTTGCCACGCAGTAATCAGCACTGTTTCCTGAACTTGTGAATGCTCCAGGCTTCACCACAGATTAGATTGTTTGTTATAGCATTTTCTTCATAAACCAATGTTATTAATTTGAGTTTCAATAAACATAATAACACAAAAATTGCTTTCCAATTACTCCCCACCATCCCATCCACCCCACCCCCCAACATTTACTGAGGAGCCGCATCGTCTACAGACACAGACTCCAGTTCAGAGGACAAGCCATAATAATCCCACCACTTACCCCAAATCTGGTAAAACTTTTGAGGACAACCCCTGGCAGCATAGATCGGTTCTTCCAGTTTAGCACATCAATCCATCCCAGATCTCCAGAGCACCAGGCTGGGTGCCACCTGCAACTTCGCTTGTTATAGCATTAATCAGGTTTTTGTTTGGTCTAGCCTAGAGACGGCTTCAAAAGTTCTTCAAATGTTTCAGCACCCTCGTGACCTCCAAAATAAAATCTTAACAAAAGTACAAAAACGTATACATACATGTAGTAGCTTATGGTTTGTCTGCTTCATCAATTTGTCTGTTCTATTGTCATTCACATTTTGCTTACACCCACCACAGCATGGATGCGTATATATCTATATATATTCATTGAAAAAACCATAGGTTTCAGGGACGTTATAGTTAGAAATTATCATTTAAAAAACCTTTGAAATTCACTGAAAAAACCATAGGTTTCAGGGACGTTATAGTTAGAAATTAGCATTTAAAAAACCATAGAAATTCACTGAAAAAACCATAGGTTTCAGGGACGTTATAGTTAGTTGGACATTTCACTCAAACAAAACCAGAGAAATTCAGCCGTTATAGTTAGTTGAGCTAACTATAACTCGCCCCCCCGCAATTCACTGCTGATGACGTCACATACATCATTCATGACATGGTCAGTGACATCACTGATGACATCACTGATGACATCTCAAATGACATCAGTGATGACATCACTGATGACATCATCCAGTGACTGTGTTTCTGCAAAGTTTAAATATGTTTTATATATATATATAGGCCAAGGTGTATTGAAGAATGAGTGGGTGTATGACTGTCTGAATGGATGATTTAGTAGATGCGTGACTGACTGTATAAGTGAGTGATTAAACGTGTCTTAATGAATGCATGGGTTAGTTACTAAACTGTGTGAATGTCTGTATCAGTCTGTTAGTTGGTGTGTAAGCGGCTGCATGGGTTGGTGAGTAGCTACATGAGTGTCTATATGGGTTATTGATTGCTTGTCTGAGTATCTGTATGGGTGCCTGAGTGTCTATGTGGGTGGGTTGGGTGTGTGTGACTCACTGCATGGATGTGTGAGTGGGTGATTCACTGGGTGTATGGGTTCAAGAGTGCATCTGTGAGGGGCTGTATGGGTGGGTGAGTGCGTGTATGGGTGTGTTGGTGAGTGAATGGATGTCTCAGTGGTACATGTGTGAATAACTACATATGTAAAAGGCAGTATATGTGAGTGTTGGAGTATATAAATGACTATATGTGAGAGTGAGTGATTGTGAGAGTGGCTGTATGGATGAGTGTGTGCTTGTATCAGTGATTGTATAAGAGAGTAAGTATGTGTTAGTATCTGTATGAATAAGTAAGGTGGTGTGTGTATAACTGTATAGGTGAGTAAATGGGAGTGTGAATGAATCTTTGCATGATTGACTAGGTGTGTGAGTTACTCTATGGATGAGTGGCGGTGTGTGAGTGTCTGTATAGGTGTATGAGTGCAAATGATAGTGCTGTATTGATAAGTGACTGCATGTATGAGTGACTGTATGGGTGAATGAGTGGACGTGTGTGTAGACATAGGAATCAGTGAGTGGGTATGTAGTAACTGGTATTGGTGTGTCTATGGTTTCGAAAATGGTACTCTGTATTTTAGAGTGGCTGTATCAAAGGTTATATTAGGGTGAGCGGAGGTGCATCAGATTATCACGTGGATGATGTCATCAGTGATGTCATCGGTGATGTCATTTGAGATGGTATCAGTGATGTCATCAGTGATGTCACTGATCATGTCATGAATGATGTAATATGTGACGTCATCAGCAGTGAATTGCAGGGGCGCGAGTTATAGTTAGCTCAACTAACTATAACGGCCGAATTTCTCTGGTTTTGTTCGAGGGCAATGTCCAACTAACTATAACGTCCCTGAAACCTATGGTTTTTTCAGTGAATATATATATATATACATATATTCACTGAAAAAACCATAGGTTTCAGGCACGTTATAGTTAGAAATTAGCATTAAAAACCTTAGAAATTCACTGAAAAATCCATAGGTTTCAGGGACAGTTATAGTTAGTTGGACATTTCACTCGTACAAAACCCGTGAAATTCCCCCGTTATAGTTAGTTCAGCTAACTATAACTCGCGCCCCGCAATGTACTGCTGATGTCGTCACATATTACATCACTCATGACATGGTCAGTGACATCACTGATGACATCACTGATGACATCTCAAATGACATCACTGATGACATCATCCAGTGACTGTGTGTTTCTGTAAAGTTTAAATATGTTTAATATATATAGGGAAAGGCGTATTGAAGAATGAGTGGGTGTATAAGTGTCTGAATGGTTGATTTAGTAGGTGCGTGACTGACTCTATAAGTGAGTGATTAAACATATCTTTCTGAATGCATGGGTTAGTGAGTAAACTGTGTGAATGTCTGTATCCGTGTGTCTGTTGGTGTGTAAGCGACTGCATGGGTTTGTGAATAGCTACATGAGTGTCTATATGGGTTATTGATTTGTTGTCTGAGTATCTGTATGGGTGCCTGAGTGTTTGTGTGGGTGGGGTGTGTGTGACTCTGAGCATAGATGTGTGAGTGGGTGATTCACTGGGTGCATGGTTTCAAGAGTGCATCTGTGATGGACTGTATGAGTGTGTGTATGGGTGTGTTAGTGAGTGAATGTATATCTCAGTGGTACATGTGTGAGTAACTACATATGTGAAAAGTAGTACATATGTGTGTTGGAGTACATAATTGGCTACAAATGAGAGTGTGTTATTGTGAGAGTGGCTGTATGGATGAGTGTGTGCTTGTATCATTGATTGTATAAGAGCGTAAGAATGTGCTAGTATTTGTATGAGTAATTGAACTGGTGTGTGTATAACTGTATATCTGAGTAAATGGGAGTGTGATTAATTATTTGCATTACTGACTAGGTGTGTGAGTACCTCTATGGATGAGTGGCGGTGTGTGAGTGTCTATATAGGTGTATGAGTGCATATGATAACCTGTACTGAGTGACCGTAAGTATGAGTGACTGTACGGGTGAGTGAGTGGATGTGTGAGTAGACCTAAGAATCAGTGAGTGGGTATGTAGTTATTGGTGTTGGAGTGTCATGGTTTTGAGAATGGTAGTGTGTAATTTAGAGTGGGTGTATCAAAAGTTATATTAGTGTGTGAGAAGATGCATGAAATGTTCACATGGATGATGTCATCAGTGATGTCATCAGTGATGTCATTTGAGATGTCATCAGTGATGTCATCAGTGATGTCACTGACCATGTCATGAGTGATGTAATATGTGAAGTCATCAGCAGTGCATTGCGGGGGCGCGAGTTATAGTTAGCTGAACTAACTATAACGGGGGAATTTCACGTTTTTTTACGAGTGAAATGTCCAACTAACTATAACTGTCCCTGAAACCTATGGTTTTTTCAGTGAATTTCTAAGGTTTTTTTAATGCTAATTTCTAACTATAACGTGCCTGAAACCTATGGTTTTTTCAGTGAATTTCAAAGGTTTTTTAAATGCTAGTTTCTAACTATGCCTACAGAGGTAGGACATGGGATGAAAGAAGAAACAACGCACAGAAAGAAAAAAAAGAAATGCAGAAAGAAGCAACAGAAGTCCACAAAGACGAAGAAAAGTGCAGGAAGAAGAAGAGATGTACAGAAAGAACCAACAGAGGAGCAGAAAGTCCTCCTGTGCCCACAACTTTTTCAGACGGGTACTGGTGGTAACTGAATCTGACTAACCAGGCCTAGAGCCAGTGCTATGCTAAAAGACACTTAGAATACAGTGAAAACACCTACATACACTAGGGAACACTATGCGTTGGGGTACCCCTGTGATTACCATGACCTCCTCTGTAAGACCCTAGTACATAATAGGGCAGGGGGATTAAAACTACCTCTTAAAACGCGCCACAGGGCGCGTTTGCACACTGGTGAAGGGAGGGGGAGGCGTGAGGTGACATGTGTGCAAACACGCCCTGTGGCCGTTTTAAGTTGGGGGATAAAGTCCCCTTGAATCCTGAGGGTCCCTTGGGTCCAACTAGCCCACCAGGTATCTCCAGTAAGCGCCACAGAGCTGCGTTGCAGAGAGGTGTAAAAAGGGGCACGGCCTGGACCACCTCTCTGCAACGCAGCGCAGTGGCGCTTACTGGAAGCACCTGGTGGGCTAGTTGGCCCCCAGGAGCTCTCAGGATTGAAGGGGAATTATTTCCCCAACTTAAAACGTGCCACAGGGCGTGTTTGCACACGTCACCTCAGGCCCCGTCCCCTCCTTTCACCACTGTGTAAACACGCCCTGTGGCCGTTTTAAGTTGGGAGATTAAGTCCCCTTGAATCCTGAGGGTCCCTAGGGTCCAACTAGCCCACTAGGTACCTCCAGTAAGCTCCACAGAGCTGCATTGCAGAGAGGTGTAAAAAGGGGCGTGGCCTCTGAACACCTCTCTGCAACGCAGCTCCCTGGCGCATACTGGAGGTACCTGGTGGGCTAGTTGGCCCCCAGGGAGCCTCAGTATTGAAGGGGAATTAATTCCCCAACTTACAACTCACCAGGGGGCGCGTTTGCACAGTGGTGAAGGAAGGGGGCGGGGCCTGAGGTGACATGTGTGCAAACACGCCCTGTGGCAGCTCTTCAGTTTATGAGATCCGAGGGGGAGCCGTTCCCAGGAGCGGGTATCTCTGTTACATCCGGGTACTCTGGTGCTGGGGTCCACACTGCTCTGCCAGCAACACTCTAGCTCTCCCCGTGCTGGGGGCCTGCACACATAGCTGCAGTGCACCCCAAGTGCAGTCCTCTTGATGTTCCTGACGTGGGAGGAACGCCCAGGCTGAGGATGTGGCGTCAGGGCCAGAGGTGCCGACTTCGGAACTGGGGAATCAGGTTCGAGTCTCGGCGTCGGCTCAACATCCTGTGATTCTGGGCAAATCACTGAATTTCCCCGAGCCTACAAATGAACGTGACATATGTAGTGTAACTGGTGCTCGCGCAAAAGCGATCCAATGCCCCCGGCAAACAACGCTCTGCCACTGCACCAGAGTCCTACCCTGCAGCGCCTCGTGTCTGCAGTGCTTCGTGCCTGCAGACAGCTCTCTCTGTGAGCTTCAGTCCTGCCCTGTAGCGCCTCATGCCTACAGACAGCCCTTACTGTGCACTTCAGTCCTTCCCTGCAGCACCTCGAGCCTGCAGACAGCCCTCACTGTGCGCTTCAGCCCTGCCCTGCAGCGCCTCAAGCCTGCAGACAGCCCTCACGGTGCGCTTCAGTCCCTGGCCTGCACCCTTTGCTGTTCCAGCAGCGAGGCCAGTGCACCTGAGCCCTACCCTGCTACTCCTCGTGCCTGCAGACAGCCCTCACTGTGCACTTCAGTCCTGCCCTCCAGCGCCTCAAGCCTGCAGACAGCCCTCACTGTGCGCTTCAGTCCCTGGCCTGCACCCTTTGCTGTTCCAGCAGCAAGGCTAGCACACCTGAGCCCTACCCTGCTACGCCTCGTGCCTGCAGACAGCCCTCACTGTGCGATTCAGTCCTGCCCTGCAGCGCCTTGAGCCTGCAGACAGCCCTCACTGTGCGCTCCAGTCCCTGGCCTGTACTCTTTGCAGGTCCAGCAGCGAGGCCAGCACCTCGCCCTTGCCTTGCCGCTCTCCAAGCGCTTCATGCTTCATGCGAGAATCGAAACCCTCCGTTGTGGCAGACACGCCTGTCGGTGCTGGGCTGGAGCCGCCGAGGCCCCCCCGGGGGTGGGCAGGGCCTGCCGCGGGAAGGCGGGCAGAGGGCTCGCCTATCTATGACACCTGCTGTATCTCCGCACTGCCGGGGTGTCCGTGGCGTCAGAGGGCAGCATGCAGGCTGCTTGAGCCAGGACGAAGAGCCGCCGATGGCGAACGCTGCAGAGAGCAGGTGGGACAGTGTGAGGGGGTGTGCACGACACTTGCGGCATCCCACGTGCATGTCGCTGTCTTCCTTCCTATCTAAGCGCTATCCTTGTATATTCATTCAGTGCGCCTCTCGCACCCAGCATAGGTACTCCCGGCCTCTGAAGCCCCCCTCCCGCCTATCTCTGGCCATCAATATCTATCCCTGTCCCAATCTACCTCTTTTACCCTACCAGTGTCTGGTACCCTCGCCCTCCCATGGTCTCTCTCTCCCGCTCATCCCTGCACATCAGTATCTATCCCTGTCCCAATCTACCCCCCCTCATCCTACCAGCGACTGACACTCACAGCCTCCCATGAGCTCTGTCTCTGGCTTTCTCTATCATACACTCCACACAATACCACTCAGTGCCATATAAGTACAAGCCACATACTTACACTCTACTCAATGCAACATAAATACACTCCACATAATACCACACAGTGCCACATAATTATATGCTACATAATTACACTGCACTCAATGCAACATACACTCCAAATAATACCACTCAGTGCCACATAATTATACGCTACATAATTACACTGCACTCAATGCAACATACACTCCAAATACCACTCAGTGCCACATAATTACACACCACATAATTACACTCTACTGAATGCAACATACACTCCACACAATACCACTCAGCGCCACATAATTATATGCTACATAATTACACTGCACTCAATGCAACATACACTCCAAATAATACCAATCAGTGCCACATAATTACACGCCACACAATTACACTCTACTGAATATAACATACACTCCCCATAATACCACTCAGTGCCACATAATTACACGCCACATAATTACACTCTACTCAATGCAACATAAATACACTCCACATAATACCACTCAGTGCCATATAATTACACACCACATACTTACACTCTACTCAATGCAACATAAATACACTCCACATAATACCACACAGTGCCACATAATTATATGCTACATAATTACACTGCACTCAATGCAACATACACTCCAAATACCACTCAGTGCCACATAATTACATGCCACATAATTACACTCTACTGAATGCAACATACACTCCACACAATACCACTTAGTGCAACATAATTATTTGCTACATAATTACACTGCACTCAATGCAATATACACTCCAAATAATACCACTCAGTGCCACATAATTACACACCACATAATTACACTCTACTGAATACAACATACACTCCCCATAATACCACTCAGTGCCACATAATTACACGCCACATAATAACACTCTACTCAATGCAACATAAATACACTCCACATAATACCACTCAGTACCATATAATTACACGCCTCATACTTACACTCTACTCAATGCAACATAAATACACTCCACATAATACCACACAGTGCCACATACTTATATGCTACATAATTACTCTGCACTCAATGCAACATACACTCCAAGTACCACTCAGTGCCACATAATTACACGCCACATAATTACACTCTACTGAATGCAGCATACACTCCACACAATACCACTCAGTGCCACATAAGTATATGTTACATGATTACACTGCACTCAATGCAACATACACTCCAAATACCACTCAGTGCCACATAATTACACACCACATATTTACACTCTACTGAATGCAACATACACTCCACACAATACCACTCAGTGCCACATAATTATATGCTACATAATCACACTGCACTCAATGCAACATACACTCCAAATACCACTCAGTGCCACATAATTACACTCTACTGAATGCAACATACACTCCACACAATACCACTCAGTGCCACATAATTATATGCTACATAATTACACTGCACTTAATGCAAAATGCACTCCACACCATGACACAATTTCCTAAACAATTTCACTCAACACCACAGTTCCAGGACACACAATTCAACTCCACAATCCACAACGTACCTCCAATCCACACCATATAGTGTCACCACCTGAGCACCAAACATCATTCACCACCACCATTTTGCATCAGCGCACCACCTAAGCATCACATCAGTCTGCCCTTGGAATCTGGCATCTGTTGATTCTCCCCTAGTGTCCGTCCGCTGCTCGTGTTCTAATTAAATTAATGTTTTCCAACATCCACTCCCCCGTTATTTATGTCCCGCTCCCCCATAACAAAAAAATTATAACAAACAAGCATGAGAACAGGCAGGAAGAAGTTGCCAGCAGTGCAAGTACAAAAAAAGTAGAAGACATTTTTTATGTTAATTTTTTTTATCAGGTTTTTCAGTTGTATATAATGTCGTCTTCGTTTGTATAAAGGTAACAAAAATGCTTAACACTTTTTATTATAACTTTTCAACATAATGCACAGCAGCCACAACGCTCTACAACATAGCCAAAAGTTCTGGCTAAACACATAAGGTCCCAAAGGCGAGACCTATTGGCTATGCCAATGCTTGTTTTTAAATGTTGTAAATCCGTTCAGTAGTTCCTGAGAAATTTAAAAAAGAAAAATATCGATATCTGAGCACTGAGGAGGGTTCGCGAACCCTCCCGGGCACAAGCTTCACTCTGATTGGCTGCCAACACTCCAAACCAGGAAGTATTGGCAGCCATCTTGTGACTCGGTTACCGTGTCACAAGAAAAGAGTAAAGAAAAAGGTGAAAAACAAGAAAATGGGGCAGGAAACAAACACCATGACCCCCTAGGCCTGCTCAAAGGGTCCCACAAGCACCCCCAGGGCCAAAAAAACATTAAAAAAAAGAAATCGGCCGAATTCGCGCTGGGGTCGCGAATCCGGACCAGAAAATAAAAAAAAAACGAAGCGCGGGCCCTTGCAGCCCCGGGGACCGCCACTTCCCCGGGGCTTACTCAATTGTAAGCAGGGGGCACTGTGGCCCCCTGCAGCCCCGGGGACAGCCACCTCCCCGGGGCTTTAAAAAAAAAATGCGTGGGGTGTCCCAATCCCCCACGCTGCCCCGGGGACTGCCACCTCCCCGGGGCTTTGATAATGAACCGTGGGGGGCACGAGGCCCCCCCCGCAGCCCCAGGGACCACCACATCCCGGGGCTCTCTTTTTAATATAAGAAGATGTGTGGGGGGGAAGAGCCCCCCCCACACACCAGGGACCACCACCTCCCTGGGGCACATACTCATTAAAAATGCGGGGGTCCGTAGCAGACCCCCGGGCCCCGGGGATCACCACCTCCCCGGGGCTTTAAAGACTTGGGAGGGGGGCCGCGCGGCCCCCCTCCAGGATCCCTTGATGGCCCTGGGGACCACCACCCCCCAGGGCTTGCTCCTGCAATGTCCAGAGGTGTCCACCCCCGGGACATTGCCGTTTGCTATGGCAGGGCGGGAGCCGTGCGGCTCCTGCCCTGTCATAGCAAACTCTGCTTTGCTTCATTGAACCGAGAGCCGGAAAACCTGCTCACGCTTCAAGGAAGCAAAGCAGATTGCTTTTGAGCAAGGGGAGCTGCATGTTAGCAGCTCCCCTTGCTCAAAAGCAATGCCGGCTCCCGCAGGAGGCGGGGAGCCGGTGGGACCGTGGGGGCATTGGGGCTCCCCCCCACGGTCCCCAACGCAAAGGGCCGGCCCTGGGGGATGGGGTTCCCGGTGCCAGGAGTGACCCGGGAGGGGGGCCACAGGGCCCCCCTCCGTGTTAATAAAAAAAAAATGGCTGGGCCCTGGGGGAGGGGTTCTCCGGGGCTGAAATCGGCCGCGCGGCCCCCCTCCTCAATTGCAAAATTATTTGAATAATGGCCAAGCCCCGGGGGATGGGGTCCCCGGGGCCAATAGCGGCCCAGGGAAGGAGGGCCACGCGGCCCCCCTTTCCTAAATGAGATAATAAAAAAAGAGGCCATGCCCCGGGGGATGGGGTCCCCGGGGCCAACAGTGGCCCAGGAAGGGGGGCCACGCGGCCCCCCTTCCCTATAAATATATTAAAAAAAGGAGGTCATGTCCCGGGGTATGGGGTCCCCGGGGCCGAAATTGGCTTCGGGAGGGGGGCCGCGCAGCCCCCTTCCTGTTTTTTTTTTTTTTAAAAGGGGTCAGGCCCTGGGGGATAGAGTCCCCAGGGCCCCAAAAATAGTAAAAAAGGGAGGCCACACAGTCCCCCTTGTAAAAAAAAAAAAAATCCGGCATCTTGCCGGAGGCCACGCCCCCTTTCTCCACCACTCTGCAAACGCGCCCCCTGGCACGTTGTTAGTTGGGGAATTAATTCCCCTTGAATACTGAGGGTCCCTGGGGCCAACTTGCCCACCAGGTACCTCCAATATGGGCCACAGAGCTGCGTTGCAGAGAGGTGGTCCGAGGCCACGCCCCTTTTTACACCACTCTGCAAACGCGCCTCTTGGCGCACTGCTGGTGGGGCGATGAGGTCTTCTTGTGTCCTGAGGACCTCAGGTGCGTTTGCAGAGTGGTGTAAAAAGGGGGCGTGGCCTCAGACCACCTCTCTGCAATCAAGCTGTGTGGCGCTTACTGGAGGTACCTGGTGGGCTAGTTGGCCCCCAGGGACCCTCAGTATTCAAGGGGACTTAATCCCCCAACTTAGAACCCGCCAGGGGGCGTGTTTGCACAGTGGTGGAGAAAGGGGCGTGCCCTTTGTCCACCTGTCAGCAATCCCACTGTGTGGGGCTCACTGGAGGTAAGAGGTAGGCTAGTTGGCCCCTAAAGGACCCCCAGCAGCGAAGGGGACTTCAATCCCCATCCAAGAGCGCGCCAGGGAACGCGTTTGTAGAGTGGTGGGCAAAGGGGGTGTGGCCTGCTACGAGTAGTTACTAATGCTGCTGTGTGGGACTTACCGGAGTTAATAGGAGGGGTAGTTGGCCCCCAAGGATGTCCTTGGGGGCCAAGTACCCCTCTTGTTACCTCTAGTAAGGCCCACACAGTGGGATTGCTAAGACGTCTTCGGAGGCCATGCCCCCCTTTCTCCACCACTCTGCAAACGCGCCTCCTGGCAGACTACGGGATGGGGGATGAAGTCCAATTTACTCCTGAGGGACTTTGGGGGCCAAGAAGCCCTCCTGGTACCTCCTGTAAGTCCTACGCAGAGGAATTCCTGAGCGCTGGTCGGAGGCCCAGCACCCTTTCTCTACCACTCTGCAAACGCGACTACTATTTAAAGAAGCATCTTTCTGCACCTCTGACTTAGAGGTAGTTTTAATCCCCCTGCCCTATTATATACTAGGGCAGGGGTCTTCAATCTGTGGGGCGCGACCCCCAGGGGGGGCGTGGAGATGAGGAAAGGGGGTTGCGCCGTCCCGTCGCACTTCTGCCTGAAACTGCCTCAATCTGGAATCCAAAACGTTTCCTCTTCGTTTTGGATTCCGAACAGTGCACCTTAGGGAGCGCTCTGATTGGAGGACATTGTCAAAGAGTACAACGTCCTTGACAACTGTCCTCCAATCAGAGAAACTGCAGGATCCACACCAGGAAATGCTGGGAACTGGGGCCATAAAAATGCACCTGCGGAGCGTGGAAGGCTCTGGAGTGCTTCAGTATTTGTTTTTTCTGGCTGCCTTGCATTCCTGCTCCCTTTCCTGGACCTCGTCGTCGCTGCTGCTGTATTTTTCCAGCTGGTGTCCTCTTCGTGGTTCTTCCTCGTGGCTGCCTCTGTTCTCCGATCTCCCGGCTGTTTCCTGGTTCCCAAGGCAACCGAAGCTTCTTCCTCGTGGCTGCCTCTGCATTCCAATCTCCAGGCTGTTTCCTGGTTTCCAAGGTGACCGAAGCTTCCAAAACTGGTGAGTAAGCTGACTCTTCCCGTTTTCTTCTTCATAGCTGCCAAGGTTTAAGATTGCTATGTGTGACATTTTCATAAATCCTGTGTAATTTTGAGTGGCATTTAACGACGAGTGACACTTTCTCATAGCTGCCAAGGTATCAGACTGGTTATGTGTGACATTTTCAGAATTTCATTGTAATTATGAGACATTCAACGACTATGAGTGACTCTTTTGTGTGAGAAAAATCAAGCAAAAAAGATGAGGGAAACGTATAAATAACAGAAATTACACCCAGCTGCCAAGTTTTTAAGATTGTTTATGTGTGATGTGTCCAAGGAATAATTGCATTTATGAGTGAAATTGTAATTCCAAATGTGTGACTCCTTGAGTAACAGTTTCTCACAAATGTTAGAGGAATAAAGTCCATGTACAGAGATACATATCTGTAACTACCCACTTCTGAGCAGTGAGAAGACTTACAAAAGACCTAGAAAATGCTGTAAATTCCCTGTAATGGAAGGCCACTAACAGATTTTGCATTTCTAACGTGATTTTTACTGTAATGAATACAGAATTACTCACTATATTGCTGAGGCTTTAAACTGTTTCAAATGGCTAGATCTTTGGTACAGGCAGCAGTCACTAGTAGCCAGATATACCTCAGGCAGGCCTTGAATGTGGCTCTTTGGGGGCCGGACTGTCCCTCATGCTAATGGTGCCTGCTGCACCAGCTGCCATCACTGAGCTAGAGTCAAGCCTCCAGAACAGTAGATACTGGCATGTTGCTTTGATGATTTTGTCACTCAGGACTGCTAAGTCAGACGCCAGATCCCAGAAGCGTTGCATCTATAGAGTTGTGTGCTTTGTAAGAACCAGAAGGGTTCTTTAAGGGATTGGTTATGCTTGCTTGACCTACAGATTGGAGAATTAAAGTCTTTGTTAAATTGTGCCTCTTACCTTTCCTCCCAGATCAGGTAGTTTTGCAGCCTGTCACTGTTTGCAGTCGAGGTTCCTTCCCAATTTAATTTAATGTTGGGAAAAAAATGTGAATCTGGGCCTATGTAATGTAACTAGTGCTTTGGATTGAGGTGACGTTATATAAAATTGTAAAAGGAAAACATGTTACCCAGAAAACGTTTTGTCCCAATTCATCTGCACTGGGCTGAGTGCTGATAAGAGTGAAGGCGAGCCTGTGTGTCTAAAATCACAGGGCTGTTAGGCTGAGAGGAGTAAAGCGCAGAGTGCTTGCTGGACCGGGATAAAGCTCTGTTACTGAAACCAGAAACACACAAAACAACTTCTTCAGAGTGGCAGATGCTGGCATGCCGGTCTCAGTACAGGAAACAAGCATTGGCAAAGCCAATAGGTCTCACCCACGGGTGAGCTATTGCCTTTGGCAATCGGGTGGGGGTGGCTAACAGGGGAGTTGGAAGGAACAGAGATGAGGCGGGTGGGAGGAGAGATAAGAAACAGGGACAGGAGAGATATGAAACAGGGACAGGAGGGCACGGGGAGGGGATAAGAAACAGGGGTGGGTGAAATAGGGAGTGGGTGCAAAACTATCTCCATAATTATTTTTGTTAATGATGAGTGATGTTACTTTCTCTGGGACGGATACGAGGGTGAAAGAATGCACAGAGAACACTATAATTAAGACAATGGTAAAGGTCCCAAATATGTTGAACATTTCCCTTCATGTACAATTCCAACCCCGTGCTTTTGATTGAGACAGATGGCTAATTACACTGGCTGTGTCTTGATGTTGCTCATGTGTCCGCTTCCTCCTCTTCACCCAGAATTCACATTTCCAGCTCTTCCCTACCCCACAATACGTACTTCCCAACACATTCACTTTGTGGTTTTTGTTTAAAATAGTGCTTTTGGTCGTTTGCACAGTTTACAGTTCCTCTTTCTTTTTCTTCTTTGGCTTGTCATCTTCCTTGATGTTTGGTGGATCTGTGGCTTTCTTTGTTAGATAACTGATGAAATCACTGACTTCGCGCCCACCCTCATATTTTTTGGGGGTCTGCTTATGACCAGCGGGTGAAAAGAAAATTGTCAGGAATCCTCTGACTTCATATGGAGAAGGCACATCATTTGCAGTGGCATCCACCTTGGCAATAACAGTGTTTGGATCAGCAGAAAGCTTTTCACCCAACGCCTTGTACTTGGGTTCAAGATTCTTGCAGTTTCCACATCAGGGCGCATAGAACTCAATCAAATCATCTTTGCTGTCATCGTTGACAATTACATCAAAATTCTCAGCTACAACAACCTTCACAGGACCATCATTGCTCTCTGGGATAGGTTCGGATTTCAAGTACCTCTTCAGAATACCATCAAAATAATCTTGAAGAAATCTTCCCAAAGCCTTCCATCACGCGAGAATTCTTCCTGCATGACATATTTCTCGCCTTTGGCAGTTTTGATCCCAACAACAGGGAGCTCACCACTGCTACCATCCAAACCAAATTCAGAAACTTCATGACCAAAAGTCTTGCGGTTAGCAACCGTAAAATTCAGCTTTTGTCCATTGTCCAAAAACTTCTTTGCCACCATCATAACCCTGTTACGCCAATAGTTGGACCCTTTTGGATTTTTCTCATAATCAACATCATATATGGCAACCAGGAGGTCCTTTCCTTGGATTTGATCCTTATCTTCTGTTATATGAGGGCAGATACCCAAAATGTTGTCTTGAATGAACGTTTTAATCCTGTTACTGGAAATTTTATCTTCTTCATAAGAGACTGAGCTGTCTTCAAATTTGTTGGCTAAGTGTGCAGGTCGAAACAAGACAATTCCTTAAAGTTAGAAAAACATAAGGGATTATTCTGTTCCAATTTTGTTAAATAATTGAAAAAGAAATGGTTTTGTGGTATTATAAAAAGGAAATCTTTACAGCTGCCCACAGTTGAAATGATCCGATTTCAGATGCATTGTAAGCCGTCTCTGTGGCAGCTAGGGCAGGATGCGGGATCCCTGTGTAGCTCTTGAGGTTTTGAGTGAAAAATCTAAAAGACCCCAAGTCCTAAGGCTAGAATCTGCACACTGTACAGAGGAAGGTTACAAGGATACGGTATTGTCACATGCAGAGGAGAAGGACATGTTATCAGCATGTCTTGACTTAAGAATTGTGTCGAGTCCCATCACTGTGCGCGTGTGTGTACACATGCCTAACGTGGAGATACTGACCATGTAGGAAGAATCTTCATTTTATTGTAAGTCTAATGTATAAATGGTGTTTTTTTTTTTTTTTTGTCTTATGTTAAGTGTTCTGGGAAAACCATACGTAGTCATCCGTAAATGTTTCAAGATAACTCCATTTCAGAAATTGAATACTATGGCTCGCATAAGGCCTTCTTGTCAGCCTCACCGCCCCCAAGCACTACCTTCAGGACCCACGACTGCACACCTGTTCACACCCTTTAATGTGGCCTAATGGCTAGGGCGGTCGACCTCGGAGCTGGGGAACCATTTTCAAGTCTTGGCAGGGACGCTCAACATCCTGTGATTCTGGGCAAATCACTTAATCTCCTTGCGCCTAACAAAAATGAATGTGTCCGCCTGTTACGTAACTGGCGCTCATGTAAAGCACTCTGATACCTTCGGGTCTAGTTTGCGCTATATAAAACTCCACAAAAATAAAAGTAGTAATTGCAACACCCTTAACTTTAAATAATCTTGCAGCCTTCGCGTAAGGATGTAATGAGTTGCGCGCTATCCATTTTGCCTAAGATAAAATTCTATCAGCATGGGTTCACTTATCAGGCAGGAACAAGGGCAGCAGACAGGAGACCAAAATGGCTCCAGTGTGAGTGAAGTGTGCCCTCTAATTAAAGCACAGTGATTCACAACATTTCAGCGCCGTATCTGTGGACCCACTGATGGTGGATGTCTCCTGCAGTACTCCTCGTGGGCTTGGACAGGGGATTCCTCTCTGATCAATTCATGGCACAGATGAAGTTCTGTTAGTCTCCCTGAGAGGTGTGCGTGGCATTGTGAATAATCCCAGTTTTAGCAGCTGCCTGGACATTGCTCCTTATCTTTACGTGAGTAGAGATTTTAATACATAATTTTGATGTACATGTAGAAGGCTGACCAGTAATGAGACTGCGGAATAGCCCTTTGGCAGATGTCATTCAGAGCTCGCAGGTGTGTCTTAAGGTGTTCTGTGTTTCCCTCCATTGATATTTAATTTTCCTGTGGGTGACCTTCATGCCTCTGTTTCGTAATACACCTGAGAGCAATGCATGTTTGATCTCTGGTTCATGATTCTGTGGCACTAGCAGTGAGAGTTCTTGTGATTAGATTAGAGATGTTTTTTCCATCTCAGTGATGTAGAAGGTTTCACTGCAACAGGTCCAGCTCCAGCTCCATAGGACAGATACCCTTCAGTAGTCACAGCCTTCTCTAATTTAGCCATGACCACCTGGCCTCTCCGCTACATGTGGCGCAGGCATGACTGCCACCATATGTTTGACCAATGTCCCCAAACCCATCAGTCACCTGACCCCTGAAGGGGTGTCTCCTGAGTCTACCACCTCTCCCATTGTTCTAACAAACTACCAGCTTAGAGGGGCGGCATGCCCCCAGCACTGCAATAAACCATATGCATCTGGCATAAACTATGTGTAAGTTATAGCATATTGATGGGAAGGGTTGGTGCAACGCCAGCTCACGTAATGGAAGCCAGGACCAGCTGCAATTTCTGTTTTAAGCACGTGGAAGGAACCTGATGTGTTATTTGAATTTTAGATCAAATAAGAAGATTTTTTACACTTTTTGTGAAATTGCAGTTTTTCTTTTTAAATGACAACCATACTGCATACAGCAGCAAGTCTGTGGTAATCATTAATGTTGGACTTTGGAATTTTGTATCATAGGTCAAACACACAGTTGACATGGATCGTTTCCTGCTGCCAAAAGATGGTAGATCACTCAAACGAAAGGCCGAAACAGACGTCGAGAAAAGAGCTGCAAAAAGTAGGAAGTATGATGCCTCCTACCTGGACTTCGGATTCACCTGCGTCACCATAAATGGTGAAATAAAGCCACAGTGTGTGGTTTGTGGCATGACCTTGGCTAACGAAAGTCTGAAACCAAACAAATTAAAGCGTCACTTGGAAACTAAACATGGGTCACTGGTAGGAAAGAATACAGATTTTTTTGCCAGGAAGCTGGAAGACATCATCCACCAAAAAGACACTGTGAAAAATGTGGTCTCCACGCCCACAAATGCCTTGAAAGCATCTTACCAAGTGGCGTACCATATTGCCAAAAACAAAAAGCCTTTTACGGATGGGGAAAAAGTGATTCTTCCAGCAATGCTTGATGTGGCGAGAACAATGCTTGGTGAAAAAGCGGCAGAGAAGTTGAAAATGGTACCACTCTCAGACACAACAATTTGCCGCCGAATCTCTGACATGTCAGAGGATATCCACAGACAACTCCTTGCACGCTTGAAATCGAGTTTGTTTGCTTTGCAATTGGATGAAGCGACTGACTTATCTAAGGAAGCTCATTTAATTGCTTATGTCAGATACTGCCACAAAACTGTAATATTGGAAGATTTTTTATTCTGTAAACTAATCAGGGGACAGGCAACATCATCAACCCTGTTTGACATTCTCAATGACTTCCTGTGCTCCAACGGTTTAAAATGGGACAGCTGTGTTGGGATCTGTACGGATGGTGCTCCTTCCATGTGTGGGACTAGGGCAGGCCTAAAAGCCAAAGTGTTAAAAGTGGCTCCTCATATTCTATGGACCCACTGTATGATACACCGGGAAGCCCTTGCAGTCCGAAACATGGATAGAGAACTTGGGGATGTGTTGCATTGTGCGGTGAAAATTGTTAATTTCATAAAGGCTCACCCCACTAGAGCTCGTCTGTTTTCAATTTTGTGTGCAGAAATGGGAGCTGATCATAATGGTTTGCTTTTCCACACTGAAGTCCGATGGTTATCCAGAGGGAAGGTTCTGAATCGTATTTTTGAATTGAGGAATGAAGTACGGCAATTCCTTTTAGATTTGGATCCATACAAAGCAGAACAGTTGTGTACTCCCCGTTGGCTTGTGCTTTTAGCATACCTTGCAGACATCTTCGATAAATTAAATTCCTTGAATTTGTCTTTGCAAGGAGCTGAAAGTACATCTTTCACAATGTGCAAAAAAATATCTGCTTTCAAGAAGAAGCTAGAGTTGTGGAAAAGACTAATCAAAGATGGCCTGCTGGAGGCATTCCCATGTTTATCAGAAGCTGTTGAGGACACAGGATATGAACTTGAAAGTGCTGCTGAGGTCATAATAAATCACTTGACTTCTCTCAGGGGTGGTTTAGAAAAGTACTTTCCTGAGGACATTGATCATGACAATGACTGGGTCTTCCAACCTTTTCTAGTGGATGCAGGTACTCATCTCCCAGTGCACCTTCAGGAAGACCTAATTGAGGTGCAGAGTGATCGCGTTCTCCAAATGCAATTCAGCAAAATCCCATTGGGGGAATTTTGGCTGAAAATGTCTGAAGAGCATTCATGTTTGTCAAAAATTGCAGTCAAGACTATTCTGCCTTTTAGTTCGTCATATTTATGTGAGATTGGGTTCTCAGCATTGGCAGTATTAAAGTCTAAGTACCGTTCAAGGCTTGAGGTGGAACACAACCTGAGGATGGCAGTAGCAAAAATACATCCACAAATTGACAATCTCTGCGGAGAAAAACAGGCACACCCATCCCATTAGTTCAGAAATGTGTTATCAAGTTTTGTCAAATTATGTTTTGTTTAGGGAAAATAAAGTACTGTTGTGCATTTTTGGGCAATTCTTTTTGGAGACTTTTTGTTTGAACTGTGTAGTAAGCCTGTGACTCCGAACTACAATCACCCACAAACCTTTAGTTTGCTAAACGCTGTTTAATAATATAACCCCACCCTAAAAATGATTTGCCATGGGAACGGGGGGGCGTTTGTGGTTGTCGGTGATGAGGAGTACCAAGTTCTAGAAATTTTGTCAGGAGGGGGTCCTTATGCCTGGAAATTCTGACAGGGGGGTCTCGGCATCCAAAAGTTTGAAGACCTCTGTACTAGGGCCTTACAGAAGAGGTCATGCCAATCACAGGGGTACCTCAACCCATAGTGTACCCTAGTGTATGTAGGTGTTTTCACTATATTCTAAGTGTCTTTTAGCATAGCACTGGCTCCGGGCCTGTTTAGGCAGAGTCAGTTACCACCAGTACCAGTCAGTAAAAAGTTGGGGGCACAGGAGGACTTTGCAACAAGGCCTCTTTATGCACCTCTGTTGGTTCTTTCTGCATAGTTCTTGCTTCTTTCTGCACCTTTCTTTGTCTTTCTGGACTTCTGTTGCCCAGTGCTAATTTGTAAAATATGAAGTCCAGGTGCTCAAATGTTTGTCGGAGACCTCACCTACTTTCCCCCAGCTCCACCCACTTCCTCCACTGGCTCCTACAATTAATTATACGTATGTAAATCAGCAAATAGGAAATGTTATATAAGCCAAGGCCAGAGGACTACAAGATGTTGGAGTGACATGTCATCCATATGGGTAGACAGTATAGTTTAAGACTGCTTGGTCTGGAGAAGCACAACCTCGGAATTGAAAATGGAACACCATAATTGGGGGTTCTCTTTAATAATAAAAATTAATTTCTACCAAAATTAACCCTTTTTGCAACATTAATCTATGCTCTAACCTATACTTTGCACTGTGCATGCAGTTCTTTGACAACAGTTAATAATTCACTGTTCTAAATTAAGCTTTTAACATATGAACTGTAACAAAAGTGTGTCTCTTAGAAATGCACTGACCTATTTACATTATGTGCACTTTTGATCTGCATGGTACACATTCTTTACAGCAGGAATATTAACCCTCTGCGCTACCTACTGATGAGTCAAAACCTCTACTAGACACAACTCCCATCGCTCTCCATGAAGAACATTAATCATGGAGTTATCTTGACATCTTTATTGTTGCTTGGAAATTGCTGGAGGCCAGGATCTGAAACACTGCGCTCCCTGAAGCCAGCACCCAGTTTGGTGATACCGGTCGGACTACCCTAGAGCCGGCCATAAAACCAATTAAATACTGCGGTCACAGTGTTATCTCACCGTGGCACAAAGAGGGTGGAACACTGCCAGTAAACCCAAATTCTCCTCTACCACAGGCACTGCGTGTGTAGATAGTGTTGTGTGAGGACTGTGACGAGGACAAGGGCAGAAATAAAATGAAAACATGCCCACGGCGTTTTGCTGAACCCAGCAGCATTCACAGGGACTCGCTCCAGAGACTGGTTTGGCTGCTGGCACAACAAGTATTTCAACCTACATCATACATGAAAAAAGTAAATACGGAGTGAATTCTGCATGGGGTGTGTGCCTCTGCCAGTGCCAGCAAACAAATACAGCTGAGCTAAGGGGTGTGTGCGTTGTGTCATGCTCTCACTACGGAGGTGCCATGTGCTCACTAGAATGTAAAGCATCACTCTACTATCGGCGGGTGAAGGATGCACACCGAACCCCACAACAGCAACCACACCACTGCACAAACAACCTGAGCCACGAGCACGAAGCTTGATGACGTCGAAAATAAACTTTCAACAGGAGCACTGGGGAGAACAGGTATTAAAATACCAAAACCAAAATATATGCGAAAGAGATATAAACGCACGGAAAAACAGCATTTCATGCAAGACAACTATGTCAACGATTAGGCAGAAAAGGGTTAAGGCCATAAGACAAGGCCCTGCCCTCCTTCCAGCCACCAGGCCTAGAGCATTGCACACGGTGCCGGCGGCATGATTGCTCGGACTCGAAGTCTGTTTAACAAATGGTGACTGTCACACCACGCTCAATAAAAAGCAGCGTTGGTGTGGGTACTTACTGGCTTACTGGTGGCACTGCCTTTATTAAGCTTGCTGCAGCACACACACTGCTGCACGACACACTGGCTGCTTCAAAAACTACAATACGTCCTGCTGAACTGGCGGTGACTTGTGCAGTGCATGGGTGCAGGTGTTGGAATTTTGAAAAAAAGGTTACGCACACGCACGCTGCAGCCGCCCCTACCCCACAGAACAAAATCCTGTCCAATGAGTGGCCCGCCCACCGGCAACACTGAACTGAAGGCAACAACGAATATGGATTTAGTATTGGTTCAGCACAGCAGCACTCTTCACCAGAGTCTCGGGAGACTGTGATAGAGAGTGAACTATACTGCAGTGAGTCAATCATATAATGTGACATATCACGTGCAGTTGAGTCCTTCATGTGAGTTGGGAGTGGCCCTCAGGTGTAGCCCCGGCCCTGAAAAATAAGTGCCTGTGCTAAGCACCCGAAAGCACCGGCACAAATTAAGCACTGCTGTTGCCTCTTTCTGCATTTCTCTTGCTTCTTTCTGCGCCTTTCTTCCTCTTTCTGCACATGTCCTACCTGTGTAGGCATAGTTAGAAATTAGCCTTTAAAAACCTTTGAAATTCACTGAAAAAACCATAGGTTTCAGGGACATTATAGTTAGAAATTAGCATTTAAAAAAACGTAGAAATTCACTGTAAAAACTATAGGTTTCAGGCACGTTAGAGTTAGAAATTAGCATTTAAAAAACGTAGAAATTCACTGAAAAAACCGATAGGTTTCAGGGACGTTATAGTTAGTTGGACATTTCACTCGTACAAAACCTGAGAAATTCGGCCGTTATAGTTAGTTGAACTAACTATAACTTGCGCCCCTGCAATGCACTGCAGATGACGTCACATATTACATCACTCATGACATGGTCAGTGACATCACTGATGACATCTCGAATGACATCACTGATGACATCACTGATGACATCATCCACGTGATAATCTGATGCACCTCCTCACACCCTAATATAACCTTTGATACACCCACTCTAAAATGCAGACTACCATTTTCAAAACCATAGACACACCAATACCAGTTACTACATACCCTCTCACTGATTCCTAGGTCTACACACACGTCCACTCATTCACCCATACAGTCACTCATACATGCAGTCACTTATCAATACAGCACTATCATTTGCACTCATACACCTATACAGACACTCACACATCGTCACTCATCCATAGAGTTACTCACACACCTAGTCAGTCTTGCAAAGAATCAATCACACTCCCATTTACTCACCTATACATAGGCTTTCCTGTTTTCAGTTTCTATTTTTGGTAAATTCTGGTGGGGTTTTTTCAGTTTTTTCAATACCTTAAAAAACAGTGTTTATCAGTGGTTACACATTTTCACGGCATTAAAAACAACAGAAACAGTGTTTTTCCGGTGTTTATGGAATTCTAATTTAATTTTAATTATTGCTTGCCTTCAGCACGGCTAGTGCATCAGTATAGATAGCGTGTGCACAGGGTATATGAGGACCAAATACATTTTTACTGCACCAGAAGGGACTACAAAGTCAATAGCATTCTTCATTATCTCTGAAGAATGTAAAGATGCTTTCAGCATACCATCTAGCAAGTGACAAGGATCTCTTTAAGGGAAGCACTTCAGTTCAGGTGTCGATTTTGACAGGGCATCATACAACTTTTTCATATACGCAGCTGAATTACTGCAAATACAAACAATATCACTCCAATCTTTATTGAACTTGGTAGGAACTTTTTTCAGCAGCATTCCAAGTGACACTGCGTTCCATGTTTACCAAACACCTGGTGTCATGCTTTCACCACTATCTCAGATGCTTGGTGACAACATTGTTTTCACATATACCTGTCACTACATCTTGCATTGAATGTATAAAGCCTGGGGTATTTGGCAATTCACTTACAATCAATACTGACTCGCTAGAAAAGGGGGCTGATGTATCAAAAGATTTCACCCATCCCTGTCTGTGTGTAAATGTGATGGTACATATTAGGAAAGAGTCTTATGAAACCAGCAATTTTACCTATCAGTGAAATCAAATGTAGTCAAAATATCAAATATGATTTTGATATTTCCCGATTCTCTACAGTTTATAAAATAACTAAATAAGACCTAAAACATGCATCTACACACTGCATCTTTAGACCAAAGACCACAAAATTGAAAAAAGCAGAAGGAAGAAGAGACAATGTTTTAGTGACATCTCTAAACAACAAAACTCAAGCAGAATAATGTTAGCCCAGTCTTTCTCGATGCTACCTTGTATAACAAAGTTAAATTGTATTGGCCCTTTCAGGAAGAAATAAAAATGACTCTTTCACTCATCTTTTCCTTTCTTTGAATTGGCACTTAGTTTGTGGTTGCAAAGGTGTTTTTTCAGTGTTTATATATTTACACCGGTGATGGCTATTTTCCTTTCGGTGGGGTTTTATCAGTTATTTTAGGTTTAAACCTAAAACCAGATAGCCTACCTATACAGTTATACACACCACCTCACTTATTCATACAGATACTAACACATACTTAGGGGGTCAGTAGGATGGCGGGCGGATCTCCACCACCGGCCCGGCGGTGGCGATCCGCCTGCCATCCCTACATGATTTATCCCCCGCCGTATTATAATGGCGGGGGTATCGCAGCAGACGCAAAGTGCGTCCTCCGCTTTTCCGCCTGTCGGCAAACGTTACGATTGCCGGCCGGGCGGACTTGGCCACTAATATGGTGGCAGTGCCTACCAGGCACTGCCATCCATATTATGATGGGTGCGGTAACTGGCCTTTCCATGGCGGCAATGCCGCCATGGAAAGGCTGGCGGGGATTGGCTACGGGGGCCCATTGCGGGCCCCCAGGGGGTGTGGGGGGTACACTTTAGGGGTACCCATGGTACCCCCCTGCAGTTCCCTGCACCAAGTGGCTTTCTGGCTAACATGTCCCAAGTGGGTGACAATAGCAGGTATGTCATATCAAAATACATTTCCCAAGTGGGTTGTTTGGGAGTATGGTAAAAATGCTGGGTACATGGCATGGAGCATGAGCTTATCTCTAATATACTGCGCAGTGCACAATGCAAACTAGTTCATTTAAATAGGCATTTCATATTTGCACCAAATTCCTAGCCCCATAGTAGGGAACCCAGGTAGTCCCAAGTTGGATCCAAGGGAGGAGGACATCAGAAATGACACCAACTTCAAAAACGAGTTTGAACATGTTGTCATATGGTTAAGGTAAATCGACGACCTGTTTGCTTTTTGGGATGGCGATGTATCTGAAGCCAATGATTTCATAGACAAACTGAACCTCAATACCATCAACCTCAAACTGACTAGCAACATCAGTAGTACCTCTGTGGAGTTTCTGGATAGAAAGGTTGAAATCATCAACCAAGAAATTCATACCAAATTATTCAGAAAGTCCACAGCGGGCAACACGCTGCTACATGCTCTGAGCAGTCACCCGGAAAATCTCAAGTGGAGTATTCCCTATGGGGAACTGCTCAGAGCCAAGCGGAACTGCAGCTCTGAAGAGATGTTCAGCATGGAACAAGACATCATGCTTGCTAGATTCAGGGAAAGGGGGTACCCCACGTGGGTTCTCAAGAGGGCAGTTGAGAAAGTCAGTAAGGTAACCAGACAGACTACCCTGACGAATAGTGAGACCATAGACCAAGAAAACGACAGTGACACCAAGAGAATCATATGGACCTACAATGGCAATTCCATAAACATTCAGAAAATATTGGCCACGAAACTGGGAGATTCTTACCAAGGATCCCATCATTGGTAAATCTCTCCCAGAGAGAACTAGAACAACATACAGAAGAGGCCGCAATCTGAGGGACTTGTTAGTGCACAATGACATTACCACCAAGCCCGGTAAAAACACCATGAATCTACAAGGCTTTTTTCCTTGTGTCCATTGCAAGGCTTGCCTGGCAGTCTCATGAGAAAGGAATACCGCAATGCCATTACCAACAAGATCATACATATCAGACAGTTTCTGACCTGCAGTTCATCTTATGTCATTTACATCTTGGAATGCCTATATGGTCTCTGGTATGTGGGGAGCACCACACATCATGCCAAAAAGAGAGTCCTGGAGCATATGAGGGCAATTAACAACAAGGACCATCACTACCCCATAGCCAGGCATTCCGAACAGCACCAGTACTCTGACAGCTCAAAACTGCAATATTTTGTTATAGAGCAAGTCAATGTTGGCATCAGGGGTGGCAACAGAGAACTCATTCTCAGGCAACGAGAGTCCAGTTATATCATTGACTTAGGAACCCGCTACCCAGGGGGGCACAACAATGATGAAGAAATAGCAGTACACTTACATATGGTATAATCCACGTAGGTCAAGATACGATGATTGATACCACCAATTGTAAAGTATATACATGTATGATTATCATTTTCGCTGCAAGTCCAGTCCTGTGTTTTTAATATGCTGTGTATTTATATCTTTACAGGAGGAAAGGAAGGGGCCTTTGGATCCAACTTGGGACCTCCTGGGTTCCCTACCCTTTTCTTCAAAGGATCTGTTCATCAGACGTCCACTGCCAGACAGATAAGGATTCCTTTTTGTATATTTGCTGTACATTTTTTGGTTTGTTTATAACACATTTTATTTTCAGCGTCCTTAAGACATGCAACGATGTACCCACTATGGGGCTAGGAATTTGTTGCAAATATGAAATGCCTATTTATATGAACTAGTTTGCATTGTGTACTGCGCAGTATATTAGAGATAAGCTCATGCTCCATGCCATGTACCCAGCATTTTTACCATACTCTCAAGCAACCTGCTCGGGTAATGTATTTGATATGACATACCTGCTATTGTCACCCACTTGAGACATGTTAGCCAGAAAGCACATGTGAGTAATTGCGCCACGCATTTACGCTAAAGAACCAAGTATTCTTATGTTTCTTTTCATGATCACTGGACTATGTATATAACATGTTTGAGACCTATGCAATATATGTCCTTCAGGCTAACAGGTGAATTCTTACTGTTTTTACCATTCCAAGATGGCACTCGTACAAAGTAGAGCACAGTCCATTGTTTATGTTGACTAGTTGGACAACAGGCTTTAGTCCTTCCATTATGTTGTATGTTTATTTATGACGCTTTGTATGCACTTTTTAGTTTGTGTGAGCAAGACCGCTTGACGGTTGAAACGCGTCACGTTGGTGGATTTATGAAGGAATAGATCCTCGTTTGGCATCACTTTCCTTGTGATTTATTCCTGAGAGCGCACGGACTATGCCTTTGTATTTACGGATATATATATATATATATATATTATCTACTGGCGGTCGCCAGTAGATAGTTATAGTTAGAACCTATTTTCCATAGGAAATCCGCAACATTCTATTTGAAATAACTTTGGCGCCGGTTGACGAATCTTCGCGAAATTTTCAAACTTTGTGGCCCGCTCCGGTCTGCTCCTATTCTGAAAGTCTCGGGGTGATTCGTCAAGTGGGGGCCAAGAAAAAAGGGGGGTCCCAAAACGTGTTTTCCCCATGCAATTTTCCATAGGAAACTTTAGACACGGCTACAGCCCGAACTGCTGAACGGAATTACACCAAATTTGGCAAAGAGGTAGTTCTTGGTTCAGAAAGAACCCTTTTTGTTAAATGGTGTAAATCCATTCAGTAGTTGCTGAGAAAATCAAAAGTAAAAACACATATATATCTATGGCCGCGGAGCATCCGCGCATCCTGCGCGCACCCTCCCGATCACGAGCTGTATGCTAATTGGCTGTCAACACTCCAAACCAGGAAGTGTTGGCAGCCATCTTGTGCCTCGGTAGAACCGAGGCACAAAAAATCAGGAAAACAAGTGCGCAAAACGCAAAAAGGGGGCAGGGTAGAAACACCCTGACCCCCTAGGCCTGCTCAGGGCCAAAAAAATATATATATATTTTTTTTAAATCGGCAAAAAACGCGCTGGGTGCGCGGATCCTGCCGATAAAAAAAAAACGAAGCGCAGGCTCCCGCGCTTCGTGGTTAATTGGCCCCCGGGTGAGCCAAGTCCTGGGGGCATGCGGGGTTTTATTTATTAATTACTTGGGGGGGCTCTAAGGCTCCCCAAGCCCCGGGGACCGCCACCCCCCGGGGCTTCTTTTTTTAAAATAATAATTACCTGTGTGGGGGGGCTCCAATTAAACAAATGTGGGGGTCCGTTTCAGACCCCCGAGGCCCCGGGGACCACCACCTCCCCGGGGCTTTGTAGATGTTGGGAGGGGGGCCGCGCGGCCCCCCTCCTGGAGCCAGTGATGGCCCTGGGGACCACCACCCCCCAGGGCCAGCTCCTGCAGTGTCCCGGGGTGCTCACCCCCGGGACACTGTAGTTTGCTATGACAGGATGGGAGCCTCGCGGCTCCCGTCCTGTCATAGCAAACTGCTTTGGATTTTGGAAGAGAGAGCAGGAAACCTGCTCTCTCTTCCAAAATTCAAAGCAAATTGCTTTTCCATATGGGGAGCTGCATGTCAGCAGCTCCCCATGTGTAAAAGCAATGCCGGCTCCCGCAGGATGCGGGGAGCCGGCGGGACCGTGGGGGAGTTGGGGTCCCCCCACGGTCCCCAAAGGATAGGGCCAGCCCCGGGGGATGGGGTCCCCAGGTCAAGTAGTGGCCCAGGATGGGGGCCACGCGGCCCCCTCCCCCAAATTAATGGAAAAAATAAATAAAACAAAAAAAGGCCGGCCCAGGGGGATGGGGTCCCCGGGGCCTAAGGAGGCCTGAGGAGGGGGCAACGCAGCCCCCTCCATGAAAATAAAAAAAGGTGGCAATGACCCGGGGGATGGGGTCCCCGGGCTGAAATTGGCCACGGGAGGGGGCCCACGCGGTCTCCTTCCCGTTACTTTAAAAAAAAAAGGGGGTCAGGCCCTGGGGGATGGGGTCCCCAGGGCCCAAAATAATTAAAAGAAGGGGGCCACACAGCCCCCTTTTAAAAATAAATTAAAAATCCGGCATCGCGCCGGAGGCCACGCCCTCCTTGGCAGCACTCTGCAAACGCGCCCTGGCGCGTTTGCAAAGGGGGAACGAATTCCCCTTGAATTCTGGGGGTCCCTGGGGCCAACTAGCCCACCAGGAACCTCCAGTATGCGCCAGGGGCTGCGTTGCAGAGAGGTGTTCTGAGGCCACGCCCTTTTTACACCTCTCTGCAACGCAGTTCTGTGGCGCTTAATGGAGGTAGCTGGTGGGCTAGTTGCACCCCAGGGACCCTCAGGATTCAAGGGGAGTTAATCCCCGACTTAAAACGCGCCACGGGGCGTGTTTGCACAGTGGTGAAGGGAGGGGCGGGGCTTGAGGTGACATGTGTGCAAACAGGCCCCGTGGCGCGTTTTAAGATGGGGAATTAAATCCTCTTCAATCCTGAGGGTCCCTGGGGGCCAACTAGCCCACCAGGTACGTCCAGAAAGCGCCACAGAGCTGCGTTGCAGAGAGGTGTAAAAAGGGGCATGGCCTCAGAACACCTCTCTGCAACGCAGCCCCCTGGCGCATATTGGAGGTTCCTGGTGTGCTAGTTGGGCCCCTGGGACCCTCAGGATTCAAAGTGACCTAATCCTGTAACTTAAAACGCGCCACGGGGCGCGTTTGCACAGTGGTGAAGGGAGGGGGCGGGGCCTGAGGGGACATTTGTGCAAACACACCCTGTGGCGTGTTTTAAGTTTGGCTATTAAGTCCCCTTGAATCCTGAGGGTCCCTGGGGTCCAACTAGCCCACCAGGTACCTCCAGTAAGCGACACAGAGCTGCGTTGCAGAGAGGTGTAAAAAGGGGCATGGCCTCGGACCACCTCTCTGCAACGCAGGCCTGTGGTGCTTACTGGAAGTACCTGGTGGGCTATTTGGGCCCCAGGGACCCTCAGGATTCAAGGTGACCTAATCCCCCAACTTAAAACGCGCCACGGGGCGCGTTTGCACAGTGGTGAAGGGAGGGAGCGGGGCCTCAGGTGACATGTGCGCAAACACGCCCTGTGGTGCGTTTTAAGCTGGGGAATTAATTCCCCTTGAATCCTGAGGGACCCTGGGGGCCAACTAGCCCACCAGGTACCTTCAGTAAGCACAACAGAGTTGCGTTGCAGAGAGGTGAAAAAAGGTGCGTGGCCTCGGAACGCCTCTCTGCAACTCAGCTCTGTGGTCCTCACTGTAGGTACCTGGGGGGCTAGTTGGGCCCCAGGGACACTCAGGATTCAAGGGGACTTAAAACGTGCCACGGGGCGCGTTTGCACACATGTCACCTCAGGCCCCCCTCCCTTCTCCACTGTGCAAACGCGCCCTTTAGCGCGTTTTAAGAGGTACTTTTAATCCCTCTGCCCTATTATGTACTAGGGACTTACAGAGGAGGTCATGCTAATCACAGGGGTACCCCAACGCATAGTGTTCCCTCGTGTATGTAGGTGTTTTCACTGTATTCTAAGTGTGTTTTAGCATAGCACTGGCTCTGGTTAGTCAGAGTCAGTTACCACCAGTACACGTCGGAAAAAGTTGTGGGCACAGGATGATTTTGGAACAAGGCCTCTTTCTGCTCCTCTGTTGGTTCTTTCTGCACATCTTTTGCTTCTTCCTGCACTTTTCTTCGTCTTTGTGGACTTCTGTTGCTTCTTTCTGCATTTCTTTTGCTTCTTTCTGTGCGTTTTTTCTTCTTTCTTCACATGTCCTACCTCTGTAGGCATAGTTAGAAACTAGCATTTAAAAACCTTTGAAATTCACTTAAAAACCATAGGTTTCAGGCACATTATAGTTAGAAATTAGCATTTAAAAAACCTTTGAAATTCACTGAAAAAACCATAGGTTTCAGACACGTTATAGTTAGAAATTAGCATTTAAAAAACCTTTGAAATTCACTGAAAAAACCATAGGTTTTAGGGTCAGTTATAATTAGTTGGACATTTCACTCGTACAAAACCCGTGAAATTCCCCGTTATAGTTAGTTTAGCTAACTATAACTCGCGCCCCGCAATGCACTGCTGATGACGTCACATATTACATCACTCATGACATGGTCAGTGACATCACTGATGACATCTCAAATGACATCACTGATGACGTCATCCATGTGATAATTTCATGCATCTTCTCACACCCTAATATAACTTTTGATACACCCACTCTAAATTACAGACTGCCATTGTCAAAACCATAGACACTCCAACACCAATAACTACATACCCACTCACTGATTCTTAGGTCTACACACACATCCACTCACTCACCTGTTCAGTCTCTCATACTTACGGTCACTCAGTACAGGACTATCATATGCACTCATACACCTACATAGACATTCACACACCGCCACTCATCCATAGAGATACTCACACACCTAGTGAGTCATGCAAATAATTAATCACACTGCCATTTACTAACCTATACAGTTATACACACACCAGCTCACTTACTCATACAAATACTAGCACATTCTTACGCTCTTATACAATCACTGATACGAGTACACACTCATCCATACAGCCACTCTCACAATCACACACTCTCACTTATAGCCATTTATATACTCCAACACACATATATACTGCCTTTAACTTATGTAGTTACTCACACATGTACCACTGAGATATACATTCACTCACTAACACACCCATACACACACTCACCCACCCATACAGTCCATCATATATGCACTCTTGAAACCATGCACCCAGTGAATCACCCACACACACATCTATGCACAGAGTCACACACACCCCACCCACACAAACAATCAGGCACCCATACAGATACTCAAATAACCAATCAATAACTCATATACGTACTCATGTAGCTATTCAGAAAGCCATGCAGCCACTTACACAGCAACAGACAGACGGATACAGACATTCACACAGTTTAGTCACTAACCCATGCATTCAGTAAGATACGTTTAATCACTCACTTATAGAGTCAGTCACGCACCTACTAAATCATCCATCCAGACACTTATACACCCACTCATTCTTCAATACACCTTGGCATATATATTAAACATATTTAAACTTTATAGAAACACACAGACACTGGATGATGTCATCCGTGATGTCATTTTAGATGTCATCAGTGATGTCATCAGTGATGTCACTGACCATGTCATGAGTCATGTAATATGTGACGTCATCAGCAGTGCATTGCGGGGGCGCGAGTTATAGTTAGCTGAACTAACTATAACGGGGGAATTTCACGGGTTTTGTACGAGTGAAATGTCCAACTAACTATAACTGTCCCTAAAACCTATGGTTTTTTCAGTGAATATATATATATATATGTATATATATATATATATTATCTACTGGCGGTCGCCAGTAGATAGTTATAGTTAGGACCTATTTTCCATAGGAAATTCACAACATTCTATTTCCAATAACTTTGGCGCCGGTTGACGAACCTTCGCGAAATTTTCAAAACTCGTGGGGCGCTCCGGTCCGCTCGTATCCTGAAAGTTTCGGGGTGATTCGGCAAGCGGGAGCCGAGAAAAAAGGGGGGTCCCAAAGCGTGTTTTCTCCATGTTAATTCCCATAGGAAATTTTAGACACGGCTACAGCCCGAACTGCTGAACGGAATTACACCAAATTTGGCAAAAAGGTAGCGCTTGGTTCAGAAAGTGACCTTTTTTTTAAAAGGTGTAAATCCGTTCAGTAGTTGCTGAGAAATTCAAAAAGTAAGAGTCAAAAAATCAATTTCCCATAGGGAACTTTGTGCAAGGCTACAGCGGAAACTATTGAACGGATTTACCCCAAATTTGGCATAAAGGTGCTGCTTGGCTCAGAAAGCGAACTTTTCAAAAATGGTGTAAATCCGTTCAGTAGTTTTTTAAATATTAAAGGAAAAAGAACTATATATATCTGGGCGGAGCCTAACCACACATGTCATCGTGAGATCTGATTGGCTGTCAGCACTTCATCCAAGAAGTGTTGGCAGCCATCTTGGGACCAATATACATGATAGCACCCCAATGAAATGCATTGTAGTGAATAGAAGATTTTGAGGGTCACCAAAAGGAGAACTATAAAGGGTGATAACAGACTTTAGTTACATTAGAATTCATTTGTTGATGGTACCATACTAATTTTAGGAATTGTGGTGTGTTCTAGGGTGATTTTACCCTGTGAAAAACCTTCTGCTGGGATTTCATGAATCATGTTTGAGAGAAAACAATTTTCTCATGCTTGTCCCACAGAGGTTTGGAAGGTGCTCCATAAGCTAAAATGAGAGCATATTTTCTGTAAATTCACATTATCTTTCTCAGTCATGTGAGAATGAAGTCTGACATTCTCAGTAAAACATGTAAATCCAACAAGGGCAGAGACTGTCAGTTGATTCCTTTGTGTTCTACTGCAGCTTCCCAGAGTGTTCTTAAGAACAACTAGAGCGCTAACAACCTTACCTATGACAAAAGTATGGCACACCTGAAGCCATCTTGATTGGAATAAACTGGTAACACTTAAAACATTTAATTTAAAAAGGAACAAAATGATGGGGTTCATTTTGTCTTAGAAATTATGGTTAGTGCTGTAGAAAGAAAAATTAGGACATGTTTTAAGTGAGATCTCAAATATCTTCCTGTTATATTTCAACAGGAGCAGCCTGCCAGTTGAATCCTTTGTGTTCTACTGCAGCTTCCCAGAGTGTTCTAAAGAACAACTAGAGCGCTAACAGCCTTACCTATGACAAAAGTATGGCACACCTGAAGCCATCTTGATTGGAATAAACTGGTAACACTTAAAACATTTAATTTAAAAAGGAACAAAATGATGGGGTTCATTTTGCCATAGAAATTATGGTTAGTTCTGCAGAAAGAAAAATTAGGGCATGTTTTAAGTGAGATCTCAAATCCTCTTCTATTTCATTAGAAAATTCTGACATGCAGACTGAAACAATCACTTTCAATACCAGCAGTAGACTTCCAGTTAACTCCCTGGTGAGCAGTAGCTTTACTACAGTGATCTAATGAGCAACTAGAGTGCTAACATTCTGAATTTATGGCAAATGTGTGACACATCTAAATGCCTTCTTGATGGAATCAAAGTAAAAACTGAAAGCATTTCCTACTGAGGAGACTGCAGTAAATGAGGAAATTAGGAAACTTCATAACAAATAAGTATCCCAAGATGGCCACCAGAGAAAAAAGAGCCCAAATGTAGCACAAATATCACCCACATGTAGCCCACATATAGCCCAATGACAGAAGTGTGGAAAACACTTTTTATCTTTAGTTTTTTTGCAGTTTTATATAGTGCAGAATGGTCAGGTATTGGAGCGTTGCATCTTACTTGGACCCCTTATTGCGTATTTTGCACGAAGTACATGAGATTGATCTTGCGAAACATTGAACTTTACTATTCTGTTAACCTGAAGTTGCTCTGAACCGGGCTTTGTAACACCCGTTTTTACCTACTGGTTTTAATTAATTCTCACTGTATTGTATTAAGAAAGAGGATTTACTGTTTTTATGTACACTTTTATGATCTATGTTTCTAAATCAGATCGAATAAAGTTTAATTAATGTAATTGAAGTCTCCCAAGATGGCCACCAGAGAAAAATGAGCCCAAATGTAGCACAAATATCACCCAGATGTAGCCCACGTATAGCCCAATGACAGAAGTGTGGAAAACACTTTTTATCCTTTGTTTTTTTGCAGTTTTATATAGTGCAGGCTGGTCAGATATTGGAGTGCTTTACATGAGCATTGGTTACATCATACAAGGACAAACTCATTTTGGTTGTAGGCATGGGGAGATTAAGTGATTTGACCAGAATCACAGAATGACGAGCTGAAGCAGAAACTCCAACTTGGTAACACCACATTTTCTCCTCTAAGCGTAACATTTAATCAAGTGGTCAACTGGATAAAAAACATAGAGATAACAAATAATTCAAAAGTGCTTTGTCGCTATTTGAGAACTGCTTGGCTCAGAAAGCGACCTTTTTAAAAATGGTGTAAATCCATTCGGTAGTTCCTGAGAAATTGTAAAAAAACAAATATCGATATCTAGAGGCGTGGTGGATCCGCGAACCCTCCCGACCACGAGCTTCATTTTAATTGGCTGCCAACACTCCAAACCAGGAAGTGTTGGCAGCCATCTTGTGACTCAGTAGAACCGAGTCACAAGAAAACAGGGAAACAAAGGTGAAAAAGAAGAAAAGGGGGCAGGGTAGAAACCCCCTGACCCCCTAGGCCTGCTCAGGGGGTCCCACCAGGACCCCCAGGGACAAAAAAAGCATTTTTTTTAAAAAAAATGGCGAAATTTGCACTGGGGTCGCGAATCCCGCCGAAATGTTAAAAAAAATGACGCTTCATTTAATTGAGACCCACGGGTGGGCCAGGTCCCAGGGGCATTGCCAACAAATATATGCAGGGCCCACGGGGGCCCCCGCAGCCCCGGGGACCGCCACCTCCCGGGGCTTGTTTTTTAATGCTTGAGCCCCGGGGACCGCCACCGCCAGGGCTTTTATCAAATAGGGACCCTCAGGATTCAAGGGGAATTAATCCTCCAACTTACCCTGAGCACTACTGATGCAGTCCAGCCATCGCCCTGTCACTACCCATGCACTCCTCCAATCAACCAGCGAACACCATGTACTTATCCAATCATTCCGCCAAAACACAAGCACTTATAAATTCACCATCCACTCTCCTTGCAGTACTCTAATCATCCAGTCAGTACCCATGTACTCATCCAATGACCCAGGCACTAACTCATGGCAAATACAGGGGAGGTCATGCTAATCACAGGGGTACCCCAACGCATAGTGTTCCCTAGTGTATGTAGGTGTTTTCACTGTATTCTAAGTGTCTTTTACCACCAGAAACAGAGTCAGTTACCACCAGTACCCATCAGCAAAACGTTGGGGGCACAGGAGTACTTTCTACTCCTCTGTTGGTTCTTTCTGCACATCTCTTCCTTCTTCTTGCACTTTTCTTCGTCTTTCTGGACTTCTGTTGCCTCTTTCTGCATTTGTCTTCCTTCTTTCTGCGCTTTTCTTCTTCTTTCTTCACATGTCCTACCTCTGTAGGCATAGTTAGAAACTAGCATTTAAAAAGCCTTTGAAATTCAATGGTAAAAGGGCATGCACAGAATTTCCCTGCACCACCTGTGGTGCTTACTGGAATTACCTGGTGGGCTAGTTGGCCCCCAGGGACCCTCATGATTGAAGGGGAATTAATCCCCCAACTTAAAACGCGCCACGGGGCGTGTTTGCACAGTGGTGCAGGGAGGGGGCAGGGCCTGATGTGACAAGTGTGCAAACGCTCCACGTGGCGCGTTTTAAGTTGGGGGATTAAGTCCCCTTGAATCCTGAGGGTCCCTGGGGTCCAACTAGCCCACCAGGTATCTCCAGTAAGCGCCACAGAGCTGTGTTGCAGAGAGGTGTTAAAAGGGGCGTGGCCTCAGACCACCTCTCTGCAACGCAGCTCTGTGGCGCTTACTGGAGGTACCTGGTGGGCTAGTTGGCCCCCAGGGACCCTCAGGATTGAAGGGGATTTAATCCCCCAATTTACAATGTGCCAGGGGTTGCATTTGCACACTTGATATGTCAGGCCCGCCCCTCCCTGCACCACTGTGCAAACGCGCCCCCTGGCGCGTTGTAAATTGGGGGATTAATTCCCCTTGAGTCCTGAGGGTCCCTGGGGTCCAACTAGCCCACCAGGTATCTCCAGTAAGCACCACAGAGCTGCGTTGCAGAGAGGTGTATAAAGGGGCGTGGCCTCAGACCACCTCTCTGCAACGCAGCTCTGTGGCGCTTACTGGAGGTACCTGGTGGGCTAGTTGGCCCCCAGGGACCCTCAGGATTGAAGGGGAATTTATCCCCCAACTTAAAACGCATCACGGGGCGCGTTTGCACAGTGGTGCAGGGAGGGGGCAGGGCCTGATGTGACAAGTGTGCAAACGCTCCCCGTGGCGTGTTTTAAGTTGAGGGATTAAGTCCCCTTGCATCCTAAGGGTCCCTGGGGTCCAACTAGCCCTCCAGGTATCTCCAATAAGCGCCACAGAGCTGCGTTGCAGAGAGGTGTTAAAAGGGGCGTGGCCTCAGACCACCTCTCTGCAACGCAGCTCTGTGGCACTTACTGGAGGTACCTGGTGGGCTAGTTCAAACCAGGAAGTGTTGGCAGCCATCTTGTTGCCTCGGCGGAGGGACAAATCAGAGTTTCACAGCGCTGCTGTGTGGGGGACAAATCAGAGTTTCACAGCGCTGCTGCGTGGGGGACATATCAGAGTTTCACAGCGCTGCTGCGTGGGATTTTTCTGGCGGGTCAAAGCAGGAAGGAGTCTGATCAGCAGCCGCTGAAGCATGCCACAAATCACCAGTTTAAACAGTCGGAGGCGCTGCTCTTTCCTCGCGCAGCAGGCAAGCTCTCGAATTTAACCTGAGTGCCTCGTCGACCGATTCCCGGGAGACCGACTAGAAAATGCGCAGCTGTGAACATCACAGAACTCAGCGGGACAAACGGAAACATCTCAATTCCACTTAAAGAAAGCCGGCAGACTTCACAGAAATGAAAAGAACTAACCGGCTCTTCTGCCTGAGCAAGTCACACAGAGGGGACGGTGTGACACAAATAGCACAGCCGCGGCTCTCCATTCTCTGCATGGGGGAGGCAAGGAACTTTAAAATACCGCACATTCACAATACATTGATTTAATGACAACCTCTTGTTGGAGCTATTCTTATTATATTGACCACGTTGAGGTTTTATGCCACAGGCTAACTGGATGTCTTCGCCTCTCAGACCGGTAAAATGGACGCCGACTAATGGTGAACTGAAATAGTGAAACATGACAATATCTCTTTTGAAAATGCCATGCAGGCTATTTAAGGATGGTTTAAGACATGGCTCATAGAAAAGTGTTTAGACATTTTTTTACATACTTCTGAAGTAATAGTTTGAGCTAAACTGAAGATATTTGTTTTTTAAAAAACGATTTTAAAAACACATATGTGTTTAACCCTGGCTGGATAAAATAGGCACTGCTGTTCACTGTCGATTGAGCTCAACTGGCAGTCTAACTTCATTTTTTATTCTCTTTGAAAATAGAAAACACCTTAAAGCAAAGATGGAAGAAAGTTCTTTTTTATTTACTCCCTTGACGAATTTCGTGTCTGCTGTCAGCAGCACCTGGAAGCAAATAATGGAAAACACAGTCGGGGGTTGTAGACGTAGCTATACCTGCAGAGAGAGCTGACATTCAAGACATGCCATTAATCGCGACATTGACAGCCTGAATGAGAAAGGCATAAGAACACGCTGTGCACACGAATCAATCATTTGACAAGTACGTCCTTGTACTAAACGGGTATTATGAAAAATGCATTGAGCAAAATCAACCACTCAGAGCCATAGGTTGTCATTACACAGAGGGGCCGATTCCGATCTCGACCGGTAGGGCTCCGAATCGGATTTGGCTTTACCGGATCCGATTCGGAGCCCTGTTTCCCGACCGAACCGTACGCGGGTCCGGCCGAGCGAGTACGATGCGAAATCGCCGACCGACTCGTCCGGGCGTCCCGACCCCTCCGACCGACTCGCTCCCGGCTCGAACCGCTCCGACCGACTCGCTCGGAGTCGACTCGCACCGCGCAATGGAGACGTTTCCCGGCCGGGTAAGTACGATGCGCGCCGCGAGCAGTCCGACCGAGCCGCGCACTCCGGCTCGTAAGAGCTGTCGGAGCCGTACTTTGGGGGTCCGTGTCGGACCCCCTGTACGCGTAGCCACGCGAGTCGCACACAGGGGGACCCATGGGTCCCCCTACCTGTGCGTGTACGGCGCGAATCGCTTCGCCGCGTACCCGCTGTAGGGGCGCCCTTGTCCGACTCGCACCCATTGAGTCAATGGGAGCCCGCGTACGCGTTGTACGACCGGCTCCCATTGACATCAATGGGAGTCCGACCGACTCGAGTCCGATAACATACGGACGCATCGTACTCGTTCGGTCAGACTGCACGGGTCCGATTCGGTCGGAAATCTCTCCGGGTCCGGCTCGGTCGGAGAAATTTCCGGCCCCAAATCGAAATAGACCCCAGAGTGTTATTCAGTAGATAGTTTACATCTATACTTTGACCAGCTAACTGATTAAATATGGACAAAGGCAGACATGCCAGGAAAGTATTGCTAGCTTTCACCTTGACTTTTATCCAAAGAAACCGAATTCCAATTATGAGGCCTAGGCCATAAAAGGGCCTTGTTCCAAAAATCAAATACAATGTTTCACACTGTAAGTAATAAAATAGATTTCACACAAGGGGACATAACACCTGAAAAAGTCTGTAGCATATCAATGGAATATAGAAAAGCTGTAAAACGAGTCATACTTAAAAAACATGAACACATGATTCATTCTGACTCAATATGGGCATGATAAAATATAGTTTACTGATCACATGTTCTGTTGCTGCAATTTAATTACCATACTACCTTTAAATGCAGGAAAATAAATACTGATGCAATGATGTCATACTCCTTGTAATTCGTCCTCCATCTGACCTCTCAACCCCGTGAATCATCTCTATCTCGACATTCCCGTTCTTAGCTCTGCACAATCCCCACAGAACGAAACACTCACAAACCTACAAGCACATCTCATCCAATTTAATACACATCCCCACATTCAACTCACAACAGGTCTTCCCAAATGAGCTTCACTCCCTTATGCTCAGAACATAACCATTAAGCTGATTTATAGACCTCCTCTCACATTACAAGTTAGGCACTCGCCTCATAACTGTGTCCTGGATCACACTCATATATCCACCAATCTTTGAAGAGTTTATCCCACACGTGTACAAAATCCATAACCTACTCACAAGGTGCAAAGTAGGAGGTAGCTTTCCAGTCATCCACACTCTCGTCTCTCAACAGCATCTCCTCCATATCAGTTTGTTTTTAATGTCTCATGGTCTGCCCTGCCTTCTTTCTATCACATATTGTTTTCCTACCACAATACACCCCCTGGCTACGACAAATACCTCATAGATAAATTCCCTAACCTTAAATTCTAACTCCAACTAATTTTCGCTGGACTAGTGATGGCAACCATCATGATCCTCAAAACATCAAACAATAAAAAAGTCTCTTAAATGTAACAAGGTCACTACTAACAGCACAGTTCGGGCAGTGCAGAAGGTCACTGTTGTAGCGCGAAAAGCTGGTTCTATCTGAAGCTTCACAATGAAATGAAATGAAATTCGTACTTGTAAAGCGCACTGCTGCCCCCAACAGAGGCGTCCTGGCGCTATACGCATACCGCTGTGGAACCCTTCCTGGCTATTCCCTGTGAGATGTCCACTCCTGGGCACCCCCAAGGTGAAGCCAGGCATCCCAGCGCTGGTGGGGCCGTTGTGGAGATTAAGCAAGCTATTGCCCAGAGTTGCAGAGTGGGACCCATGATTAGAATAGGCACCAAGGCGAGAATTATCAGGTCCGAGGAAATTGAGCCCAAGACCTTCCGAGGCGGGAATTGAACCCTGGTCCCGGGCCAGATCTCTGCATCAGGGTCTGCCGCTCTAACCATTGAGCCACACTTCTCCACGAGGGTCGATTTGGGCTGTTGATGCGAAATGCAGGTCTCGCTGGAGCCTCGCATTGGCAGTCGTCATGGACAGTCACTGTCAGTGTGAAGAGTAGGACCCACTGGAGCTTCTCGTTAGTGTTCGTCACAGGAATTCGATTCTTGGTGCAAACAGGCCTCGAAGTTGTGGAATGCACTTTCCTTTAGTCTAAGAAGTGACCCATCAGAAGCTGTTTCCAGAAAGTACTTAAAAATCCTTCTCTTTGACTTTTGCCTTGATGTCATTTAGAATCTCTGCTGCTAGGTTTTTTGTAGTTGGACATTCCACTAGCACCGGAATGCCTCCTTGGAGGTAGCTGTGCACTCTATATGTTGTATTGTAAAAAGAGGTCACTTCACCGTTTAAAGGGGCTCAAAACCTTTGCATTTTCACCTTTCAGAATGGGCAAACTCTGATGCCAGCCAAGGGTCCAGGGCTTGGGGGGCACCTCAGGGGCTCAGGCAGGTCCAGTTGGTGTTTGGCCTCTGGAAGCTTATTGTGTCACTGTAGCTCAAGTAGTAGGTCAGCCATCTGACCCTTGGAACCACTTCTGGGAAGCCTGGGTTGAAGACACGCAGGTTCTGTCTTCCTACTTCAGACAGCAGGGCAGTCCTTCTTCAAAATCTTTCACACGTCCAGGAGTATTCTGATAAAAGTTCTTCCCCCATCCCCTGTTCCTGTCTCCTAACTGTCCAGAGTGACAAAGACAGGGGCAGGCCTGGTGTCTGGCTCCTTTGTGTGTGCTGCAGGAAAGGCCCTTTGATGTGTAATCTGGGCAGGGCCTCAACTTCTCCCCAGCCACCCTGTCAGGTAGACACTTAAGGCTCTTTTGTCTCAATGTCTGAAAACAATACACAACCCACAAAGGGAGAGCCATTTGCCATGGTTTTAGAAGAAAAAATTCAACTTTCTAGAAGTGGTATTTTAAAAAGTGTAACTTAAATCAAACTTTACCATTAAAGAGGATTTTAAATTAGAAATCATTTGAGTGGAAACAGCATTTCTCCATCGGGTCCCAAACTAAAGTTATCACTTTAGTGAGGTCCTTATTACGAGTATGGGGGTCCACAAGACCACCGTACTCGCTGGCGCCAGCACTGCGGGTCCGCCTGCAGTATTCTGAGTGTGGAGGTCGGACTGCCACAGGACCGCCATGTCTGCCAAGATCCGGGATCCCGCGGCGGTCATGCAGCAGAAGTGGCAGCAATATGCTGGCGATGCCGCTGCGGCACCGCTGTGCATATTACGAGTTACCTGTCCACTTCCGCTTTCATGGCGGTGAGCCCATCATAAAAAAGGTAGCAGAGAGGCAACAAAGGGGCCTGGGGGTTCATGTGTGCATGCATGCATATTGTGCCACCCTGTAATTACATCTCAGTTCTTGCACAGTGTGACACGCATGCCACACCATGCACGAATGCACTGCAGGTGCTGTCACAGTGATGTCTACAGTTACGGCTCACCTATGAGACTCATAAAGCTGCCACCTTGAGACCGTCACAGCACCGCCTGCCAGCCATTTTACAGTTGTAATCCGGCGGGTGGGCGCTTGGCGGTCCTCCTGTCGGTGCGGCAGTGGCGGCCTACAGGAGGACTGCCAAACTCACAATATGGCCCTAAGTATAATAAGGCAACCCAGTGGTAGTCTGAGGAAGAGATAGCTTTACAGCAGTGAAAAATGACTTTAGGAGTCTTCAATGCCAGGACATGAAAAGTTTAAAGCAACATGTCCTATTTTTAATATCATGCTCCCTGCCCTGTGTTAGGATTTCGGCAGCAGATGACCTTGTAGGAGAAATGTCGGTACCTTGATGCATGTGTACTTCCCTTGTTAGTTCACAGAGTGAGTTCTTTTGAGACGACCCCTAACTGCTATAAGAGGCCGTCTCACCCAGTTGCCAATGCTTGACTTACTATCCCTAACTAGTGACCACGCCCCCTCCGAGCTCCGATTTGAGTACTTGCTCTCTGGATTGATTCCTGGTATCCGGCTTGAACTCTTCTATCCCGAGTTACCTTATCTACTTCTGCTACCACCTAGAAGTTCTGTTCCTTCCCTGACGAGCGTGTGCCCCGCTGATCCGCTCCTCTCCCCGCGGAGCCGGCCAGCGCGCCACGCCTTCCATTGCTGACCTGCCTTCGTGAAAGCGTGTGCGCCGCTGATCCGCTCCTCTCCCCACGGAGCCGGCCAGCGCGCCACGCCATCTATTGCTGACCCGCCTTCGGGAAAGCGTGTGCGCCGCTGATCCGCTCCTCTCCCTACGGAGCCGGCCAGCGCGCCACGCCATCTTTTCCTGTCCCGCTTTCGTGAAAGCGTGCGTTGCTGATCCGCTCCTCTCCCTACGGAGCCGGCCAGCGCGCCACGCCATCTTTTCCTGTCCCGCTTTCGTGAAAGCGTGAGCGCCGCTGATCCGCTCCTCTCCCTACGGAGCCGGTCAGTATTTCTTTGAATTCCCGCTCCCCTTAACAAACTAGTGAACTCTCCCTCTTTTGAATAAACCCAACGTGACCTTGAATGATTGTGGAAGTGAGTGGTTGTGTTTGACTTCCCTTAGTAGTTCCTTTTCTCAGTATTCCCTTACCTACACTTCCTGGTCTTTCATCAGTTGAGCCTGGGTTATGCGCTCATATGACGCTGGGAAATTTCAGAATATCCTGGGACTCCCTCACTGGTAAGTGAACTGCATATGTTGGGAAGTGACATGCATTAATGTTCTTGACTGCTGTTTAGTTCATGAGGAGTAAAGCCAGTCTTATTTGTTATCTCTTTATTGCTTAGCTTCTCTGTGGAACCAGCTCCCCACTACCACGCTACCTGGTGTCATCTTTGGGGAAAGAGTGGTGGTCACTCTATGCGTTATTCCCCTTACTTTTGGTTAGCAGCGTCTTGTGAGTGAGTCACTATACCTCCTCCAGGAGTTGTTGTCTAAAGGTGGGGGGGAACTAATTTCTTTGCTCCTGTGGAATCTCACGTGGATTGGACCTCAGACCCGACACCCTGCCCTAGGTGTGCTTAGGGTGTACCTAAGGGGAGACTTATAGGTCTTAAAAAGGAAGATTTAGGCTTAGCAAAATGTTAATTGCAGCCCCTTTACAGTATTTAATTTACTGGCCCAGTGTGCATGTAGCACCATTTGCTAGGGACTGACAAATAATTTAAATGTCCCGATCATGTGTAGTCCAATTTTACCATGTATGAAGGAGAGAGAACAAGCAATTTAGTACTGGTTAGCAGTGGTAAAGTGCACAGAGTCCTAAAGCTAACAAAAAATTCAGCAGACAGGAGGAGTGAAGCCAAAATGCTAGAGGGAATACTTCACCAAGGATGTCAGCTCTTACAACTATGTTTGTAATATATTTATTATTAAGCCAGTATGTTTTTTCTTTTTTTTTAGTTAGCATGTCCTATGTTCATCTACACTGCATATAATGGTGCATATTGAAAAATGGCAGTCCGCAGAAAAATACATCAGAACTAAATAATATTTAAATATATATATATATATTCAGCTCCAAGGTTGTCCACTAGTCGAGCAGCACTCGGGCAGCAACAGCAAGACAACAGCCTTTAATTGGTATGGACGGATTCCTCCTGCACTACTTGAAACAGCCGTTCCGTATAGGACTGCCTGACGCGTTTCGAAGTTCCTCAACTTCTCCTCAGAGGCTTTAACGGAACGGATGTGTGCATAAGCCAATCCCATTCACATTTGAATATTACACGCCCTCGTATGGGCCACTCTTATGAGACTGTGCATGATGGGGATTGTAGTTTTCGGCAATGTCCATGAATGGATGCACACACATAATATCCTGTTGGATTAAGTCCTCAATGGACCCCGCAGACGGGTCCGTCCTAAATCCTCTGTTGTTGCCCCACATTTGCGATTCGGTCAATACCAAATCGCGTGGCCCCCTCAAATCGCGGGGTGGTGTTAGCTCCGCAGCAGGACGGCCGCGTTAAAGATTCAGCTCCAAGGTTGTCGAGCAGCACTCGGGCAGCAGCAGCAAGACAACAGCCTTTAATTGGTATGGACGGATTCCTCCTGCAGTACTTGAAACAGCCGTTCCGTATAGGACTGCCTGACGCGTTTCGAAGTTCCTCAACTTCTCCTCAGAGGCTTTAACGGAACGGATGTGTGCATAAGCCAATCCCATTCACATTTGAATATTACACGCCCTCGTATGGGCCGCTCTTATGAGACTGTGCATGATGGGGATTGTAGTTTTCGGCAATGTCCATGAATGGATGCACACACATAATATCCTGTTGGATTAAGTCCTCAATGGACCCCGCAGACGGGTCCATCCTAAATCCTCTGTTGTTGCCCCACATTTGCGATTCGGTCAATACCAAATCGCGTGGCCCCCTCAAATCGCGGGGTGGTGCTAGCTCCGCGGCAGGACAGCCGCGTTAAAGATTCAGCTCCAAGGTTGTCCACCAGTCGAGCAGCACTCGGGCATCAGCAGCAAGACAACAGCCTTTAATTGGTATGGACGGATTCCTCCTGCAGTACTTGAAACAGCCGTTCCGTATAGGACTGCCTGACGCGTTTCGAAGTTCCTCAACTTCTCCTCAGAGGCTTTAACGGAACGGATGTGTGCATAAGCCAATCCCATTCACATTTACCAAATCGATTATGTGGGCCAACAGCAGAGGATTTAGGACGGGCCCGCTTGCTGGGTCCATGTGACCTATACAGAGTATAATGCGTGCATCCATTTGGGAGATGATCGATTACGAACTATAGTTCCCAAAAAGCACAGTTCCATATGACTATCCCATTGGAGGGAGTGCAGTATTTAAATGGGAACGTCACATGCACGCATCCTTCCCGTGAAAGCCTCTGAAGAGAAAGCTGAGGAGCTTTCGAAACGCGTCAGGCAAACCTACACGGAGGCTGTTAATGGCTGTAAGCGGTATCCGTCCATACCATGGAAAGAGAATTCTCTTGCTGCTGATGGCCGAGTGCAACTCAACTGATGGACACATCTTGGAGCTGAATGTATTCGCGGCCGTCCTGCCGCGGAGTCTGCACCACCCCGCGATAATAGGGGGCCACTCGATAAGGTATTTACCAAATCGATTATGTGGGCCAACAGCAGAGTATTTAGGACGGGCCCGCTTGCTGGGTCCATGTGACCTATACAGAGTATGATGCGTGCATCTATTTGGGAGATGATCGATTACGAACTATAGTTCCCATAATGCACAGTTCCATATGACTATCCCATTGGAGGGAGTGCAGTATTTAAATGGGAACGTCACATGCACGCATCCTTCCCGTGAAAGCCTCTGAAGAGAAAGCTGAGGAGCTTTTGAAACGCGTCAGGCAAACCTACACGGAGGCTGTTAATGGCTGTAAGCGGTATCCGTCCATAGCATGGAAAGAGAATTCTCTTGCTGCTGATGGCCGAGTGCAACTCAACTGATGGACACATCTTGGAGCTGAATCTATTTGCGGCCGTCCTGCCGCGGAGTCTGCACCACCCCGCGATAATAGGGGGCCACTCGATAAGGTATATACCAAATCGATTATGTGGGCCAACAGCAGAGGATTTAGGACGGGCCCGCTTGCTGGGTCCATGTGACCTATACAGAGTATAATGCGTGCATCCATTTGGGAGATGATCGATTACGAACTATAGTTCCCATAATGCACAGTTCCATATGACTATCCCATTGGAGGGAGTGCAGTATTTAAATGGGAACGTCACATGCACGCATCCTTCCCGTGAAAGCCTCTGAAGAGAAAGCTGAGGAGCTTCCGAAACGCGTCAGGCAAACCTACACGGAGGCTGTTAATGGCTGTAAGCGGTATCCGTCCATACCATGGAAAGAGAATTCTCTTGCTGCTGATGGCCGAGTGCAACTCAACTGATGGACACATCTTGGAGCTGAATATATATATATATATATATATATATATATATATATATATATATATATATATATTATCTACTGGCGGTCGCCAGTAGATAGTTATAGTTAGGACCTAGTTTCCATAGGAAAAGCATTTTTTGTTTTCCCAATAACTTTAGCGCCGGATGACAAATCTTCGCGAAATTTTCAAAACTAGTGGGGTGCTCCGGTCAGCTCCTGTCTTGAAAGTTTCGGGGTGATTCGCCAAGCGGGGGCCGAGAAAAAAGGGGGGTCCCAAAACGTGTTTTCTCCATGTTATTTTCCTTAGGAAACTTTAAACACGGCTACAGCTCGAACTGCTGAACGGAATTACACCAAATTTGGCAAAAAGGTAGCCATTGGTTCAGAAAGAGCCCTTTTTAGGTTGAGCCTAGAGTAGCGCGCAAGCGCTGCTTCTGGCGAAGCATTATGTAGGGGGTTTTCAAAGCTGACCAGACGCTCGTGCGTCGTGGCCTTTTTTGGGCGGTTACCCACGCGGCCGACATCTGTTTCCCATTATCGTGCCCAGACGCGGGCACGATAATTGGAAACACATGCCGGCCGTGCGGGCAAAAGGCCATGACGCACGAGCGTCTGGTCAGCTCAGCAGGCTGCCGCGCTCGCCCCCACTCCTCTCTTGTTTCTTCATTGCTCTTTTCAAGAGCGCTGCTTATGTTGCGCTGCCATATGCGCATCCCAGACCCCAATGCTAATCCTCCTTTTTGTTTACAACCGCCACTTTTGGACACACTGTAATTATTAAATACAATTGAAGAACCGATCTCTCGCGTTTCCTTAACAATGCCCCAAAGCTTTAGCCACATGCGAACATTCAAGTTTTCAAATGTTAAAAATTAAATAAAACATCTCCAACCCGCATTTAGGCATTAATGTTTAAAAATACGATGTACAATGTAGGTAAGCTTCGTCTTTGCTATTTAAATATGGCGACAAACTTATTCTTGCTGCAGCAGAGCCATTTTCTATGTCCATTATCGTCCTCTCCGCTCTGCTTTCAATCTCTTTGGTAGTTGAAGTGTTGCATGCCGGTATACTGGAGGAACCGATTAATGGAGGCATTTGCTGTTGTATTGCGAAGGGTTTCCAGATCGGCATATACCCTTTCACATCTTAGACGGTGGGCGGATTAAGCCATGCACATTTCGTTTTTTCATTTGTAGTGTTTTTGTGTAAGCTGTAGGATGTGTTAGCAGCTCCTTGGATGAACGTGCTTTATTTTCCAAATTGTTTTCAGTTCCATGGCTGAAACTGCTTTTATTTTCGGTTTGGGAAAAAAAGGTTGTTTTTTTATAATGTAGTGTTTATGTATTTATTGAAGCTGTTTGATGTTTTTGCAACTCCTCGGATGAAAGGGCTTTCTTTTGTGTTCAAAACGGATCGTGTTTTTCTCTTTCGAACAAATTGTTTTGTAATTGTGTATTTCAGCATGGAAGGGCCAGGGAGGTGCTGCAGGAGCCTCGTGACACTGTGCATCGCAGGCACTTGGGGCACGGTGTGCTAGGTTGCACTGCTGCCCTGCGTGTGCCTCGAATGCTTATCTCCTCTGTAGGGGTGACGATCAGCTGCAAAAGAAAGCTTCCCAATTACGTTATTATAAATAAACCACCTACCCTCGCTCATCTGTTCCGCTGTAAATGTATCAGCTACAACAGCCTGAAAGAGGCTTATGGTCCTACGCCTACAGGAACCAAAGAAAGACACACCAGCCAAAGCTTGCAGCCATCTAACCATAACGATATTTCAAGGACTACAACAGTCTAAATGTTTGCCCAGAATATTATCTAAAACAAGTCTTGCACCACACTTCTTTGTTGTCTTTGCACAAATTTAGGTCGTATTCCTACTGGAACCAAAGGAAGACAGACCAACCAAAGCTTGTGGCCACAACGATATTTCAAGGACCACACTGTCTAGATAGCCCAGAATATTATCCAAAACGAGGCTTGCACTGCACTTTTGTTGTCTTTTACACAGCGGCGTCACTAGGGTTGGTGTCACCCAGTGCGGTAACTCATGGTGTTCACTTTGGGTGACACCTTTCCCAAATGAGACTATTTAGTAAATAGTCTCATTTGGGAAAGGTGTCACCCCATGTGATGGTGTCACCCGGTGCGGTCCGCACCCCCCGCACCCCCTAGTGACGCCACTGCTTTTACACAAATCGCCTCCATGGTGTCTCTTTCATGACTTTGCGCAGTTAAGGATGGACGGAGTTTTGGAGTTCATGATCACATGCTAAATGTAGAAACTTTCCAGGGAAAATTTCCATTCTTCCGGATCTTTTCTTGTTTATAAGTTATTATATGTAAACAGGGATTCAGAAACAGCGTTTTTGAGCAGTTTTGTAGGTAGACTTTCATCTGTGCATCACATTTCTGTTCACGTTCTGTAGATGGAAAAGTTTAGAGAATGAAGCCTGCTACAACCCAACCTATTTACCCTTGTAGCGCAAACATTAACTGTCTCCCCAGCTGCCGTGGGCATTTGCATTTTAGAAAATGCAATCTCATTTCTTTTGCTCCTAATAGTGGCATGTTGAATGGCTGACGCTTTGTATAATGCAACCTGGGTGTTAAACTGCCATAACTGTCCATCAGTTTGCACAACACCATGAACCTATACGCTCAACTTAACATGATATGGTTGGCCAATCGCCGCGGGCCCCTCCACCTCACTCTGCGACGATCTGGTTTGCTTGTCTCCCATGACCCTTCTCTAAGCTGGTGTGCCTCCCCGCTTCCTTCCGCTTGCTGCCCACTTTTCTGCGTCCACCTGACCTTTCCCGTTATCCACTCTAATGCTTCGTTGTGTTTTAGTTGTTATTTAGTCAAACTTTGCTGGCTGTCTCACGATGCGCTCGTCCTTTTCATTTTGTTTTTGTAATATTGGGAGTCTCTCAATTGCAATGGGCTCCTTCTGTGATGGGTTCCTATGCCTTTTGACAACCTCGTTGTGTTGTCAGTTGTCCATATTATGAAGTATTTATGGCAGTTGAACTAGCTTAAAATACCTGAGGTGACCATATTTCTTCCTTTTCTGAGTCTTAATTTAATGTATAGACACCTATGTGTTTGTTACTATTATATTTAGATACAAATTGATAACGGAAGTGCTTCTTTCCTTTAGGAATGTGTCTGTTGTTCAGATCACTTAGGTTTTGGTCATTCAGCAATGAGTCTCCCTCAGATAAATAATATCTCCCAGTTGACTGGCTACATGTAAGCTTCATCTGGCTGTCAAACAAGCTCTAAAAGTCTCCTCCACAAATTAGAGCTTCACGCTGTCAAATTTGCCTACAGTCAACCAAGAACGTTGTACGAAAGGATCTTTCTCATGCATTGCTATGGGAATCTGCAAATGTTTTTCCAGGTCTTCGTACCAGCCCTGTCTTGCAACTTTCAAACAAGCATTGGCATAGCCAATAGGTCTCGCCTTTGGGACCTTATAAGTGTTTAGCCATGCAACAGTTGATGTTGTTGCACCAAGGATATTGTGCTGCATAACTAAATACTTATAAGGTCCCAAAAGCGAGACCTATTGGCTATGCCAATGCTTGTTTTAAATGGTGTAAATCCGTTCAGTAGTTGCTGAGAAAATCAAAAAATAAAAGTTTCGATATCTAGAGGCGCGGTGGATCCGCGCACCCTCCCGACCACGAGCTTTATTCTAATTGGCTGTCAACACTCCAAACCAGGAAGTGTTGGCAGCCATCTTGTGACTCAGTAGAACCGAGTCAAAAGAAAAGAGAAAAACAAACGTGAAAAACAAGAAAAGGGGGCAGGGTAGAAACACCCTTTTTCTTTTTTTAAAAATCAGCTGAATTGGCGCTGGGTGCGCAAATCCGGCCGAGAAAATTTTTAAAAAACGAAGCGCGGGCTCCCGCGCTTTGTTGTATTAAAGCCCCCGGGTGGGCCAGGACCCGGGGGCAGTGAAAAAAATGTGTGGGGGGGCCCCACACTATTATGTTATCAGTGATGTCACTGACCATGTCATGAATGATGTAATATGTGACGTCATCAGCAGTGCATTGCGGGGGCGCGAGTTATAGTTAGCTGAACTAACTATAACGGGGAAATTTATATGGTTTTGTACGAGTGAAATGTCCAACTAACTATAATGTCCCTGAAACCTATGGTTTTTTCAGTGAATATATATATATATATATATATATATATATATATATATATATATATACACATATATATATATCTCCAAGATCCAAGTAATTACGCTCTCTCAGGGCAGTCCAATTGCAAAGTTTTTATTACCAGTTACGCGTTTCGGGGAACACAGTCCCCTTGCTCACACACTGGGCAATCGGTAACACCACCACACTTATAATGAATAGACATAGTTAAGGGACAATCCACTTCCTTGGATGGGTAAATTACTGTGGTAAAAACGGCCTCCATTTTGTAACGGGTTACTTTACAATTCATACGGATACCATTTGCATATTCACATATGATAACTACATAATAGTGGTTGTATACAGCAGTGATGCTAACATTGTATGTTTATAGTGCTTGCTGATCATATGTATATAAAGCCCAATCTAATAGAACTGACAACGGACAATCCACTTTCTTAGATAAGAGAATTACTATGGGCAAAACGGCATCCATTTTGAAATGGGTTCCTACATTCAATAAAAGTACAAATTGCATAATTCTAAATTATTACTTCATAGTATTAATTGCATATGACATTGTACAAACATGTTAAATGTTTTTTGGAACCACATGTGAGAGTAGCACAATCTCAAGTCCAGGTTTACTAACTTTTCAGATGCACATACTTGTTCTGTTATAACATCCTGTCATATCAGACAGATGGAGGGTGTAATCGCTCTAGTAGCTAAAGCAACGTAATTCACTTGGTTACTTCCCTATTGGACATATGCATACAGTATACCATGGTAATCCTACAGTCAAAGATACTGGCAATTGTATCAAAGGTAATGCATAATTCCGGCGCCAAGTGGCACATTGGTCAGAAACCGTATCCAAGCAACTAGGGACTCCTAATCTATAAGGCATTATGTCAGGAATGTGCTGTATCCGTATGTCCAAACATACTCGAAGTAGAAGTATCCTCTATAAATATGAAAATCAAAGTAGGTGGTGTACCTGACGTCAACAACTGAATATATAAAGAACTCTTTCACTAACCGTGTATACAGTGCAAATATCAAAAAATCGTAAAATAATCAAGTGAAAATTGTGTCATAATATCATGTATTAAAAATCAAAAGAAATATTGTAAATTAGTTATCTTATCTTTAACCATATCGAGTGCTGATTCCTCAAGGTCTCGAAGAAAAGGGTAGGTGACCTCTACTGCTACATACAGGTAAATGTAGGTCCCTTCCTTTCCTCCTATAAATAAAGGAACAAAAATAAAAGTTAAAACTCTGAACCAGCACAAGGTAAAAAAGTCTTTTAAACACACGCAAGGAAGTAAAGATACAGTGTACAAGCACAGATTTCAGGCCTACAGCTGTGTCTGGGTTGTGATAGAAAGAGGCTAGAAAATGCTCAGGTGTCCCTACTCTTCCTGTAAGTGTATAATCAATTCCTCATCTTGATTGTGGCCCCATGGGCTTCTTGTCTGTAAATCGATTATGTGCCATGATTCACGTTTCCTTAGGAGGAGTGTACGTTTGCCCCTCTTTTTTTCACTTGAACCTGTTCAATGATAAAATATCTCAAAAGTGAGCTGTTGGAAAGATGAAATTCCTCAAAGTGGCGCGCAACTGGGTAGTGTTTATCTTTGTTATGTATAGCCCTTAGATGTTCTAGTATACGTTTTTTCGCTGCAAAAGTGGTGCTCCCTACATACCTCATCTTACAGGGGCATTCAAGCACGTAGACAACATAAGCAGTGCTACAGGTGAGAAATTGTTTTATGGTTTTAGTAACACTAGGTGTATCGTATGTTTTGACCATAAGGCTATACTTGCACGCTTTGCTGTGTCCACAGGGAAAAAATCCCTGTAGATTATGATGGTGTTCCCTCTGCTGTGTAGTGATGTCTCCTTGCATTAAAATGTCTCTAAGACTTCTGCCTTTTATGTATGTTATCATCGGGCGGTCTGGCAAGTCCTGCCCGATAACTGGATCACTTTTCAGGATCTTCCAGTTATCGTTTAGGATTTTTGCTACTTGTTTAGATTCCTCATTGTAGGTAAGAATAACTCTACTCACATTATTTTCCTTTGGTATGGGCTTTTCTTCGAGGGTGAGATCTCTGTTTATTTGTTGTACTTTTTTGATAGCTTTTTTGATCACCCAATTGGGATACCCCAGTTCTTTAAATCTTTTCTGCATCGTCTTACTTTCAACTTCAAATGCTTCATTAGTGCTGCAGTTTCTTTTTGCTCTATAGTTAGGAAATAGAATTTTTAAAAACTTAGAAATTCACACAAAAAAGCCAAGAGTTACAGGGATGTTATAGTTCGGCTCATATTTCACTCGTACAAAACCAGTGAAATTCAGCAGCTATAATCACCTGAGCTTACTAGAACTTACGCGCCTGCAATGCACTGCTTATGACCTCACATATTACAACACTAATGACATCTCAAATGACATCACTGATGACATCATCCACAGAATCACTCACTCACACACACAACCACTCACATACCCATTCACAGACTAATATAACTGCTCACACACCCACTCACTCATGCATAGAGCCACTCACACACCCATTCATTCACTCATACAGCCACTCAATAAGCACTCACCCATACAACTACTCACACATCCACTTAAACACCCATAGAACCACGAAAACAGGCACATACTAACCCGTACAGCTACTCATACCCTCACTTATTCCTCCATACAGCCACTCACTTACCATAAACCCACTCATTCACCCACTCACTCACCCACTCACTCACCAAAACTTCCACTCACACACCCAGTCATACAGACATACAGACACTCACACACCCACTGGTACACCCAAACAACCACTCAGACAGAGTCATCCATAAAGCTACTCACACACCTACTCACTCACCCATACAGACACTCACACACCCCTTCACTCGCCCATACAGATACCCACACACTCACTTACTCATACAAATACTAACACATACTCACTCACTTAAACAGTCATAGACAAGCACATTCTCACCCATACAGCCTCTTTCACACTCATTCACTCACACATACAGCTGCTTATATCCACCCACTTACCCTTTCTGCGTTTTTTAAAATGTTATTTTCCAACTATAATGAACCCTGTAACCTTTGGATTTTTTACTTAATTTCTAAGGTTTTTAAAATTTCATTTCCCAACTGTAACCTATAATCTTTGAGAGTGGGTGTGTGAGTGGTTGTATGGGTCTGTGAGTGGGTGTGGGGTGTGTGAGTGGTTTTGTGGGTGTGTGAGTGAGTGTCTGTATGGGTCGGTGAGTGTGTGGGTGACTGTTTGGGTCTGTGAGTAGATGTGAGAGTGGCAGAATGGGTGTGTGAGTGGGTTTCTGAGTGTCTGTATGGATGTATCAGTAGCTGTGTGAGTGACTGCATCATAACAGAACCTCACCTGCCCCTTAAAGCAGCAAGAGTCCACAGCTTTGCACAAAATGTCTACCCAACTGGAGTACTTGCTACTGGTTAATTAGCAAGTGCTACCTCGTTGGGTAAATGTCTAGTGCATATTCTACACTACAGCTGCATAATAGACCATGAGGAAATGTCTCAAGTAACCTTATGTGCATTTTGGCAATGTGGTTGTTTCTCATGCGTCTTCATCAAGAAAGCTGTGATAATATGAATCCTCGTATACAGAAGACGACAAGACAACAAAGAGGTAAATCTCTACCAAACAAGGGTACTTTCTCTTAAGTACATAAAGCAATTGCTTCTTTGTTTGGTGGAGATGTCCTCATATTCATAGGCATCAAGAAAACGTCGCCTAAATTGACGGGAAACGCATTGGGGGGGCTTTTGTTAAGTTGTCCATCATCCTGGCAAATGGCGGAAAAACATTTGCATACTACTAAGGTGGGCGGGGCCATATGGGCGAAGCTTCCAAGTGATTTGCACATTTGCGTACTCCTAGTAATGCAAAGGGAGAACCATGTACTCTGCTCTCACCAGGAGAGGCCAAGAAAGAACCCACTCATTAGAGTCACTACAGATTGCCTCCAATGGATCAATGATGCATTCACCTTTACCAAGGATTTCAGATTGTTTTTCACTGTGTAATTGCCAAGGAAACACAATTGCTTCACCTTCACCAAGCCCATGAAGTTAGGATCATTTGTCCTTTACCGAAATGGAGCTTCAGCCAGGGCACATTCTATGTTTATATTTGTAAGTGCTTCCCGTTAAGGTTTAATTTCTCTGAAATGAGCATCACTGCCAGAAGGAAACCTCACCTGCCCGTTTATCCAACAAGAGTCCGCAGCTTTGCACAAAATGTCTACACAACTGCAGTCGTTTCTACTGGTTGATTAATAAGTGCTAAAACACAAAAATGCGTGATGACCTCTTGAGGGGCATAGGGACCTGTATCCCTAGCATTAGTTATGTACTCCTACCTACCTACTGCTAGCGTCCCTAAGGAAAAAATGGCATTCCAAGAATTGGATAAGGTGGGCTCACTCATGTAATATGACATACTTCATCATAGGCCACCTCGTCCTACCCTGGTGACATAGTACTACCAAGGCGGACTCAACTTTAGGGGGGGCTGGTCCGAGGGAGTACTTAGAAATTCATTTTTTCTCTGGATAAAATACTTGGATTCGGTTAGTGTTTGAGAAAGCCTTAGTGTAAACCACAAAAGTATCTTTTATTCCGGTGGTACCCTAGGCTTAGATAAAAATACCATGGTAGTCTTAGAGGACCTTCATGGTTACTATGACCCTCACGTACCTCTGAGGTGCTGTGCCAACATGTTTCTGTCTTTTCAGTAAAGCCTAAAAGAGGTCTTTGGCATTTGTCAGGCCTGAAAATATGTAACCCTAGAACTTATTATTTCTAGTGAGGGATACAAGGGTAAATGTATTTTTATCTAAGCCTAAGGTACCACCAGAAAAAGGGATACTTTTGTGGTTTAACCTAAGGCTTTTTGAAACACTAACTGATCTAGAGAAAAAATGTATGTCTAAGAACTCCCTCAGGCCAGCTCCCTCTGAGGTTGATTCTGCCCTGGTAGCCCCAGGGAGGTGGTGGTCCCCAGGGCTCTTAGGAGCTTAGGAGGAGAGCACTGCGGCCCCCCTCCAATTAAAAGTTGAATCAGCCTGCCCCGGGTAGGTCATGGCTCAAACTAGCCTTGGGAGGGGGGGCTGCATGCACCCCCTTCCCATTATTTATAATTAAATTTGCCTCGGGTCCTGACCCACCTGGGGGCTAAGTTTTAAAGAAGCGCGGGGGACCAAGCTTCTTTTTTTTTTTTTTGCAGCAAATTTGCAAATCTTCACAGGTTTGTGGCAAAATTAAAAAACAAAATGCTTTTTGGCCCTGGTGGGGTTCCTGGAGGACCCCAGCACCAGGGCTAGGGGGTCAGGGTATTCCTACCCAGCCCCCTTTCTATATTTTTAGGGTTTGTATTGGAGGACTCTGATGAGGCTGAGTCCCAAAATGGCTGCCAACACTTCCTGGTTGAAGTGTGGGCAGCCAATCAGATCTCTGCACGAGATCATCAATCTTCACGAAGACCTTGTGACCTTAGTTATACAAATTTGGATTTTCTTTAATATTTCAAACTACTGAATGGATTAACACCAAACAACACAGGCATTTGCAATACAATAGGTCTCAATTTTTTTAAAGTTATAGCTGTTGGCGTTGAAAATTACAATGTTTTTTTACTTTTCTTTTTTATTTGCAGTGGAGTTATTATATTTGCATAGCACTATTGCCAATGGTATAAAAAGCAGAAGTAAAAACATTGTCATTTTCGACGCCAACAGTTCTAACTTTAACAAATGCGAGACCGATTGCATTGGAAATGCAATTGGTCTCGCATTTGTGGAGTTGGAGTTATTGGCATTATACATGCCATTATTTTTTTGCCTAGTCATGTTGCAGGGTGCAGTACCATATGTGGCCAAAAGAGGTCCCATGGGACCTCTTTTGCCACATATGGTACTGCACCCTGCAGCAGATATGGTAAATCCACCCTACGCATAATACATTGTATGCAAGACAGTACCACGAGTACATTCAAATAGCTATGTCCATATATACAATTAGTAGCTTTGAAATGTGACAAAAGAATTATTATATTAACTCCGGATTAGGTTGTACTCTGTGTGGAGCTGATGAAGGGAAATTTATAGAGGGTCTCATAGAAATGTGAGCTGTGCTAGTGAGTAAAGTAACCACTGCCAGTCTTGCTTAGTACCGAGCGTATGTCCAGCCTGAAGCCCTTTAAGAAAATAGTGCTCTGAGGCAGTAATTAAAACCTAGGGAGTAACAACACATGTTACATGGGGTGTCCCAATGGGAAGTTACAAGAAGAGACAAGGCGGTATTAAGGAGGGACTACTAAGCTTATTGACCAATGAAAAGCCACCATTTACAAAGGACAGGGACAGGAGCCACTTAATAAGATGGGTGGAAAGTGGGCAGGGCATTAGGCCCATTTCCTGAATACAGCATGTCTTGAAGAGACAGCACAAGTGCAGCCTAGGCAAAACCTAAAAAAGGGCTCTTTCGGGACCAAGAGCTACCTTTATGCCAAATTTGGGGTAATTCCGTCCAGCGGTTCAGGCTGCAGTAGTGTTCAAAATCCCTATGGTAATTTACACGGGAAACACACTTTTTTTGACCCTCCCCCCTTTTTCTCGGCTCCCGCTTGACGGATCATCACGAAACTTTCCATGCACAACAAGACCCAACTTGACACTATTTTGGGAAAAGTTTGTGAAGATTCATCAAATGTCACCAAACTTATAAGCAAGTCAAAAAACACTTTTCCTATGGAACCTAGGTCCTAACTATAACTACCTACTGACGATATATGTATTAGACAGTGGCTCCTGCCACTGTATATTTATGGCTGGGATGCACTTTACCCCGTAGATGGATTAGCCTGAAATTCAGCAATCTACTAGCTTAATCAGCTACGTTTCTGCATGCCTTGATTTGTAGTGATCTGCTCACGTGAAAAAAAGTTAAGGAGGAGGATACAAAAAAAATATTTTCCCATTTAACTCCCTTGCTCACGTCTACAAGTCAAACTGCTTAACAGATTTATATCAAAGTTAGCATGAAAGTAGAACTTTACTCAGAAGATGTGCTTTCACTGGTTTAGCATAAATCCATTCAGTAGTTTTTGAGATATTAGCATTTTAAACACTTACTATGCATGCTTTTAACGGTTAACACTTTTGCATATCTCTGCCGTCTGGGACATGAGTCTGGATTTTCAAAAAATAAAAAAATCTGATTGGACGAGGGAGCCTTTTCTGCTGTCATCCCTTTGGTATCTGGGCTACAAAAATTACTAGATGTTCCCACAATTCATGAATTATTCATTAGTTATTCATCCATGAATTATTTTATTTCTGTGTTTCATAGCCCGTGTAGTAGAGGAAGTTCGTACTCTTACAGGTTGCTCATGAATAATTTGATGTGATCTGTATATCATTTAGTATTTTGTTCTGTTATTAATTAGACAGCCATGTTATACAGAGCAGTCTCCAGTATGCATAGCGCCTGGAAGCTCGACGTCCACCAAGGAGATGTTTCAGATAGTGGAATTGACTGACACACTGTCATCTGACACACAGGGGTCCGGGTGGGGAACTGAGAGTTGGGTGAACAGGGCATCCACCAGTTCATGGCAGATGCCCTGTTACCACCCAACTCTTGCACTCCTTCTTGTAGGATGACAACACGCTGGTTGTGGTCAGACTGAGGTCTGCTTCAGTGCTTAATTTGAGCCGGTGGTTTCCGGTGCTTGACACCAGTGCTTACTTGTCAACACTGGCGTTTGTGACAGTCTGCCACATGATGGCACTATCTGTCTAAATTAGAGATTAGCACAGCAACAGTTGTTTATTAACTCAATATACATTAAATATTACTTTTATGTGCTGCCCAAGCCATTCTTATAGCATTGGCTGGCCTGGAATAGTCTGAATTGTCACACTTGCAGGAGCGTGATGGTTAGTAGTTGTGTTGGTACTGTCATTGGCAGCACTGGCAGGGACATGGATGGTGCCAGCAGTAGTGACCTCCTGACGAGAGCCCTGGCACTTGTACCTTAACATATTTAGCACTGGCCTGCTTCAGTTGCACGAATAACAATATGTGGTTAAGAGTATCTTTATTTTCACGCAGATGCCAAGAAGACAACATGGAAGAAACTGTTTGGCAGAGTCTGCATTATCTGTAAATGAAGTGGAAGACGATGGCCTACCAACGTCTACAGTGATCAGAGGTAGGTATGACATAGGTGAAAAGCCCAGGAGTAAAGCTATGCCTGCTGATCACGCGGCTGTGGTGTTGGACCTCCTGGCTCTGTGCCAAATAGACACACCTTTGGTAACTCGTTGATGCAGCCTCAGGGAAGAGAACGTACCAAACAGAAACAAGCATTGGCATAGCCAATAGGTCTCGCCTTTGGGACCTTATGAATGTTAGCTACTTACAGTATGTTTTTTTTGTAATTTTTCGTGTCGCATGTTACTCTTGTATAGCGTTTCATCTTAAAGAGCTAAGAATAATTGACAGTCAGTAAATAAAAAGCTCATAGACGCGTCAAGCTACGGTTGAGCGTCACACTATAGAACTCAGAGGTTTGCTTTACCTGTTCAAGCCACCCCCTTAATTACATAGGCCCGACATTTTATAAACCACCTTCCCCCTGGCCACTTTTTTTCAGCCGGTAAGGCCGTGCTTGTTAGTTTTGAGGAGTTACTGACACAAACCAAAGTGAAATGATGTACTTGGGGATTCGCATCTTCAGAGGTTCCGGAGTCCCTAGGACACCGGCTAATGCAGTCTGCAGGACTCGGAAATCTACCAGGATTTGGTTTGTGTTTTTTCTGGGAAAACGGGTTCCAAGGTGGTTGTTCAAACATAATGAGAGTACAGTGAGAGGGCAATGGGGGGAGGCAATGTGACTAGAGGAGTCCATTATACTGGCTTCATACTCATAATGCACACCGGACCCAGCTATTGAAATGAAATAATGTGTCACTTATAACGTGGGAGGTTTTGGTAGCCTGAAAAAAATTAACAAAAAGGGGAACCGCAAAAGCACGTCTACAGCGAAGGCGGACTGTTTTTTACATAACAATGGTGGAATAATTTCAGTACTGAATCCTGAACACCAAAGTTTCGATCAAATATGTAAATGAGCTAAGCCGAGTGACACACATTGTGAGCTTCAAATTAAAGCAGCCCTGCCTAATAAGTTAAAACAGGTTGATTTGTCGCGATGAAGGCGTGTTATTGCGATCGTATCTGTAAAATAACAGATCATAAATATAAACCAAGTAAAATATTAAGCCACATGTATATCACACAAACAATTACAACGCGAATCTTAGCTGGGTGCTTTGTTAATTGTGTTTGTCTTTCCCTAATTGCTCTTTAGGTGCGAGTGTATAATTTAGCAGTGTTGTGTCGGTGAATATACTCAGAAGTCTTCTGTGACATGCAGTTAGCCTGCAGCCTGTCCCTGCACACTGGGACAACTTTTAGATGCCAATGCCATTCATTGTGCAGTCCTTCTGCTATGAAGCGGTTGTCTAGCCTAAGAGGCGTGTGGTTGTGTTTTGCACCCTGTCTACACCCTGACTGTACTCACCCTGGCTATGTAGTGTGTGTGTAGCACAAGCTGCATTCGTTATGTGAATTTGCAGCATATTTGGCAAGCAATGACTGCGCAATCCAGCTTTACCATATAGTAATCGCATAGCCAGGGTAAGAGAGGAAACATGTAGGCTTGCTCTTGTACAGTGTGTGTAGTATGTGCATGCAGTATGTGCATGCATGATGATAACACTTATATTACGCGCTCCTATGTAAAGCATTTTAGGTGCCATGTAGAGTGAACCAAGCCTATATCAGGTAGTAATTGTGTAACTTTAGGGGGACCGGGTGTCCCGAATTTGTCGGAACACACCTGATTTTCTTACAGCTGTCACTGCAGATTTTGACAAATTTAGCTCATGTCTTGTTTTTTTAGAGAGGATCGACTGCAAACGGAGGGAGGTTGTTTTCTAGGCGCTCAAAGTCAGGACGAATTCGCAGCTCTTATCAAAACACAACTGAATTAACAGCAATGAGGCTGGGTTTAAAAGTTGCTTTTAATTTTGTTCATTAGTGCCTCGTTGTCTGTGTTTCTGTGTTGACGCGCACTGCCATTTAAGTAATTTTCTGCCCCATGACTGATTTAAAAGCGTAGTCCTTCTTCTCTGTCACCTAAAATGCCCCCGGTTTCGGTTTTCAAAATCTGGTCGCCCAAAGTAACATGAGAGGGCAGTTGCTTGTTATAAAGTAGCGACTGAGCAGCTGGGGATGCCATACATAGTGTGTATAGACGGAGGCTCAAACACCCTGTGATTTTGGGCAAATCACTTTACCCCCGTGCCTAAAATGAATGTGGCAGTCTGTAACGCAACTGGTGCTCGTGTAAAGCACTCCGATACCTTCGGTCGAGTTCGCGCTTATGTAAAACTACAAAAATAAATGTGTACAGAATCACAATGTGGGTGGCGCTTTGTCTCGATAATTCCACTGATGCACACTGGCGGGGGTGCTGACAAAAGCATGAAAGGCAGCAACGGGCAGTAGGTGGTGTAGGTACGGCGAGGGAGCTGAAAGAAAACAAACAAGCGCTAATAGACAAGAGCGGCCCCGCGACCGCGAAAGTTAAAGCGACGCGGGGCCATGCGCTAACAGTTGTCTATTGCCACCCATGCACGTTTGGCGTTTACCTTACGGGAGCGAGCAGCGGCAGGCGCGATAATTGCTAACAGATGGCGCCGCTGCTCGCTCCCACAAGGGAAATGCCAAACGTGCACGAGTGGCAATACAAACCAATGGAAAACATGCACGCGTTTAGGCAAAAGTCCTGAGCGATGGCTAAAGGTCCCCTCCTAAGCAGCGCTTGCGCGCTGCGTAGGTGAGACCTAAAAATGTGCACACACTGGAATTATGTGCTTTGACCTCCATTACTCTAAAAGGCCAACGGAACAACAAAAAGGAGAAACTAACAGGCCACAACCGCCATGGTTAAGCCTAGTAGCTCTTGTGTGCCCCGTGGCCCACTGAAAGATTCTGACAGCAACCTCAGTATGAGGAAAAATAGTAAGGGTCTACACTTATATTTTGCCCTTTGCATGCAGCTCCTCAATGGTGCTTCTTAACTCACTGAGCTATATTACAAGAATTATATTACCTGTGACCTGCAGGTAACACAAGGCTCTTTGCAGCTAAAGCAGTAACCCACTGAGTTGTCTATATAATACAAATCTGTGACCTGTGACCATTGTTCCATGCGCGCGTGGGGGCGCGCGCACACTGCCTTGCCCCAGTGCGCGCACACACTCTAACAAAGCACGCACTTCAATGCTCCATCTGAGACCAAGAGACATTCATGAGCGGCGCGAAAAAATGGTCAGTTTCTTAGAGCTCAGGTGCAGTGGCAGCGAATTTTCAGTGCCAGGTGGAGAAGCAGAATGCATGTGAAAGGCAGAGTCTTCCTTTTGTAGGCACATGTTTTGTCACTGTGGATGACAAAAATCAGAGCAGGCAGCTGTTACACGCTGCTTGGACTCTTAGTGCCTGGTGGGTGTCCTGCCAGAATTTTACAGCAGCATCTGGGAGACGATTCAGGAACGGATGTATAGTTGTCAGTGGCACTGACAAAACTTATAACGTGTCTGTTGTTAAGCACTGGAAAAAAACTGCCCAAAGTTTACGGTATGTAAAATTGTGCAAAATAAAATGTGAGTTCTGGCTGTCACCAAAACCCAATCGCGTCTTTTAAGCAGACCCAAAGCAGCTCTGATGGCAGAAACAGATACTAATCTAGTGACTGAATTGTACAGCATGAAACTAGAAAATCCCTGCTTGGAAAATTGTGTGATCCTTAGCAAACACATTATTTCGAAGCAAATCCTTTTTTTTCTTATCACATATTAGGGCACCTTTGAATACTTAAGTTTGGGATGTACACTGTACAAAACACTTCTCTGGTGTTTGATTTAGTAGCTTATAAAATTGCTCCATCGATGATAAGAATCTAGGTCATGCACTCTGTATGCATGACAACTGCTGTGCCTCTATTCACTTATCACATTGTCATCAGGGCTGGGGTATTAATGTTTCTGAGTTCATGTTTAAAAATTCCCAATCACCATTTAACAAAAATACATTTCAAATAAACTGGTGTGCTAAAGTGAAACGCTTCTGCTTGTTAAAAATATACACTTGCCTGAATCTTGAAGACAACTTATATTATAAGGTGACATTTGTTGCGCTATTTAGATGTCAAATATTTTCAGAGCTCGGCTTGTACACAGGCTGTTAGTGCCTGAGCCGACCCTTGGCTCAGCTCTCCCTGTTAAATGTGTTGTTCGTCCACCTCTACCCACTCTCGGCTATGTGGTCAGCTGCAGAGAACTGTTTATGTGTGCTCTCTCCCCTCCCATGGCACAGAGCGTCATCTCCTCAGTCTATTTTATGTCTCAAGTGTGCTGCCAGCGAAAGGAGAAATCATACCTGTCACAGTGGCTTTAAGTGGGATGAAAAAAACACAGGGAGTCTCTAAAAGGGGCATGGGAAACAGAAGTGTAACTGTTACTAAGTTTGTTGAAAGTCTAGTCACTAGTGCAATACCCCGTCACCTGTAAAAACTGCATTTTAATTTACTTTCACCCTAATGCTGTTTAAGGCATTTTGTATCTCCTACACACACTTTTGCATATAATGCCAGTTACAATGGCACCATTGACCTGTGCGCTCTGCAGAGGGGCCAATAGTTGGATGCACAGTATTTAGGACAACATTTGGACCCACTGACATGCATTGTGTCGAATCTCATTCTTCCATCAGCCTCAACTACTGAGCTCTGCATTGTGGCCCATTATGAGGGCCCACCTACAACCTGAGCCTGCACTGGTGCAAAAATCCGAGTGTATCTAAAAATATCAGAGCATTAAAAAATGCTGGCTTCCTGTGCCACAACTAACATACAATGACTTGGCCGGTCCATATTATTGCAATGTTCTTCCACCGTCTACTTTCCATTAGGGGGCAATGCATTCTGTGTATGTAACAAGTAAAAGAATAAATTATGTTTATGAGATCAGACGACAAAGTTAAATGTGACATAATTAACACTGTATATTTGAAGTTGGGTGCTAGCATCCTCATTTCTTTCTATTCGTATTTATCAACCAACCCCAAAAAGATGATGATTACCGGAACCCAACAAATTCATCCATTGTAATGTTGTGTATAAAATGATACACTTAAAATAACTATCTGCGCATGGCATAGCCCATTTTATTTTACCCCTTTCTGTCTTCTTGTAGGATTCCACCCCACTATCAAGTCACAAGTAGAGGCTGTGCCTTATACAGATTGTATATTAGGGACACACAATTTTTAGCTTCAATAATTCCAACCAAAAGCTCTCAATAATGCCATAGTCTGAGGCAAACTCGACTTTTGACAGCCCAAATCAAGCAGTTTTCAAATTGCTCAGCAATCACAGACACGTTTTGCCCTACTCGAGACTCACCAGTGTGGTGCCAAAAATTCTTTCACCTGCGATCCCAGCTTTCTGGTGGATCAGCAGATAGAAATGCCACTGAAGAGAGTGGCATAGTGGGTCTGTCCAGGAGTGTGGGGACACTTATGGTGCTGCTGGACAGATTTTTAAAGAAAGTAGATAATGTGGGGTTCAAGATCCACAGACCTAGCACCCGTGGAGGTCCTGGATTCCATGAAGGAGGAGATCCTGGGAAGAGGGGTGGAAGGAGACAAGACGCGCGGGGAGCAAGGTCTGAAGGAGAAAGTGAAGTGAAAGAAAAAAACACAGACCCCATGCCAAGACCCTGTACTCCTGCCTGTTCATGAGCAACCTGATCATGATCCAGAACTCCTCAGAAAAGACGTCCAAGCTCTTCAGGTAAGGTGACAGCCTCCTTCTCCATTATTGCTTTATGACTTGCTCGCCATCAGGATCGCTTTGATGATGCTTTCTTATTGCATACTCTAGAATTAATGCTACCACCCCAACCACCTCTTCTAGGGCCATACAGGCTGCATTAACCAGCTCTTAGCCTTCCAGGTCATTATCAACAGGGCACCACTTTACCGTCAAAGGTACAACCTTGTGAGTCCTGTCCATTTTTTAAACCTGGGGTTTAGGTGCCACTAGAGTAAACAATTAATGTCATGATGGAGTGTATCTACATTGCAAAACTATCTCACGTCCCCATTAAATGTAGCTGTATGTGTAAAATTCACCAGTCTTCTCTGTTTTTGTAAGCAAAGGTTTGGAGTGGTGTTTGCCACAGATTTATGTAACTGAGCGCAGCGCTCACATGCATGATCAGTTACTTGGTGCACATAGCCTTGTCTGCAGCGCACAGAGATTTTACACTGCTGCACAGAGAGGGAAGAAATTAGGGGGAACATTGCCTGTGACACATTGTGCTTTTCAGCAGGCACTTTAATTATTTGTGCTATTTTAAGATGAGTAAAACCTGTGACTAGACTGCGCACAGATTTATCCAGCAAATGCATTAACTACCAAGTAGGAACTTCCATTTCAGGGGCTTGCAGCAGTTTTGGTGCCCCTTTAGAACTTCTCATTGCTCAATTAGGGATAATTTCAGATATTTGTCACTCTACATGGACATCATTGTTTGGTTTTACTCACAAGAAAGAGCCACTGTAAGGGACTGATTACAAGCTGAGGCGTTATTTATTGCCCCATATAAATAACGATTCTACGGGGTATCTTATTTATTGGGTGCAATAAATAAAACCTAATATGAGTTTATGGGGAATAACATGCAGATTTTGGTGTTTAACGCACCAAAATCTGCCTAATACGGTAAATACCTTTTATTTTCCCCTGATATATTTGGCAGGTTTGACCTGCCCAAATGCACAATGCGTTAAATAAAAACAAACTCGTAATTTCTTCCCATGCGTAATTGGGGATTTTCTGAAGGGACGGAATTAACCGCCTAACTTCAAATCAGACCCTAAATTAGACATTTGGCGGTAGAATGACACTCATGCCTACACAAAAACAATGGAAATGTCACAAATACATAATCCATACATACATGCCAATAGTCCCGTTTCAGGCAGGATACTCCCGTCTGAAAGTGCCTCTGCTTCAATAGAAGTCAATCATAGGAGAAATACATTCTCCTGATTATGTTTTTTTAAATCTCTTTTTCCTCTTCTTAAATGTTGCCATGTATGATAATCTGAAACCCTGATAGCAATGGCTGTGTAAGTAAAGAATCAAGCAGAATACAAGCGCAGTCCTGCCAAGTATCACGCATCAGGTGTGACACTAACGCATTTCAGTGTGGTGCTCCGCATCACCGCACTGAAATGCATTGTCACGCATAATGCCGTAGTCTCAGCTGTCACAGAAAAGCACACTACAAACAGTAGTAGCTGCGCGCTCCAGTGCCTGCGCTGGCTGCTCCCACAGGCTTCGGGCAGTTCCAGCAGCTGAGCAGGCTCTCTTAGCCTCACAGTGGCAGTCAGTGAGTGCTGCTACAATGTATCTATCTGATTTTCGCAGCGCCGCGGGGGCTGAGTGACAGTGTCAGACTGGCCGTAGCGCCGCCAGGATATGACGTCACACGTCCTGCTAACATCGCGCGAAGTTTTGATGAGGCCTCTGCTGCTAACTGGCTCTTCGTCATCTTGCACAGCCTGACTGTTTTGCGGGCCTGGCCGCGCTCGCTCACACCACACTGCTGTTCGCACCTCATACCTGAGTGTCCTGCCCTGCCGCGCCAAGCCCCCACGCTGGTACTAAATTATTGGCAATGCCGCCCGCCGGCAATTTTATTTCAGAGCAGCCTGGGCCAGCCAACTCGAGGGCACTGGGTGAGGGAGAGGGTCCTGCTGCATCATGCAGTCAGGATACGCCTGTCCGATGAGAGGGCCGGTCCTCACCGGTATAATAGAGAGTCACGCCAGGCCGGCTCAGTAAGCATGGGGGCAGAGGAAGAACAGAACAAGCCGAGAGGATTCACACATTTTCCGTTTTCCCCCGAAGGCTGGTGTGGCAGCTTCTCTCTCTCTACGGGAGGGGAGGGTCGGTGCACGGACAAAGGATCGAGGAGACGCAGCTACTGCTGCTCGTCTCTAACTCTCTACTCTGCAGAGACACATACTTACCAAATTAATTGCTCATGGGAACGAAGGCTTTCTTATGCAAAAGAAACTAGCGCCAAAGCTACTTTTTGTAGATGTTCCCGGGCCTTGTCAGTCCTCCTTCGGTTGTCCCAGGCTGTGACAGGATGTTTCATTTCCTGCCTGCCAGCCGGGCCCCAAGGTACCGAGGAATTAATTGCGGTTCCTCTGCACGATCTCCGCTGTGACACGCAGGCAGCTTCTCTCAGTGGATCATTCTGACTATCAAGAGACCACACCAGGTAAGTCAGATATTAATTTAATAATTATCCGCTGCTGAAATTCAAAATGTTTATTAAGAGAATGGGGAGGGGGGCTCCAGCATAGCGCTTTGTAAATGGGTACACTAAAGTTGTCTGTTTGTGCTGTAAATGCAGGCCATCTCCGAGTTTTGTCTGCACTAATAAATCATCAAAACTGCTTGTTTAGTTAAAGGGTTTAATATCCTTGCTTGACATTGGTACTACAAGCAGCAGCCTTTATTTTCCCACCACTGTGAGACTTGCGTAGTCAGAGTTAAGGCAGATGATTAATATCCCCGCTGGAGAGCTGTCAGAGTTTTGTCTCATGGCTGTTTTCACTCACTATTAAGTAGAGCAGAGAGTTTATATGCAAACTGCAAAGAAAGTCTACCAGCATATTGTACTGTAATGAACTGTATTATATGTAGATAGCTCAGTGGGTTGCTGCTTTTGTCACAGAGAACCCTTTGATTTTTGTGGTTCAGCCACACCTGAAGCTGAGGTTGGGGTGGAGGGTGCTGATTATGTAAAAAATAAATAATTGCTTTAAAAGCACCTGCTACTGAGTTCGACTTTCTTATTTCTCAAATCAGTGTGATTTATGAAATTTGTCTGTTTTCATGGACTTCATTGCATGATTTGGCCACAAGAAAGTGTAGCTCTAACTGTCATGCATTTAGTTGTTAAATGTCTTTCGTAAATCCACTGAATCTATTAAAATGTCACACATAAGCAATCTGAAACATTAGCAGCTATGCACAAATGAGTGCAATTTCTATATGATTCCCTCGTCTTTACTGCTTGATTTTGCTAGCGAGAAAGTGTCACTCATAGTCGTTGAAATGTCACTCATTATTACACTGAAATTATGAAAATGTCACTCATAGCAAACTGAAAGCTTGGCAGCTATGCAAGCGACTGTGCTCTTAATGGAATTTAAACTTTCTATGTAAAGTTAGGTAATTTTGTATTTCCAGTTCTAATTTTCAGATATATGTTAGAACCTGTTTAAGAGCAACAGCCTTCCTACATTGTGCCACTAGCTCACAATAATGCCCTTTTCAATCTCATGTTCGAAAGGAGTTTAAAACCATACAAACACACCAATCCAAGATGGCGTCCAAAGTCAACCTCCCCCCTCCTCCACCCCCAAGCCCAAGGCTGGTTCACCGCAAGCTTCCACTTGGCGGCCATATTAAAATGTTAATTATAAAACTACACCACAGCGAAAGAAAACTGTTCAAAGAAGATGGACTGCAGTACGAGTTCTTTATTTTAAAAATGAGAGACGTAGAGGTTTTTAAGTAATAGCGTCCCAAAAATTATTTAAGATATTAGAAAAACAAATATACCTTCATAGGTATTTTGTGAAACGCAGTGCCTTTACCGAGCTTCATTAGGTTCCTTTGATAGCGAACTTGGCTTAGGACCCAGTACAGGCAACAACAAACATCTTGTTGTTTGTGACTGGCTCGTGTCCTTCGTCTTTGTTTTGTGCTCCGGAGGTTGAAAGATGGCGGCGCTCGGGAAGGTCCTTGCTGTTTCCCAGGTGAGTCTTTGAGGGGTGCGGGGAGACAGGGGAGCTGGAGGGGGGTAACGGTAGAGTAGAGAGAGAGCGCCTGAGAGCCCCAGTGTTAAAGAGACGGAGAAGGATAACGGAAGGAACCTTCGCTAGACCATCCTGTTGTTCACCTGTGCTTTTGCCTCTGGGGTCCCTAGCCTGCACTCCTGACCTGGGTGACCCGCAGCACTAGCCTCGATGGCTCTTGTCCTTGCCCTGCCTGGCTGTAACACAGGCCTGTAATTATCCTCTAGAAATATTTTATAATTTCACGTTGAGTCCTGTGCCGGAATGCAATGCATTCTGGAAGCTGTAGTCTTCGATTATCTTCAGTTGAACCCGACTAAAACACTCGAGGAGCGCGATCTTGTAAAACAAAAATCAGATTATAACATGGAGAGAATTGTTCTTGAAGCCAATCCCAGATTATGACCACCCACACCCCCACCCTTCTAGTCCACGTCTCAAACACAGCTATTGTAATGTGCCTCTGCTGTCCACGCTCTCCATGTGCATCTTAGTCTCTCCCAACCTGTTCTCCCAACCTGTGCCTTGGGGGCCAAACAACTGCAGCAGCGAGCAGTGTGTAATCAGCAACTTTGGGTGTGGCACTGCCAGATCTCCCTTGTTCTTTACGTACGTGCTACTGGCATACGTGTGTCATGGCTGGTTAGAGGTTTGAATGATCATATCTAGGTGTGCTTACTGCTGTATTGAATATAGCATACAGGTAACATGCCCTGCTTCCAGTAAGTTTTATGGTGTTCAGAATTTTTTGAAGGGCTCTTATGTGCCTGCAGGTGACAAAATTCTATCTTGGTAAATATTTTAGTGGGCTTTTCCAGTGCTTCTGCCATTCCCTCTGCTCACCTCCACCCTCCGTTCTACTGCTCATTGCCGGCCCTTCCCCTCCACTTAGGGTGGCCAACTTTCTATTATCACTTAAAAGGACACCTTACATACAGGAAGACACTAGAAGCTATTTGTTGGGGAGCAGGAGCACAATGAGTCGTGTAACACATTTTTAGGTCTCGCTGCCTCTACGAGGCATCAAGTAATCTCTATGTGTTGGCAAGCGGCCGGTAGTTTCTCCTGCCGCTTGCCATTTGCTGAATGTTGCCATAGCTCCTGTTAGCTGGCTTTTTAGTGGCTGTTGATGTCAAACTGACTTCCGTGTAGTCCGGAAGCAGCGTGTTATATCTAGGTTTCTACCTTACATCTTCCCTGTTTCTCTGCCTCTGCTGTTCAGCCAGTGAGAGTAGAATGTTAGTGTGAATGTGATGTCATTGGAATGTTGGGTATGCTGTGAGTGGGACTGTCAGTTGGATCCTGGGCTGAGCGGCAGAGAAGCTGCTCCTGGTGGGGCTTTATTACATCTATACTGGAAAACCTATCTGAACATCTAAGATCAATAAACTTATCTTCTGTAACCTAACCAAGACTACTGGAACTACTTACCTACGATATAACATAAATTGGCGACGAGTTGGATTCAAAACCATGCGTGAGGACTTACTTCAAGCTTGAAAAGGTACTTTTATACAAGATTTTACTTAAAAAAGAACTTACCTAAGGATCTTACGCCCTCCCGCCCCACCAGTGTCCATATTCACCGGACAGCCCATAGACAAGGCGTAAATTTCCTGCTACCTGCTTCTTCCTGCCTGATTTCTACTGCCTGCTTCTTACTGGGCATGTTTCCTGCTACATGTCTTTCCAACCTGATTCCTGCTACTTTAAAATTTCTACCATTGTGTGGATCCGGCATCTTCAAAGATTGGCACTATATCTAAGAACCCATTTTACAGGACGCATGTTTCCTGCTACATCTTCTTCCTGCCTGATTCCTGCTGCCTTTGTCTGCCAAATACTGCCTGTACCTCATCCTGTGTACCTACTCTTTCTACATGGGAAACACTAACGTTGCACCCAGCAAGCAATTTGAGCAAGCGCCATCCATACAAACTGCCGATGTACCCTGGCTCTACATCAGAGGTGTAGGAGGAGCACTTCCCAAACACGTTGTGTATTTTGGGATGCTTTCGTGGAACCAGTGACTAGCATCAACTATGCCAAGAATCAACTTTGGACACCCCAGAGACTGAGCTTTGCTTACTCGCTGACACTTTACATGGATCCTGTTTGGTGGCAAGTATTGTGAACATTTTGAGGTAAATCATAATTGATTTAATTATGGGCCTCGGTTTCCCCTCTACATTTGGCAGTTCAACCGTCCTGTCGTGGTTTGAAAAACAACGCGCGCCATGCTCAGCACGCGCTCTTACCTTCTCGTGGATCCTCTGATCTTCAGTGACGCTTTCGAATCCTTCTCCGTCTCAGCGTTACCGTGCAGCAATTTTGGGTGCACGCACTTGCCTACAACCACCCAGCGCTGCGTCACCGAACGTGCCGCCATCTTGCGGTTGGACTCATCAAGCTGTTCTCAGCATATGAAGTGTCTCGCAGGATTCAACGTACTTCAGCATCTTGCCAACCACGTTTTTCTTTTCTTGCGTGCCAATAAAGTATTTCAAGCGTTGATGTCATGCAGCACCTGGGCTTTGCTGACAGTTTCCCTCTCCTGGCCTTGCTGTCTTGTGCACCTCCGCAGTGCGCTTCAGTTACACTGCCTCCGTACTTCTCGTCTGAGAAACTGAATTTTCAAGGGATCCATCATTTATTTGGAGCTGTCACTTTGCCTTACATTCTACATGCCGGAGCAATTGTATTTATTTAGATGTGACATATCTCAAGGAGTGAAGTCACTCTTCTTCATTTTTACCTTACAGCGCTTACTGCCAGCGTCCTCTATAGGGTAATCTTCAACCAAGGTACTGTTTTCTTATCGCTACATCTTCTTTAAGCCCAGCATGTTTTCTTACGGACCACGGTGACTACTTTATTTGTTTTAGTTCATTGTTTTGAGACTTATACCAACTTTATCATTTTTATTTCTGTAACTAATACTGTGCTACATTTCTTTAATGTACTGCCATATTGCCTATTCCATGTTCATTTTCTCATCTTTGGCTCCCATTACTACGGTGCTCTATTATTATGCATTTTTATGTTTCTACGTATACCTACATTGATTTTTTGCTATGTTACCATGCTAAAGTTTACTTATTTACCTGTATTGATTTATTCTTGGATGTACCTTTGATCATATTACTTTATACATGCTACTGTGTTAGTAATGTATTTGTTGCATGGCATGCAGGTTCTTACGTTTTGCAGTCTGTACTTGGTTATGGAGCATTTTTCTTGTTCCTTTGATTCTTTACATGATTTTTACTTACGGTGCATTTGTTATATTGTGCGCAAGTTTTCATACGTGGTCTAACTTGAGGTGTGACTGAATTTTATTTGCTGTGTAGTTCAGTTCACCCAGATCGCACTTTCCCTGGAGCATTTTTCTTTTCCTCTGATTCTTTACATGATTTTGTTTTATTGTGCGCAGGTTTTCATATGTGGTCTAACTTGAGGTGTGACTGTACTTTTAATTTTTATGTTGTGCAGCTCTCCCTGATCGCATTTTCTTTGCACTTTCATGCGTGGTCTAACTTGAGGTGTGACTGTACTTTTGCTTTATATGTTGTGCAGCTCTCCCAGATCGCATTTTCCTTGCACTTTCATGCATGGTCTAACTTGAGGTGTGACTGTACTTTTGATTTACGTGTGGTGCAGCTCACCCAGATCGCATTTTCCTTGCATTTACTGCTTGGGGATTCACTATTTTGTGTTTTCACCTCTGCTTGATTTCTGGTAGGGTGTAAGTCACCCGTTATTTACTTATGATTGCTTTCTGTTTGGGTGTTTTTCTCTTCCTGCTTTTGGAATTCACCTTTGCTTGCTTTCTGTTTTGGGTGCTGGTCACCTTTTGCTTACATTTGTTCTTGTCGTTTTCCTTCTTCCTGCTGTGTTCAGTGTTTCCATCCTCCTCGCCAGTCTGGCCAGTTGGTGTGGTTGTGGTGGTTACATTGGTGCACTATTTCTTTGTTAATTTTTCGTGGTATACCTCTTTCTTGTTCATGTATGTACGTTCTTTTACTATTTCCTTCCTTTTGAAACTTCTTGCTTCAATTTTTTGCTCTGCTAAGGAAGGAGATGTGTGTCTTTTCTAGTTTTCAATTTCCTTTACTCTATCTTCGTGTTTACTCATTGCATTACCGTTTACATTTCGCAATTTCTTTTCCTTATTGCTTCCTTTTACATCACCTTTCTACTTGCTTATTTTAGCATGTTTTTCATAACTTATGTGCAATTTGCTATACTTCTTCTGGCAAGTTTCTTCAGTATTACTGTGATGTTACTGCAATGTTACTATTTATATTTGCTTTCTCTTTGTTCATTTTATAAAGAGGGAAGGTGTGTTATATCTAGGTTTCTACCTTACATCTTCCCTGTTTCTCTGCCTCTGCTGTTCAGCCAGTGAGAGTAGAATGTTAGTGTGAATGTGATGTCATTGGAATGTTGGGTATGCTGTGAGTGGGACTGTCAGTTGGATCCTGGGCTGAGCGGCAGAGAAGCTGCTCCTGGTGGGGCTTTATTACATCTATACTGGAAAACCTATCTGAACATCTAAGATCAATAAACTTATCTTCTGTAACCTAACCAAGACTACTGGAACTACTTACCTACGATATAACACAGCGGTTACTAACTACAGTTTTCGTCCGCTTTTGGCTGGGTGTTAGCACTCTTTCTTTGTCTCGCGCATGTCTGCCTGACGTAAACATGGCATCGCTTCAAGGCGCATGCGCAAGGCTGCAGCAGGAGCCGCTGTGTGCGAGAGGCGGCTCGATCGGCGGCTGTAAGCGAGTGTCGGCAAACCATACTGAAGAGTGTCGATGGAAGTATGCTCTTGGAATGGCTCGCTGTATTTGGGGGAACAATATTACCTGAAACGGTGAGTTGCCTGACGCGCTGGACTCTTCTCGGCTCTGAACTCTTGTTGGTTCCTTTCGTGAGAGTTTGCCAAGCTGTGCTAGTCCACGCGCGTGACTTGCTGCTTGCACTCACCATGGCTTTGACTGGCCACTTGGGAGTCCTGCGTGCTTGGAGCAGCTGCCACTGCCCTTGCCTTTAGCGTGTAATCCACTGCCCACGCTCACCATGGCCGTAAGAGTTCGATCGCGTTAGGAGCATGGGCATGTGTTGAAAGAGCATCTACGTCTGTATGTTGGAGACGGAGTGCATTGGTACAATGAACTGTAGCAATCCGTGTCCTGTTCTATTGCAGTGTTTTGTTGTTTGTGGTGTGTTTGGGACGCAGTGCACAGGCAAGACGGATTGCATTATTGAGGGCCCGGGAGCGCAAGAATACAGTCCGTGTTTTACTTAAATATGGTGATTTGCTAACCATGGCCTCTGCGGCAGTTTATGGTAGAATAATTTGCTTGGACAGCGTGTTTGGAGCCAATAAAGCTTTCTTCAAAAACTTCTGACACGGCCTCTTGTTGTCGTATTAGGGCATTACAATACAGTTTTACTTCGCGGAAAGGTTTGACTTCTGAAGGAGTCACAATACGCCCCCTCCGTGTGTAAATCTCTGACGTGGCATAGTGGGATAGGTCTTTATCTCACTTTGGGAGACACCCCTACTTGCGTCAGTGTGTGACGGTGTTTATGGAGATTGGCTTAAATACTTTCAAATTTGAATGGACGCGGTACGCGAATTGGGAGACTAACTTCCCACACCGCTGTTGGCGTCTCTCGGCATCTTGTTGTGAGGATATTGGCAGATACAAGTAAGTCTTGGGGCTGGTTTTCTTTCTGTTGGTCATACTATTTTTCACCGTTTTCTTTTGGTATGGATGTGAATTTAGCAGAACATGGTGTGTTCCGTTGAGGGTCTGTTGATTGAGGTATTATCTGTACGGCGGGAATATTCTTCCGGAGTACAGACCTGCGGTCTGCATGACTTGTACAATGTATTACGAGAAGAGTGCTAACTGGGCCAATAGTTTTGTGAAGCACTGCTCGTGACATAGGAGTCGTTTGAAAATGAGGCATGCCTCCAAGGTACATGGGGAATTTAAAAGGGCACACAGCGATATGACACTCATTTGTCTGACTCTATCGGATATAATGAACTAGACCTTACTTAATAAACATTTGATCTTCACCAGATATGAATCAAGCAACTGTTTTTCACCGGATATAATGAACTAGACTTTGTTTTTAAAGCAAACATCAGGTGAAAATATGGCAGCGTATTACATTTGCGGGTCTAAGGATTGCTCAGACGGAAGGGGGCCATCCATACTTGCTTAGTTAAGCAAGCCAATCAGCTGTCATTTAGAGTTATTGAGGGATGCCGGGCAGCACGTGTCTTTTTTCTAGTTTGTGAATTCCCTTTCTGCTTTTTTTTATTTTTTTTATGTCACCTTTTATTTTCCTTTCTCCTCCTGTTCAACTGGCTTGTTTTATTTGCCAAAGCACTGGGCCTGAAAGGGCCACGCCTCGGCTCTGCAGCTCCAGGGTTGGCAGTGTAGGGGTTGGGTATGCAGTCACCGAACTACAAAGGGCTGTGCCTATGGTATGTACTACCATTGCACAGATCCACTCCAGCCCACAAATCGCTTCCACACCCAAACCTGCACATATGCTCGCTTACTCCATTTAAACTACACGCCACGCGTGTTTGGAATTGCAGATTTTTGAATGGGCATTTACTAATTAAATCCACCTGTAGCTGAGGTGCTGCACATATGTTTGTTTACTAAATTACCAACTATGCCTTTCACAACTCTATTTTATGTTCTTTTAAATTGGACCAACAACACCCGAGCGCTTCATATAAGCACCAGTTATTTTAGATATCCCGCTGGCAGCTCACTACCTGCCTGTGATATGGACTGTGGCGAGACCGGAGCAGCCGAGAAGTGCAAGATGGCGCCCGGGTGGATACCAATCAGCAGGGAGGTGAGCGGTACAGAAACGCCCGGTGGGGATGACGTCACGGAGGGAAGACGCGGAAAGGGAGGACGGCTGGCAGAGAGGAACGGCGGACGCGGCTGACCACGAGAAGCAGGAGGAGGACCGGCACGAGGGAAGAAACACAGCAGGAGCTGGCGGATTCGGGGAAGGAGACCAGAGGACAGAGGGAACCTGCGGGAGACCTGAGGACGACGGACCAGCACCGAAGAGGGAGGATTCCCCAACAAACACCGCGCGTGTATCCGGCCGTCCCCAGAGGAGACAGGACGCCGCGATACCCGACGCTACGGTCCTGGAGGACCGTAGCCCCAGGCAAGTGTCTTTCAGGGAAAGTTGGAGGTGGTTAGCGGGGAAGGGCTTAAAGGGTCTCTGGCACAAGTGATGTACCTGTAATTCCTGAGTTGCAACCCCTCACAGGATACCACTTTTCTTACTCCTTACTTTATTCCCTCCCTCTCACTACCTCTCGGTGACCCAGGAATGTTGGTGATGGGGAGCACCTTAGCCAGTTATAAAATACAGTCAGAACAGTGACGGTGTTGTTGTTTCTGTTTGCCTTTTGGGGACGCCGGTCCTGGTTGAGCATACTGGAGGACTACAGGCCTGAGGAAGAAGGCCCTCCACGGGACGACTGAGTTTCAGGACCTCGTTAACCCTCGTTTTGTTGACGTTGATTGTGGTGAACACAGACTGTCGGACTGTTGGTTTTGTAATAAAGCATTACACTGTAACCTCCCAAGACCACGTGTAGTGTAGTTTTCTACCCTCAGTAAAGGCTCTACGTTCGGGGATCCCTATCAGCTAGGAGGGGAAACCATCACACTGCCCCTCTAAACTCTTGTTGCACCAATCACTTCTCCAGCCCACATACCCTCCGATCACCAGTTCCCGCATCTGTAAACCTGCTTGTTTAATTTGGGGACTGTTTTATAAAGCACCAACACTACGTGAAGGTATTGGAGCGCTTTACATTTTCACCGCTTCCTTTATACAAACATCGAAAAGGCTTCTTGCATTTGGCTGCCTAACGGTCAGAGCTGCTGACTTTGGATCTAAAGAGCCAGGTTCGAGTCCCAGCGTCAGCTCAATAACCTCTGTTTCTGGATAAATCATTTAATCTCATGCCTATAAAAACGAATCTGGTCGTGCGCAGTATAATCTAGTGCTACTCTAAAGTGCTCTAATGCTCTTACTTAAGTCGAGTTCGCTCTGTATTAAAAAAACACACAAAGCATAGTTTGCCGTAATCAGACTTCTTCATGGGGAGGAAAAGTTGCGCGCAGCCACGTGACTCCTGGGGGTCGATTAACAATCATTGAAATGTTAGAATCTTTTAACTGAGCCATCAGACCCAGAATGTTCGAGCGAAAAGTTGAGAAGCACGTAGTAAAATAATTGATATAAAACGGAATTCGCATGCAAACATGCTGCAGGTCAAAAAAGCTCATAGTCTGTTAACACACTGAGGGAGAAAGAAAAGCCGAAGACACACGAGCCTTGTGCTTCCATCTTTATGTAAAACAATTGTATGTTCCGGCATAACTGATGTAAATGTAGAGCTTGCAATGGTTGGGCTGTAACTGGTCCCCTCGGCGCTCCACCAGACCATGTGTGTGTTTATCTTCTGACAGGACTCTGACGTCCGCCTCTCTTCACTAACATGACTCTCTGACATCCCCTATCTCCACTGATTAACACCAGTAGCATGCGCATGCTTTCAACGGCGATATGGCTCTGCTCAGTGAGTTAAATCCTGACCCTTGCTGTAAAAGGTCACGAGAGGTAAGGTACAAAGGGGACCTGTGCCACAGAAGCTGCACTGGCACACACGCACACCACTGATCTTCGCTACAAACGTGATACTGCAATTACAACAAATGGTGAAACCTGTTTACTTTTTTCTGTCCCTGTTTATCTAACACACCCTCTGTTTCATCAGCTACATTTAGATGAATAAAATGACTCCGGTCCAAATGACAGTTGTGTTCTGTGAAGCTTTTAACAAGTTACTGGAATTTCCTTCTGGGTACCTGCTATGGAGAAAAATTATGTTGCAACATGTACTAGGAAAGTAGCATTTTTTGTCCATTGTAAACTGTAGTATTCCTTACTTGTGTAATCGGTTACATTCATTTCACAAAGAACATATCCACACATACAATGTGGTTATCTGAAGTGCCAGGGACTTTTATGGCAATGACCAAACATGACCAAAACAACATTTTAGCCATGTTTTTGTTTAGATTAATGAGGGCCTTGCAGCATCCCCAACAATAATAAAACAAGGTAGGCATTGCCTAAGCCAAAAGGCTGGCAAGCCATGCCAGACTGATTGGCTTTGTCAATTCTTGTTCCTGATCCTGCCTTCACTCAGTCTAGCCTTTCTGTGGCAGCCTTCTTGCAATAGCTTCTCTCCTCTGGTAGGTGGGACCCTGCCTCTTTCTTTCTGTGGCAACTCTTGCAATACCTTCTCTCTTCTGGTAGGTGCCACTATTGCCTCTGTCTCTTCTCCATCGTGCCCATGAACATCATTACAGCAAGCCACAAAGGGCTCCACTTATGAGTCCAAACATCAGTTTTTCATTTTTTATAACGACAAAAGACACAGATCTAAAGCAAAGCTCCTACCTATTTGGTTTTTTTCCTTCACCACAAAATGCAAAGCTTTCCATACCACACAATTCAAATGCACACATTTCTAATCCACACGACATAATAAAACACCAAACCACATACATAAACTCAACAAAACAATTTCACTACACACCACACACATCCAATCCACACCACAAAATTCCACATCATGCCACAAAAAATACAACAGCACACCACATAATTAACCTACACTGCATGCCATTCAACAAAACAAAATACCATTCCACATTATTGCACTCAAAACCAACAAGCCCAATCCACATAATTCCACTACACTCAATACCACATAATTACTATCCACATAATTTCCACAGCACACCATGCCACATAATTCCACTACACAAATCCACTCCACACAACACAGTTCCACAACCCACAATACCAAAACTAAAACAATACAACCTACAAAATTCCACTGCACACCATATACATACACTCCATAACACATAGGGAAAAGGCACTGCCATTTACAGTGCCAATAGCTCCAACTCAAACAAATGCGAGACCTATTGCATTTCCAATGCTTGTTGGGGTTTGGTTTACAAATCACCAACCTCTGCATTGAGCCATCTTAAAAGACATAACTTCGCCAAAGGTTGAACTTATCTCATGTGATTAATATTCATATTGTAAATGAGTTTTAATCTCACTGCCTAGAGCACAGGTCTTCAAGCAGTGGGGAGCCCCCCCCCTGGGGGTCCTTGACTGTATTCCCAGGGTGGCGCAACTGCGTCTGCAAGGAAGGACTTATAAATGAAAATAGCCTGAAAGCGGCGACGTTTATCTGGCGCATTCTCAAGGATGTCTTCTTTCATATGCAGAAGTTAAACTGCATTAAAAAAATGCAACTGTAATCCTGAGTGTACCGTGGCACAGCCAGCGAGTAGGGTGACGGGGTTCAGGGCTAAATACAATATACTGAGTAACTATGTAATTTTTCACCGTCAGATAATTGCATATAAAAAAACATGCACACACAATAAATGAAACCAGCATTGGCAAAGCCAATAGGTCTCGCCCCTGGGAGGGCTTTTGACTTTGGCAATAAGGTGGTGGTGGCGAGTGGGTGAGGAGGGGTGGATAACTGGGTTATTTCAAAAAGAACTATAAGGCGGCCACACTGGCTACTTCTTAATGCTTTTTAGGTCTAGATTTAAGAGACGGGCAGGTGGGAGGGGAGAGGAAGGAGGAAGAATGAAAGTACAAGAGAGGTAAATGGGAAATGAGACCGAGGGAAGGAGGGAAAAAGCAAGAGGGAATAGAAAAGGGGAGAAGAAGAGAAAGAACGAGAGATCGAGGACGTTAGGGGGAATGGAGAGAGATGGGAAGTGTATAAAAAAAAAGCAAAATTATAGGGTAAAGAAAACATTAAAATGTGGCATAGTAACAAATCAAATTTAAAAAAATCTGACAGCAGAGTCATGCAAAGACAAAGATACACGGGGCAGTGGGAGGGGGAGAAGAAACGGTGGAGAACTGAGAAGTTAAATACGTTTTTTTTTTTTAAAAGAGCTACAGAAAAGGCAGCAAAGAAGAGAGACAATTATGCCAATGAATGGTAAGCTATGGGCGGGTTCCAGGCCCATTATTAGACAAGAGTCGCCCAAGCGAGAGCACATGTGCTAGCGCATGTTTTCGCAGGCTCAACCTAAAAAGGGGCACATCATTACACGCCAACGGTACTGCAAATCATACCTGCAAGGGTCGTATGAAAGCCAGGAGTCTTTAATAAACGCACTGCAGTTATACATCTGCAAACTGCTTTCAGAGCAATGAAACCCGCCAACTGCAAAAGCAAGCCAGAGCAACATGCCTACTTCAGTCACTCTGGCGAACAAGGCACGAGAGGCAACACTTCTTACATGTCAAAACCTGCGACATTTCATTACAGGCTCATGTAAGGAAGTGGCAGCAGCAGACGGAGCTAGGGAACATTTAGAAATGCTGCCAGTGTGATCCAAGGTCGATACAGAGGGCACCTTGCTTCGAAACGAGCTGTGTTGCTTTACAACAGAATATATCCTGCTGTTGTGGTGTTGCAAACTGCTTACATAAATATGCGACCCAAGAAATAAGCCCGAATGTTCAAATCTGCAGAAACAGGTCAGACCTTTCATCGTGCCCACATAACCATGGAAAGGTTACAAAAGTTGAAGCGTACCATCATGAGAATCCAAGCTCATGTGAGGGTGAGGCAAAGACAGCATAATTACAGAGCTCTAAAGAAAGCTGTGCTCTTTGTTCAAAGACATAACTGTTTAATGAAGTGCATCACGCAGCATAAAGCGAAACTTGGATGCAAGAGGAACCTTGTATTCGTTTGCAGGGTGCATTGAGGGGGCATTCGATCAGGAAACAAATGCACCAGTGGAAGAAAGCTGCAGCTGCCCCACAAGCCCAATATAGGATGTTCCGGCAGAGACAGCTCTACCCCAGACTGCGCAGTGCAGCAATTGTGATCCACAGACATTTCGCTGCATATCATGCACAGCTTTACCAGTGGCAGACGTTCTTGAAAATCAAAGCATCTGCAGTCTGCATACGAGCCGTTGCATACGAATGGGCTTACCCTTAAAGCCGAAGGACAATCCGGAAAAGTTAAATTAATTAAAGATGGTCGGCGCGCTGCTGCTGTTTTTAAAGCACTCGTGCTTGTGCTAGCTTGCCCCTAGCGGGAGTGGGAGCAGCGGCGCGCGCGCTAATTAAAAACATGGTCGGCGTGCTGCTGTTCGCTCCCGCAAGGTGGATGCCACCACAAGCACGAGTGTGCTTGAAAAGGAGATGACCGATTTCTAAAGGTCATCTCCTAGAGCAACGCATGCGCGCTGCCTAGGCGAGACCTAAAAAAGTAAATGAAACAAATTTTTGGAACATATACTGTCTTACATTATAAACCTCAGTTAGCTAAAGCAATCACTGCAGATTTCTGTGTCTGACCAGAAAGTCGCTGAATTTAATCCTGGTTTTCACAGTGGGGAATAGTAACTTGAGTATTTATAGAGCTAAAAGTTCAGAGCCTTTGGTAAAAAGCTCTCTGACTCCATCAGTTAAAGCATAACTTGGCACCTCAGCAGCTTTTATAATTGTTGCTTAACCAGTTGCACAGGGTCCAGCATTATGAGTGCCAACTAAAGCCAGGGTCACTGAAATTATGCATCAGGGGAGGACCAAATCATGTGCCAGGGTTGACTAAATTATGTGGCATGAAAATTATGTGGCGTCATACAGCACATTTTGTGATACATTTACTTTATTTTGTCATTTTTGCGTTGAGTAACACTATCTGGGCATAGGTTTTACCTCATTAATACCGGTTTAATACCCAAATATAGCAAAAAGCAACAGAAAGGTGACCAGTCAAGCTTTGCGAAGGGCTTTTCACTGTGCGGCAACACACAATTATGACTCTGACTCTAATAAAAGAGCTTCTTGTTAATTTTCCTTAGCAGCATAGGGATGAGAGCACCTTTGCTGCAAAAAGATGAGGGCAACACATTGGAGCTAATTTTTTTCTAAAAAGGAGGAGATGTGGTCTAACGGCGAGAGCTGGCTACTTTGGAACTAGTTCGAGTCCTCAAGTCAGCTCAACTTTGTGTGATTCTGGGCGAATCACTTAATCGCCCAGTCCCTAAAAAAAATATATTAAAAAATGAATCTGACCTTGTGTTTGTGTAATGTAAATGGTGGTTATGTAAAGTGTTCCAATGCCCTTGGGCCGAGTCCGCCCTATATAAAACCTAAAAGGAATGAATAACCTGTTTCAAAATTGGGGTGAAGGCCAGGCATGGTCGGCAAGTTGTGAAAGAGGCTGAGGAAATAGACCGCTACTTAGGGCCTCAGCTATCATTATTGCAGTAGGTGCAGTTCAAAACACTTTGCTTTGGGGGGCTCAGAGCAAAAAGGTTTGAAGACCTCTGGCCTAGAGGAAGCTCTGACTGCTCGCCATTGCAGTTTTTAAGAGGCAAGTTTAGAAAATGAACAACTCTGGTATTCAAATGAAATGAGATAGTCCTAAGCTTTGATAAACCAACAGTAAACATCCATACCTACCACTCATACTACCCAGTATGCACCTACTGCACAGGGCAGTGGGTATGTTTGAGCCATGGTACTAGGATACTCGACATCTAATCTCAGCTTTACCATTTCACCTGCATATATGGGGGAAAAATGCCATATGCTAAAGCTGAGCAGGGACCACAACACAGTGACATTTACTTGGGAACAGCAGCCTGTTGTAAGCCTTTCCTTTTACTTCTAAGTTTTTAGGAGTTAACTTTTCATCAATATATTTCTTCCTCCTATTCTCCTGCCTGTACTGTACCATTTCCTTCCGCATTCCATGCTCCCTTCCTCCACCCTCCCTCTCCTTGCCTTATGATCGGTTTGGAATGTTCTCGCCTGTCAACAGTCATCTTAGAATGTTTTTGTGAGACAGCTGACCTTACCATCAGAATCACTGCCACCCCAGTTGTGGTCTATTGAACTAGTTGGAAATGTGGAACCAGGAAACATGCTTTTTAGTTCCAGTACCCTAGTTGGCCAAATTGTGTGCTCTGGGGCAGTCACTTTTTCAGCTTATTCCTCTGCTCCCCTTTGCCAAGAATGCATACCTGCCAACATTTTGCGACCGGAAAGTGGGGGATTCTGGAAAAAATGGGGGAATGTGTTTGTCCAATTTACTTCTATTGAAGCTGAGGAAATATTAGGTAGGATAAAGCTAAAAGAAAAAAAAGCAATTTTTGCATAGAAAATCGGGAGTCTCCCAGCTGAATAGGGTCTGTTGGCATGTATGAGAATGGGAGTATTCGGGTTCAATGTAAAAGCTGCTAGTAAGTATGTAGTTAAAAATGTGTGCTGGATATTACATGGAAGGGGGGTGAGAATTGCCCATTCTCATGGTATATTCACCAAAATGGAATATGGTGGTAAATGTATAGCCTCTGTAGTGAGTAGCAGTGTGCTCCCTTCTCAGGTCTACCCTTAAGTGTTTGGTACTGGGCAAATCCTACTTGCTATGTACTTCTGCCCACTTATGTGGGAATATGTCAGCACTTTGAAACCGGTTTAATGGAAACACTAAACACCACGGACATACTCCCAGGACAGGTCCCCAGCAGGGTTTTCGTTTATGCATTCGTGGCCTTTTATCTACAGGTAGTTGGGCTTGTATCTCTCTAGTTGAACGTGTTTCTGAGGCTGCCTTATACAGGACTCTTTGCCCGGCTGCCGGTTTGAACCTCCCTGTGTGTGGCTGCCGTGCAACGTACAACGACGCGAGACGACGTGAGACGCAAGCGGAAAGTTTGGAGCACGGAGGACGGAGCTAGGTGCTTGGCGCGCTGAGAAGGTGCTGAGAGGAGTAAGAGGCCCAATTGAGAATTAGCGCCGAGATCGAAGGGGCCCCCACTCCAGAGAGCCGTGCCGGGCCGGTAGTTTGAAAAAGAAAAAAGAAATACCGCTAACACTGCCTGATATTACCCGACAAACGGCTGCTTGACTCTGGGTGGTGCAGTTCCCCCCCCGTGTTTTTGGCGGACTCGGTGGGGGGCGCTTGGGACCCAGGTTGGTAGCAGCGGTGGCACGTGAAAGACGCCCGTCCCCGGGTGATTAGTGATTTGTGGACAGGCTTGGAGCCTGGGCTATTACATCATAAATAAGATAAATAGCCAGAGGCGCTTGCCTGTAACAAGAAGAACCGCGGCCAGCCAGCCAGCCAGCACACAGTGGAGGTAAGTGTTTTTAAATTGTCAAGTTTGCTCTTTTAAACGTCAGAACTGGGATTAAGTACAGGAAGAGTAAAGAAGTGGCGCTTAATTAACGGCTTAGACTGTGACTGTGAATTGTGTGGTGTAAGGAAGCAGAGTTATTCGCTCGTGGGCTCATTTGCATTGTTTGGCAACTTACAAAACGCACAGACTATACAAGGAGGATTTCATTAGAATGGCGCCGAGAAAGTCAAAACTAAGAAATGTCTGCAGAGATCCATCAAAACAGATTGATGAGATTACAGTCGAAAATGGACCCGAAGGGGTGATCGTGGAAAGCTCAGTGGAGAATGAAAAAAGGGGGGCTAAGAAAATTACAAAGAAATCCTCCGCTGCCGATAAATCACAAGGTTGTGGGAAAGAAGGTGGTCTAGTGTCCAAATCAATAAAGGACTTTGTGGGCAAGCATTTTAAGAGGACACTTACGCCGGGGAAAGACCAAGTCCAAGATGGAAATAAGGAGCTGCCATGTGCAGAGGAGGTCGCTGAGATTGTCGCTCCTTCTCTCACCCAGAGTGACTTAAGTCACATTGACCCCCTCTTGGAACCAAGACTTTCATCATCGCCTCGAATCTTCTCCTCGTTTGGGGTTGAGGAAGTGGAATTAGAAGGGAATGGGTCTAAAGACATGGGGACCGTATTGATTTGTCTAATTCGGCTACAAGGACCATGTTTGAAAAAAGTACGGGCCATTTAGGTACCCAAAGTTCTAAGTTTATAGAATCCATAAATGAAATGGTGCGGAATGGCACGCTGGGCTTAGATATAACGACATCATCTTCGGCCTCTATGTTGGACATTATGCTGGTGCTGCAAAAAACGTTGCAAGGGCTGCTAGAAGTTTCAGTGTTAAATAATACCCTGTTAAATAATCATGCAATACAGTTTAAAAGAATGGTAGAAGAACTTCAGGGGATTAGGGGTCAGATGCCATCAATGGTTAGACCAGTGCAAGACCCCCCAACAGAAGGCTGTACCGAAGGCAATACTGGGGTCAGTGTGCAAGGGAGCGAGCAGCATGATGTGTATGTCTCCAGATGGCCGATGTTGATAAGGAGGCGGGGGGACTTTTCCTGGCCAAAGTTCCTGAACCGTCGGTACTATCCAAGAAGACAAACTCAATCACAAGGGAGAATGAAGGGCTTTAAAAAAGGGAGGGGTAAGGTGATGCAGCCCCGAGTACAAGCTTATGAGAATGAAATCCCGCAAAATAATAAAAGGGAAAGAAGGCATTTAGAGAGTTCTTTTGATTTAGCAGTAGTAGAAGCAGAAGGGAAAAGGGTCCCGCGAAAATGTACTCGCAATACCCGTAGAGAGGACAAAAGTCTAAAAACCTGTGGAAGCAAGCTAAGAGGGAAAGAATCTCCAAGAAGTTCAGCAGTTGGAGGTATTAGAACCAATACACTATCTAGAAAGAAGGAAAGGGAGGGAATTGGGACACAAAAGTATTAGATACGAGCGATAAGTTGTGGATATATTTTAAACCTATTGAATCCGAGATGGGGAGGAAAAAACAAAGGAAGATCGCTCCTTTAAATCGTTCCCAACTCCTATTTTCCTTTGCAAAATGCCCAAGCTTGAAAGAAATTGGGATTAAGGATTTGAGACAGGTAGGCTTTAGTAGTAACAACAAAGGAATTGAATACACAAAGGTCCAAGTTTATTCAGGGCTTGTTAAGGCAGCAATTCAGAAAGCCGAAAAGGAGATACTAAAAGAGGGCATAAGGATAATACCTGAAGTAGAATTTGAAGGGGAAAAACAACGAGACAGAGTTTGGGGAAAAGGTGAGATTGATAGCTGGGGGGCGTGGGGAAAGGGCAAATATTACCATAGCGGTAGAGAATCCGGAGCCCAATAAAAATTGGGGCAATTGGAGCCCAGGCAATAGCATTTTAAGTACATCCTCGTGGGATTTGAACGGGTCAGGGTGTCTCAGTGAAATCGATTAGGACACCGAGCTGCTGCATAGCTTGAAAATAATCTCTTGGAACATAAATGGGTTTAGAGGGCAAACAAAAGTGGAAAGTTTAAAGCACGTAGCGCAGTACGTTGACATTATTTTTTTGCAGGAAACATGGCTATGCGGCAACACCCCAGTAGTTGAAGGGTTTGTTCAAATTCATAAACCAGCCTGTAAAAAGAAAAAATGTGTCCGTCCCTCTGGGGGGATCATGACTCTCTCCTCAACTAGGATAGCGAAAGAGGTTAAGCTAATAAGTACAATATGTAAATGGTTGTTGGTTTGCAAGCTATCCCAATTAGCCACTGAAGAGAAGGATGCCCATCTAATTCTCATAAATGTGTATATTCAACGGGGATCCCAAAATGAATATGATACTGAAATGGGGCATTTTAAAAAAGATATAAATAGCTTAAATGAAATGTATGGAAATGATACGATAGTGGTAATGGGCGATTTTAACCATAAACTAAACTACGGCAAGATAGATCAATGGTTTGAGGAAATTTTGAGCTCTTATGATATAGGGCCAGCAAAATTCCCCACGTGTTCATCCACTAATCAGGATGAAGCGTTAGGGAAATTTTTGGGATCTAAAGGATTAATCTGCTTAAATGGCAGGATGGACCCTGACCGCCCAGCCATACGGACCTTTAGAGTAGGCAACCAACTGTGCCCTATAGACTACATATTTATTCATGCCTGGAACTATGCTATGGTAAAAAGGTTCCGGGTAATTAAGCGTAAGGATAGTGATCATAATGCTTTGTATTGTGAATGTTTAAGGGGGCCAACAAGCCCACGTGAAAGAGTGCTTGCCCAAAATCTGGTATACCCCAAACGATTGACTACCAAATTGACGGAAGAGTATGTTGAGAAATTAGCAAGTTTTCAACAAAATATAAAGATGGATAGTGCTGAAGGCCAGCAGGTAGCATGGTATGTGGGTAAATTAGAACAGGCCGTGCAATGTCTTAGAGTGCACTTAAAAAATAAGAAACAGGATAAGGTAAACGCACAACCCAGGCAAGGAAGGCAATCCGGGTGGTTTAATTTAGCTTGTCAGAATAAAAAAAGGTCTATATGGAAAATAGAGCGACAACTGAGGATAAGTTACGACCAGGAAAACCTAGTAAATCTGACCAATTTGAAGAAAGAATACAAAACTCTAGTGAGGAAGCAGAAAATGATTTTTAAAGAAAAATGTTGGGGAAACCTGCTAGAGACAATAGAAACCAAAAATGTAAAAGGGTTCTGGAGGTTGATACAGGATGCCTCGGGTAGGATCCCTGGAAACATGAGCTGTGTTGTGGAGGAGGCCGCATGGGTAAATTATTTAGGCAAATTATATGAGGCGAGTAGAGCACCGAAAATAATTAAGGAAAAACCTAATTGGACAGAGTCCGTAGAAGCTCTAAAAACAGCTTTTACTGTGGAAAAAGTAAAAGAAATAATTAAGAAGTTAAACTTATCTCGTGCAGCAGGGCCCGATAATCTTCCGGCCATTATAATCAAAACACAAATAGATTGGTGGGCAGGATTCCTATCCCATATGTTTATTGCTATTTTAGATTCAGGTTATATCCCCAAATCTTGGAGAGGGGCAATTATTAGACCACTACATAAAAATGGTGATAGAAAGGACCCAAGGAATTACAGATTAATCAACTTGCTGGACATTGAAGAAAAGGTATTCTCTAAAATAATCCTTGGCAAATTAAAGGAGTGGGTGGAGCGGCGGTCGATAGTGCCAGTGGAACAGGGAGGTTTTAAGGAAGGACATTCTACTATTGATCACTGCTTCGCCCTATGGGCAGTGGCGCGGAAGTCCTTGGAGCTGCAAGGAAAGCTGTATTGCTGCTTCGTGGACTTTCGCGCAGCATTCGATTTGGTGGATAGGGAGTGTTTGTGGGAGACCCTGAGAAACTATGAGGCTCCTGAGGATCTCCTGTTGGTAATTCAGGAGTTGCACAGCCAAAATTGGGCACAGGTAATTAAAGATACATCAGGTGGCCTAACACCCGAAATAGCGATAAATAATGGCCTTAGACAAGGCTGTGTTTTGGCCCCGCTTCTTTTTGCCATATTTTTAGCAGATCTGCCTTCTATCCTGGGGTCTGCCAGAGGTGCTAGCCCAAAAGTGAATGAGAAGCATTTGTCCTGTTTGCTGTATGCCGATGACCTACTAATATTGGATCAAACTGAGATGGGTCTACAAAGGAAGCTAAACATCTGCAGCTCATATTGTACGGCAAAACGACTTACAGTAAACATGGACAAAACGAAAATTCTGTGCTTCGGGAAGAGGAATATGAAGTTCAATTGGTATTTGGGTCAAACCAAATTAGATATTGTAAATGAATACAAATACCTTGGAATATGGTTTACAAATTCTTTAAAGTGGGGCACGCATCTGGAGGCGCAGAAAATAAAAGCACAACTAGCGGTATGTGGGCTGAAAAGATTCAATCGCAGCTATGGTGATATGTGCCATAGACCATTGCTAACGGCCTACAAAGCAATGATCTCCTCGCAACTCCAATATGGTGCAGAAATTCTTTGTATAGATGGCAAAAGCTTTTGGGATAAGGACGAAGGGAAATGTTTAAAATCATTACTGTCCCTCCCTAGTTCTTCAATGATCCACGCAATTAGATTGGAGCTAGGACTGACCGCATGGAATGTCCAGGTGCAATTAAGCTTACTTAGATTCTGGAATCGTTTGGGATCTGGGGAGGTTACAAAAGTGTCCCAATGGTGTATGAAGGAGATTCAGCACAGTGAATTAAAATGGGCCAAAGCTACAAGAAGTAAATTCCAGACCATTTGTAATCACTTGAATGTGTAAATAGATCCGCAGACCTTGCAAATCGATGTAATAAAGAGTGTACTTAAACTGCAGGGAAAGGAATTGTCTAGAGCGGTAGACCGGGAGTACCCGAGTAAGAAAGACTCTGTAAAGTTTATGAGTAATAGCTGGGAGAAAGAAATTAGTTACCCCTATCTTGACACACTACCGAACCAATGGCTGAGAATGGAAGTTTTAAGGATAAGAATTGGTATTAACCCGGCCTTAACAAATAGTTTAATAAAATCAGGCTTGATGGAAAATGTATGTGTAAGATAGGGACGAAATGTAATATTTTACACATTTTATTGGATTGCCAAAAAATTTTAAGCCGCCGTAAACTGTTTTTACGTCCGATATTTTTAAAATATGATGTACGGTCACGTACACAAGCATGGGAGCTTCTTGCTGATATGGAAAACTTGGATACTGCAATAGCTATTGGGAAATATATGCAGGGTGTAAATAGGTTCCCTGCTTGATTATAAGTCTAAGTGGAGCTATGAGTATTGTGATTTAAAATGAAATTTTATTGTTTTAAAATTTTGCTTGCAAAACTGTTAGGAATGAAGTTTTAAGGTAAATAGATGTTTAACACGGGAACTTTGATTTTTAATGGCATAAGAAGACGAATATTCTAATGTTTTAGAATTCTTCTCTTTATTGTTGTAAGAGCTTATGTGGTTTAAAGACCTAAGGTCTAAATAAACTTTATTTTTGAACTGAACTGACTCCTGTGCTGAAGCTTCTATCCCAAGACCACCAATAGGTCCTTCTCTCACAGCTTATAAAGGGCCGGAAGAGTGAGATTTGTTTTATTAGTGTAGTTATGAAAGTGTTAAATGTGGCGGGGATAAAGATGCAGTGAACCAGGATGTGGAACAGTGGGCATCTCCCAGTTCCTCTGTTAGAGCATGAGGACAAGAGTGACCGTTGCAGGACAATACTGCAAATTGTGGATGGTTGGCCACTCTACCTCCAGTCTGGTGCTCCTACTCTTGAAGGCCCAACTCCCCCATATGCTGCTTGTTCCCCCAATGTCCACCCTGGCCTGTTAGTACTAATGCCGTACCCCCGTTTCTGGTGGTCCTAATGGCTTCTGCTTGTCCCCCTAATGTCCACCCTGGCCTGTTAGCACTAATGCCGTACCCCCGTTTCTGGTGGTCCATATGCTACTGGTTCCACTAATGTCCACCCTGGCCTGTTCCATATGGCTTCTGCTTGTTCCCCCAATGTCCACCCTGGCCTGTTAGCATTAATGCCCTACCCCCGTTTCTGGTGGTCCATATGGCTTCTGCTTGTTCCCCTAATGTCCACCCTGGCCTGTTAGTACTAATGCCGTACCCCTGTTTCTAGTGGTCCATATGGCTTCTGCTTGTTCCCCTAATGTCCACCCTGGCCTGTTAGCACTAATGCCGTACCCCTGTTTCTGGTGGTCCATATGGCTTCTGCTTGTTCCCCTAATGTCCACCCTGGCCTGTTAGCACTAATGCCGTACCCCCGTTTCTGGTGGTCCATATGGCTTCTGCTTGTTCCCCTAATGTCCACCCTGGCCTGTTAGCACTAATGCCGTACCCCCGTTTCTGGTGGTCCATATGGCTTCTGCTTGTTCCCCTAATGTCCACCCTGGCCTGTTAGCACTAATGCCGTACCCCCGTTTCTGGTGGTCCTAATGAATTGCTCCCTTTTGTGACGGCTCTGTCTCCCCCATCTTGTTCCCTTGGTGGCTTCCTCCCCCTTTTGCAGCTCCTGATGGCCCTCGGCTGGTGCTCCTGATAGTTGGTCTCCATCCAGTCCTGCGCACTGGACTACATCCTGCTGAACCTAACCCGGCCCCCAGTTTTGTTCTTCATATCACAGATCTGAAATTCACCAACCCCTCCCCAAGCGTCTTTTGCTTCAGACCATAGCTACCAACTCCTTAGCTTTATTTGGACCACAGTCTTCCCCCCCAACCCCCCCACCCCCGCCTCCTGTTCTTTAGAAACAGCCACCAGTGGAGCACTGCTCCTTGGCCTGTGCTGCTTGTTGCTCTCGACTGACCCAGGACACTGCCTCTTTCAGACTGATCTTGAACCTGTGGCCCAGACTGATTCCAAACTTGTGTTCCTCATCATTTAGCACTGCTACCACACGTTCTGTTCTATTTCAGCCATAAGGGAAGGGAACATCAAGTACAGTGGAGGCAGAAACTAGCTTGACATGGAGCAAATGTGGATTCCTTCTGCCTTCTAAAAACTCTGGAGTTTTAGGTCAGAACTCAGTAAAAAAAAAGAGCAGGTACAATGTCACGTAAACAAAGGGTCAAAGACAAACGTACAGGGCTATCGTTTCGCTCCCTAAGGCAAAGGAACGGGCTTCTTTTTCTCCTCTGAGATCTTTGTTGCCAGATGGTGTTACTTTTACAAGTTCCGGAATGCCATTTGCTCCTAACAGGCCTTTTTGGGTTCTGACCCACGATTGTGTATAATGCTTTCTTTATATCTTCACATTCTCTTAGTTATATAAAAAAAAAATCTTTTTGTCAGGCCTTAAACATCATTTTATTTTTATAACTTACCTTTGCTTATTAGCGCATTACTTTTATTTTTAGTATAGTTGTTTACTTGCAATTCTACTGGTGTAAAGTATGTATGAAAATGTTATTCTTATTTCTCCTAAGTTTATCTTTGTCTTATTTTTTGTGCTGTTATTTTTTTATGCACTTTTGTACAGCAGTCAATTTCCCTACCAATAAAGGGAATACTTAACATAGCTTTAAAAAAAAATATTTACAGGGTTGTGCGTTTTATTCACTGAACTTTTTTTCAATGAATCTGCAAAAGAAGAGTCGAAATAGACCACCTTTGAATCCAGCCAACCAAATGGGGTTATTGGAGTACTGAATCGTTTTGCGTGTCATTCTGGTGGCACCGTATGATCCTGAAAGTGTATGAAAGTAAGGTGGTGCCCATCGTGTTCTTTGCAGCTCTGTTGTGTGGCCATTCATATGGGGGGGTGTTGGAGAGGATAGCAAAGTGGCTGAGAATGCACTAGGAGCAGCATCAAAACACTTAACGCAGTCCAAAAATTGAAATGGTGTGAACAGTATTGAACATGCTGTAAATTCTGGTGTACAGAGGCTCGAGCGAACTAGAAGAAGCGATGGTAACACCGTGATCTACTTGAAGAACCTGGAGCTCAAGACCGTCTTCAGAGTCACATTAGCAAGAACTATCCGTCTGCATCTAGAATGTACTGAAGTAATCCCAGTTTCCAGGGTTTCAATTGCCTGCCATGCCTTCCACTCACGAGGTCCTCTAGATTCTGGAGGTGAAGCAGTAAGGCTTCTAACAGCACGCGTATCCTTGCGGAAACAGTACAGCGCCTTAACAGAACAACCTAATTGGGACATGCTGCCTGAATACCTTTGAGAACAGGAAACTGCTCCTTCGCAGCAGCAGCCACTGTTCACTGTCATAAGTGGATGATAAAGAGGACTAGAACCGGAAGACTGAATGCCCTGGTGCAGCACAGGCTTATTAAACATCTGCTATGTCCTAATACTATAACTGTGTGAGACTTACTTGCCCAGCAAAACATGCATGATATGTTGAGTGATGTAGCATAGGCAAGAAAGTAGCTGACATTGGTCCAGAACCCCTGATTATCAAAAAGAGCTCAGATAGAAGACCATATAAATCCAAGCGCCAGCGCAGGTGAAGTGATCGGATGAAAGCACAAATGTTGTCTAGAGTTGCAGATGGAAATATGAGCACCTAAACCTGCATTAGTCCCTTCGGAGCCTTTGGAAACCTTAGAACCCGGTTCCCACACCAGCTGTTGGACGTCTTCCACAAACCAGTCACAATGTGTTTGAGCACCAAGTGGAAACTGTACAAAAATATCCAACATCCACACTAATTATTTGGGCGCAAGTAAAAGAATGTACCCACCACGACCAATCTAGAATTCTAGCTCCATTGTAATTATTTTGTTAATTCATACATATTGCGTAACTGTTCCATCAATAATTTGATAGAGTGGGAGAGGAGGTTCTGTGAGCATCACTTGAGGGTGTACACAAAAAGACCAGGACAATCTTGGCATCAGGGACATCGCTGCACAGTATGTCTGAAGCATGAACAGTGCCCTCACAGAAATGGAGGCAACTGTCCGGAAAATTGAAAACCAAGCCAATGTGAAGAAAGAGGTGGTGGTTGATCCAAGCTCCTGCTGAATTCCAGTAATGGTGTAAATATTAGGATTGTATTGGAGAACCGGTGGGAGGAGGCAGACACGATGCTCCAGGCTGGTGATGTTAGGCACCTGGAGACGCCTACTGGAGGCAAAGGATGATGATGATAAAGGGCATTTCTGGAAGAAAATCTCTGCCTAGATTGATGAAAGAGTCCTCTAATACAGAAAGATGTACAAGTCAAGAGTGAGATGATTATTCTGGAGAACATCAACCGTGGGATGATAAAGTAGTGGTCACAAAAAGTGATTTAGATGTGCAGATATGCATGCTCCTGTTCTTTTACTTCAGGAAGTAACACAGATGCTGAAAAATAGCCAGCAGATCATCACTCCATCTGGAGTGAGGCGGAAATATCTGACCTGACAAGTGCCCAAGCTTTGGGTATAAGAAAAAATGATACATTCATGGAGGCGGCCGAAGTTTAGCCTTTAATATACAGCGTTAAAAGCAAGATAACATATCTGTAAGTGTATTTGTATAACTCTGATATAACCCGAGGGTAGGGGTATTTGAGCACATGTATATTTAACAACAGACACATTGAATATAACAGAATAAACATAGCCAATGAGGCCTATAATGGATCCTTTAATAGGCCTTGAACAACAAGAAGGGAGTAGAATACACTTGACGACCTGTTTTCTTAAGGCCTGCGGAATGTCTGGAAGGATGGTTACTGGTGTGACCCTTGCAGCAAATAAAGCATTTGTATCTTTGCGATATAGACATCAACATTGCATCACGTGTATGTTCAAGGGAGAATGTTGTAGCTGTAAGTGGAGTTTGTGCATTTCTTTTCTTTCTGACTTACACGTTTTAGACTTGTGTGGTTGGGTAGTGGAATGCTTTCTGGGTGCTTATATCTTCTGAGAGTCGGTGGCAACGTTATTCGGTCTCGCTAGACCATAAAAGTATAAAACAGTAAATCTATACAGACAAATACAAACCACAGTAAAATCCTACAACAGGCGGATTGCAATTAAAAGACAATAAAAGCCATAAAATACGAATGATTATAAAATATAAGAGACACCAGCAGACACCAGCAAATAAGAGCGCATCAATTATCACATATTCAATGTCGCCCTCTGCTTTATCGCACAGTGAATGAAAGTAGCAGTTAGAAAACAAATGTTCACAGAATGGAGGAGTCTGTAAATAATTAAAAGCTGCTTTACAGTATCAAATGTTTGCTTCTTTCGAAAGAGGTAGCAGATACCGTTTTCTCAGCAATTAATAAAATTTACAGAAAACCATAAAGTGAATTGTGCCGAGTGATCGTCGCCAGGACAAGCAGGTAGACTACAGAAAAAACAGCCCCGACGAGGAAAAGCGACCAGAAAGTGCACATAGCATAGTCTGAATCTGACTAACAAAAATCTGTGGTGCTCATTACACACCCATGTAAGGTAAGTTTCTGTTCAATGCCAGAGTTTACACAAATCCTCATGTACCCCTGGGCAGTAGGCATATCAACTACCCTCCGAATTATCTCATCCATTCGGCTGCTAAAAAAGTGTTCTTAAGTGAAGTATGGGAGGCAACTGCCCATCGACTAGGAGAGCTGAACAGGTCTTCGTGTCCCAGACTTATGCAAGTGTCACAAATATACCTTATCCAGGGAATGGTCAGGCCTCGGTCCAGTTTCAGACAGTCAGCGAGCACGGCTCTATTGAATGAAGTCTGACTCCTAGATCAGATTCGAAGCCACAGGAGGAGTGGTTGCAACCTTATTAAATCATTTATATACCCAATCCCAACCTTAGAGTGGCAAATAAAAGAGCTGGTGCTTCTGGGGACAGATAGTAACCTTTTGATAAAACCATTCTCAATTGCTTCTAGGCTCTGCTGATCCTTAGTGCCCCATAACGCGGCCCCATAGTAGGCAACGGCACAGCATTTGGCTTTATAAATGGACTCGAAATTCTTAATTGGCTTATGGCCTAATCTGTAGGCAAAGTTCAGGAGAGCCTAGACGGCTTTTGAAAAAGCAGCTCTAATGGTCTTTTGGGGGCCCCATGCTAAATGAGTGTCGAAGGGAATACATAGATATGAGAACAAAGGCACAGTGCTTTCCATGGAGCTATTCACTACAAAGGCGGTGCTGTCCTTTTCCTTTGCACCAAAGATCATAACGTGCGTCTTGGCTTGATTGACCTTCAGATCTAAACTGGTCATAAACAGACAAAAACGATCCACCAAGCCTTGTAAGCTGATTGCTGTCCTGGCCATTACGACAGTATCGTCTGCATACATTGGCGTTTGAACACTGGGGTTACCTATGCGGGGGCAGTCGGGCCGAAGTTCCAGCAGATTTTCCTCCAGGCCATTTATGTACAATGAGAAAAGGAACGGGGCCAAAACACAGCCCTGTCATACGCCTCTCACCACGTTAAAGGCTGAAGTAGTCTCTCCACCCGGGCCAAATCTCACGCCAGCAGTGACCTCATTATGACGCTTTCTAAGGAAATTGACAATATACTGGTCGACACATTCCTCCACCCCCATATTAATCAACATATCCCAGAGCTTGGACCTATCAACAGAGCCACAGTGTACTTACTTATGAACAGGTATAAATTGAGAGACTGTTCCACAGTGCTTCGACCCTGTCAGAAGCCGAATTGAGGCTCTGAAAGCACATTGTGTTCGTTAGCCCAGGTCTGGAGGCGATCCAGCTAAATACGTCCCATAACTTTGGCAGTAGAACTTATCAAAGATATGGGGCGGTAGCATTGCAGATCGCCTTTCAAGCCCTTATAAAATATTTGGACAATAATGGCGTGGGACCAAACTTTGGGTGGGCCAGTCAAAATACAGCAGCGCGGTTACTGGCCAACATTCCTAGGTACAAATCGGTGTCCAAAGAGATCCGCGGCCTGCACTGGCTCCCTGTATCTCAACGCATCAAATTTAAGGCCCTGTGTGTGGCTTATAAGGCACTGAACCACACAGGTCCTTCTTTTCTTCAAAATCTTTTTGTCTGGTACGAACCAGCCAGACAACTCCGCTCTACAGGGGCCAGACTCTTGACGGTACCTAGAATCCGTACATCTCACTGGGGCGGCCGCAGCTTTCTCTATGGCACCTCCAAACTCTGGAATACTCTTCCGAGTGAACTTGGAAGAGCTAGCTCCCTCACCATCTTCAGGAAAGGACTAAAAACCTGGTTATTCCAGAACTAGATGCTTGATCGTGCTACTGTGTTCTCAGCGCCAAGACACCCCCGGGTATCGTGCGCTTTATAAATCCCGCTAACATTAACATTAAGGCTACATTAAGGACATTGGTCGAGAGGGGAGCCCATAATGACGTATTAGCCTTGAACTATTGCCAGAAGGACCTCACTCAGTTCTATCTCGGGAGCAGCCGATGGTCACACAAGAGGCTGAGGGTGTACAGAGGAACCAAGGGACGGCCCAACTAGATCGTTAATGGAGCGATCTGGAATCTTTGTGGCAGGGCCCTCATAGCGCTTCTTGAAGTGAGCGACCCAAAGGTCAGGGGGATCACAGTGTCAATGTCAGGGCTGTTAGTTTTCTCAAAGTAGTTTACGATAAACTGCTGCCCAAAATGCCTTCATACCCCTTAGCTCACTAGATTGTAATAAGGAAGAAAATACTTTTTCCCTAATGGCAGTCTTCCTTGTTCTGAGGGTGCTCTTATAAAAGGATCTGATCACCTCCTGGTCTCTTGGTTTCTGCTTTAGGGCAGCAAGCAGCTGCTGTGTGCCTTGGTGCAATCAAGATTGAACCATTTAGTGGGCAGTAGACTGCCTAACTTAATCGGGACCAAAAGCAGTTCACAGGCTGTACTGCAAAGTCTAGTAAAACTCTCCAGGCCAGTACCCAGTTTATAATCATCGACTAGGCATTTAAAAAAATGCCGGAGAGAGGAGACCACAAGCTGAGTTAGAAAGGTGGTTTAATCGTTCTTTGCCCAACTCTTGATAACCCCATGGTTCCTAGAAAATATTAGGGGGAGGGGATAATTCACGACAGCCTTAGCGGCAAAGAGCTAGGCAAGCAATGAAAGGGCCAACAGTCTATGGTCACACAATGGGGAGTCAGCAAGGGTGTAATCCAGCACCCATTCCCTCAGCGACTGTGGAAAAGAATAAAATCTTTGTGACCAACAAAAGTGGGTGTGGTAACTGGTACGGTATTTAGTCATAAGAGAAAATTAAATTACGTTTGGCCAGCTATATATCTAGTGTGTCCCCCCTGAGCACAGTCAGCAAAGTGGGTGAAAAGGTCCCCAAAATCGTCCACCAGGCCACATACGCTGGAAGCAGGAAACTGACAAGGTCTAAAATTAAAGCCCCCCAGTAGTATCACAGCTCAGTCCCCTTGAATATTTTTAATATACTCTACAATATCATCTCACAATGAGCCAACTGAATCGGTGTTAGAGGTGTCAAAACATTACTATACAGATTTTCCAATAACAGGCAAGTTGATTGACACCGGAGAAAGGTCATCTGGTAATACACAGAACCACAATTCGAGCACAACGCTTGGGCTGTGAAGCTGAGGGAAATAAAGGTAACAAGTCCCCCGTGGCCTGGCCAATGGCTCCTTCAATGACCGGTGTACTTTAGGTAGTGTACCCATCCGGAAAGACTGGGTCATTGAGCCAGGTCTCTTGTAGGCAGACGAGTGACCACTTAAATGTATCCAGTCTTGCCTACCCAACTTGTTTGCCAGACTTGCAAAGTATCATGAGGCTTTCAACATTGGTTGGGTTCCATCACCTCCAGGACCCCAAGAAGACCTGTCTCTGGCATGCGAAAGAGGCATGTGAACATCTGCAGACTTAGGAGGCCCATGCTCCATCGATACGTTGCTAGTGACTTGAGGGGTGGCCATGTCGGAGAGTCAATCCAGCTGGTCCAAGTTTGAAATAGGGGCGAACCTATTGGAGGTCGGGATGGGGTCTCTGGACAGCAGCAAGGTGGATGAACCTGCCTGTGGTTTGTAGAAATACCCCAATGGGAGTGCCTCAATTGCAGCGGTGGGGCCCCAATGATCACAACACTGTCGAGGGCATCGGGTTTGGGATTTTTACCCACTCAGGGGACTCGACTGACAAGATTGATGTGGCTTGTGAAGTATTTAATTCTTATTTGTATGACTGCTAGAAGGCAGTTAATAAAAATAATTAAGTAACAGTACCTTAGATGCTATGATGGTTCCCAGCGGTACTTGCTAACATAACTGCAGCACCAAGCACGCAAAGGTGTGAGCACAGCTTGACTTCTTGTTATTGCATTTCCATAGTGAGGTGCTGCTACTGCGCTAGCCTCTTTAAAAATCCACACAAACCAATCAAAACACACCAGTGAGATCATCTCACATAAATCCATTAGTGATAGATCATCAACAGACCAGTGGTCTGTACCACTTAAGGTGTCCACACCACGGACATAGAAAGCACTCCATAGAGGAACGAAAGTCTGCCACACACACCCTCTCTCCCCTGACCACGAACTGTGTTCTATACAAATAAAAATAATTTAACATAACCGCCTATAGTGAATAACCTAACATACCGTCCCCCCAAAAATATATTCAAAATGTACGTAACTTTTTATTTGAGTGCGGACCATGCCAAAGCTCTCGGAACACTATGCAAAATATATGGATACAAGAAAAATGTAACACAACGTAAAACAGCGAGCTTTTACGAAGTCAATAGGCCTCGGATTTGGGACCTATTCACTTTGCCAATGACATTTGGCGACGCTGTGTAGCATGGCCAGAAGAGGGGAAAAAAGCAAAATAAAACGTGTGATGACGCAGTGCTGTTTTGTAGGCAACAAACATGATGACGTGTGTGCCTAAAAAATTATGCAGCGCCATTTTTTTATTTACCGATCTTAGATGGATCAGCAAATAAAAAATGAGTGCAAAAGTGCTTTGTTTTTTAAGGCTGGGTGGCCAGGAGGAACTTGTTGCTTGGTCCTCCATTCTCACCCCCCAAAAAAAGGAAAGCATTAAAATATATATATATTTTTTAAAAGACTGCTAGTTCGGAGGGTGGGGGGCAACAGGGAGTGGGCGGGGGAAGGTCAAACAGCAGCACATGAGGTGGTGGGGGAGAAGCACAAGAGTGAGAAGCCAACACAGGAAGGAGGTAGTTTGGCTGGATAAGAAATACACAAGACAGAGCTTGCAACACGAGGGAGACAGCAACATAGCGCATGGGGGGACGGGAGAAGCATGGGAGAGAGAGCTGGAAAATATACCTCCTTATGGAGTGCTTAAGAAAAAAGTGGTTCCCTAAAAGTGAGCTGTGGAAGGATGCAAGTCATCCAGGCCAAAGGAGGGAAAGAGGTTTGCTCCAGAATAGGGATGACACCATATGGACAAGGAAAGCCATTGAAAAGAAGTAAGCAAAAGAGTGACAAAGCCGATCAGTGGTAAGCAGTGGTGGACTCTAAGCCCACTGAGATCTTGATAAGCCCACCATAGGTTTGTTTCAACCAGACAGCTTGGACCAAAAAAGACCACTGCAAGTAGTATTTAGAAAAGCAGCAAGCAAGAGCAGACTGCAGATGTGAAGGCATCAACTCAGAAATAAACAAACTATAGGATTTGACTCCTTTTCATAAAACTGAGACAGTTTGATGGCTTGAGTGATTAGTGGAAGCGCATACCAAGAAGAAGTCACTGAAAAGGTAAAAAGTTTGGAAAGAGTTTTCTACTTCTGAGAATTGGAGCCGGGCTGCAGTAGTTGTGTTGAAACACAAGTAGAGATTGTCTACCTGGAGGCTTAATAAGTAAAGCAACTAATCTTGACAATGTGTAGTTTTTCTGAGTCTTCTTGCATGCGTAACATTTATGCATGCAGAATTTCCAAGTATGGATATTTCTACCTTTGGAGACCATACACTTCTACATTAGCACATTAACTTTCTTTGCTCTCTTTCTCCTTGAGGAAACTGTTTCTCCATCGAAGAACCACTTTCTGAAATGCCCCCAGTAATTATGGAGATCTTCCATCATCATTTCTACCTTTTACAGGAGTAGTTTTGCCAACCTTGCCAGGGTGACAAATTACTTGCAAGGGGAGTCAATATCTAAAAACATCGGTGTTCACCTACTGTGAACTCAAGCTCGGTTTGGAAAGCTGACAAATCTACCCCTAACCATAAAGGTGCAAGGTGCAAATTCCACCAGTTCCGACCCTGTGAATCACAATTGTAATTTGACCCCCAATTCCAATTATTGGTGCACCAAGTTGAATTTATGTGCGCAAATCGATTTGGGGATCAATCTCTTTGCTGGTGTTTCTCTCTCTTTTTATTTATTTTTTGCATGTTCCTATAAAAATTCTTTCTTTTCATACTTTCTCCCAGATCTAATACCCATTTCTCTAATGCTTGCTAGGAGAGGCAAGCAGGGTTGAGTATACTTTTCCATGCATCTTCTAGTTTGCTATAATTGGTTGCATTTTAGGTTCTGGGTGCAGGCCACTTTAGCCGTATGTTGGCAGACCGATTGCTTTCAATACAAAGCATGGACTTTGCATTAGCCCCTTGCTCACTATTGGATGACTTTGTTGTCTCTCTCATGTGTCTGCTATTGATTCGTTGGCTTTCCTCCACATTCTTGTGTTTGTTACGCCCAGGAGCATTTACGTTTCACTATTTTTTGATTGGATGAGTTGTGTCCTTCCACTACTGACGTCAGGGAGCTATTTTCTCGTTTGTGTTTTCCCCAGCATTTGACTTTTAACAATCCCTCTTTACCCTGTTGCTTTCCTCCTCTTTACCCGTCTCCACTTCCTGCCTCCCACCAGCTTCGTTCCACGCTGTCTGGCCTACCCGATCTCCTCTTCTTTTCATTATCCTGCTCACTGAGGAGCAGCTGTTACGTGTGCGGCGACTGTTGTGGAAGCAGCTACTGCTTTGCATTTGCCCCAGCTTTTCCCTCGAGCATACTCTGTGGCTGTGTGCCGTTCAAAGAGCTTTCTTAAGAGGCACACATTTGAGATATTCAAATTTGTAATGTTTTGGGAGTGAAATGTGCAGCACTGCTTCTTTTTCAAAATGAGTGGCTATTTCCAGAAGTCTTGCAACGCTTTTCAGAAGCAGGTAGAGTAAGGTGGTTTGCATTGTTTTGTTAATAGGTTTTGTGCAGTCACTTTAGTGATTGTGTCGCATAAGTAAATTGTGTTTCAAGGCGCTGGGAGATTGGAATCAGTTTGCTGTAGCCTATAGAAATGCATGAAAGAAGCAATGTGCCATAGAACCTTAGCCACACTGTTGAGAAGTTCCCAAACTCTTTGTTTCTGAATGAAATGTGCTATTGTAGCTCATTTCATTGGATACAGAGTTTGGGCACTATGCCACAGTGTGGTGACTTCTGCACAGCGATGCAGGAGCTGTATGTGATGCCTAGACAGGAATAAATCCATAGCTCTGTGGGCCTAGCGTTGCCTCAGGTCTTTAGCTGAACCACAGGCGGAGGAGGGTTCGATCCATGGCATGGTTGGCGCTATGTTTGGTAGTGAGACAAACCAGCCTCTCGAACCGAAGTATTCACGGTGTTCATGAGTCGAAGATGCAGCGCCCAACCACACTGTTTATAATACTTTTTGGAGGCTGCTGCAGAAAGGTGATTTGTTTATGTGTGCATTAGTTTCTAAATAGCTTTTAGGTTTGTCTATTCACTGTGTCTCAGATGCATTAAAATGCACAATTGATATGCATATTTTAACGTTTGTCCTAATATCCCAGCAAAACACACATTAAATGTTTAGTTATTTTTAAACAATACTTGGCAAATTTCACTTATCAATCACATTTTGTAAGGAACATATCCACTGCTCATGTTAATAGCTACTTGGAGATATAAACAGATTTTTATATCATGTGCTGTGTTTTACAAAAAAGTAACTATTGAGAATCCTATATTTCATGGACACCTTTAGGATATACCCAAGAAAATGAGAGCTTGGTGCACTACTTGTGCCTGTGTGCGTGTCACAAATTACTCACTTTTTGGGCGTCCCATAAACCGAACTTGTGTGTGAGTATTACATATTAGGCTTCATGTGTTTGTCAGGTTCTCACACTACTAATTTGTGAGTTGTTTCACACTAGGCTCTCATGTTTGTGAGCATCTCACATATTAGGCATCTCGTTGTGAACATCTCACCAACTAGGCATCTCATACTTGCATTTCACCATGCTACTCATCCTTCTGAACGTCTTACACACAAGACCTCTCCTATTTGTGACCATCTCATACACTACGTTTCTTCCGAGTATCTCGCACTAGGCTTCTCATGCTTACATTTCACCATGCTACTCATCCTTCTGAACGTCTTACACACAAGACCTCTCCTATTTGTGACCATCTCATACACTACGTTTCTTCAGAGTATCTCGCACTAGGCTTCTCATGCTTACATTGCACCGTGCTACTCATCCTTCTGAGCGTCTTACACACAAGACCTCTCCTATTTGTGACCATCTCATAAACTACGTTTCTTCAGAGTATCTCTCACTAGGCTTCTCATGCTTACATTGCACCATGCTACTCATCCTTCTGAGCGTCTTACACACAAGACCTCTCCTATTTGTGACCATCTCATACACTACGTTTCTTCAGAGTATCTCGCACTAGGCTTCTCATGCTTACATTGCACCATGCTACTCATCCTTCTGAGCGTCTTACACACAAGACCTCTCCTATTTGTGACCATCTCATACACTACGTTTCTTCCGAGTATCTCGCACTAGGCTTCTCATGCTTACATTTCACCATGCTACTCATATTTCTGAGCGTCTTACACACAAGACCTCTCCTATTTGTGACCATCTCATACACTACGTTTCTTCATAGTATCTCGCACTAGGCTTCTCATGCTTACATTGCACCGTGCTACTCATCCTTCTGAGCGTCTTACACACAAGACCTCTCCTATTTGTGACCATCCCATACACTACGTTTCTTCAGAGTATCTCGCACTAGGCTTCTCATGCTTACATTGCACCATGCTACTCATCCTTCTGAGCGTCTTACACACAAGACCTCTCCTATTTGTGACCATCTCATACACTACGTTTCTTCAGAGTATCTCGCACTAGGCATCTCATGCTTACATTTCACCATGCTACTCATCCTTCTGAGCGTCTTACACACAAGACCTCTCCTATTTGTGACCATCTCATACACTACGTTTCTTCAGAGTATCTCGCACTAGGCATCTCATGCTTACATTTCACCATGCTACTCATCCTTCTGAGCGTCTTACACACAAGACCTCTCCTATTTGTGACCATCTCATACACTACGTTTCTTCAGAGTATCTCGCACTAGGCTTCTCATGCTTACATTGCACCATGCTACTCATCCTTCTGAGCGTCTTACACACAAGACCTCTCCTATTTGTGACCATCTCATACACTACGTTTCTTCAGAGTATCTCGCACTTGGCTTCTCATGACTTGTGTCAAACTCAGAAGACCGCTATTAAAGGTCTAAGGTACTACAGCCTGTTAGAGCAAAGAAGGCTGGCTCTAGGCTTCTCTGGCAATCACTTAAGTTGCTGTAGTGAGGCCTATGGGCTTTGGTAGTGCTTGTTTATTAGCATTCTGTGCAGCAGTTGTCATCTCCCCCATTCACTGCCAGGTCTCCGGGCAAGTCCTTGTAGTTCACTGGGAATATTGCAAAGCTTCCATTTATCCCTTGCAGAGTCTTTGACAGTGAGTGTACGGTGTCATGTCTCTTCATTTCTAATGTATCTATGCCTTCTCTGCAGAGATTCATGGTGCCATGGACTCACGTGGGCTGGCGTACTCTTGCAACATCTTCCAGTCTCCAGCACCCTATCAGGAAACAGGTGAGCTCTAAAGGCTAAGCTGGGGCGAGTGAGAGTAGTGCATTGTGGATGGTGTGTTTGCAGGGATGTAGGAATGAGAATGTATGCCTGTCCATCCCACAAGCCTAGCTTGAACCTTGTTCAACACTGGGGTGTTGGGAGACAATTCAATTCAGTAAACAGCATCTCGTCATGGGAGCGGCATACAGAATCTACCAAATCATATTTTTCGGATGCTTCAGATGATGTGTTCGAAGATGGAGGAAACTCTTAATAAACATCATTCAGCAAGAAGATGTTTTTGATTTCCATGTCATATAGTACAACAAGCATTTGCAATGCAATAGGTCTCGCATTTACGCGAGATTAAGCTATTGGCATTATAAATGACAATGCCTTTTAAATAAAAGGCATTGTTATTTGCAATGTCAATAGCTCAAACTCGCGTAAATGCGAGACCTACTGCATTGCAAATGCTTTTGCTTAATTTGACCACCAGATGGCAGTCACAGCACACACACAAACAACCATTCTGTTTCTAGGTTAAAACGAAACGCAAGTGGAATCGGTGCCGAGATAATTGATGTTCTTGAAAACGGGCCCCTTCCTCCATATTTGCCAAGGTTTCAGATTGCTATGTGTGACATTTTTTTAATTTCAGTGTAATTATGAGTGACATTTCAATGATTATGAGTGACAATTTCTCGCAAGCAAAACCAAGCAATGAAGTCCATGGGAACGGATAAATATTACAAATTATACTCTTTTGAGCTGTGAGAAACTCTAAAAAGATCTTGAAGCTGCTGCAGAGCACCTGAAATTAAAGTTTCCTATTGATCACAAAACGTCTGCTTTTTAGGTCTCGCCTGAGCCAGCGCATGCGCTGGTCTGGCAAGACATTTAGTGAGTGGGCTTTAGAAATCCCACCACAAGCTTTTGCTGGCCTAGAGCGTGCGGTTACACGCACAGTGACGCGCATTCCTCGCATCGCTCAGGCGCTATCTGGCTTTCCTCACTTGCTCTCCCGCTCCTCCCCCACCACAGAGCGCGTCTCGCGGCTGCGCGTCTTTTTGGCTTGTTTTCTATCTTCCTCTTCCACGTAGCTGACGTTCTCTCTCTCTCTCTCTGCCTGTGTCTCCTCCTGCATCTGTCTGTCTCTTGTATTCCTTCTAAATCTACCCCTCTGTTTCTCTACACCACTCTCGCTCCTTTCTATTTCTCTCTTTCCGTCTGTCTCTACTTCTCTCTCTGTCTTTCCCCTCTCGCTCCCTCTGCCTGTCTCTGTCTCCCCCGCCTCTCACTTTCACCAGAACTCGCCCGCCCGCGTCACCCCGTGCGGCTTCCTTGTTTTTTGTGTCTCACATCAAGAACCTATGATCCAGTATGTAGTCGCACGTTTATTTATTTATTTATTTATGCGTTTTTATATAGCGCGGACTTTACCCGAAGGTGTCAGAGCGCTTCACAATAGGAACAGTAACATTACATGAGGAGAAGGTTACAAGTGAGCATAATACAAAAGCAAGCGTTACGTTACATGAGGAAAAAGTGACAATTGTGCAAATATCAAACAAACCAGATACAAAAAGAGGTATACGTTCCAAGAGGAAAAAGTGACAGGTGTGCATGATGCATGAGAAAAAAATACAAATAGAGGTATAATACTGCAATAAGTGGCAGTCACTCATAACACACTGGGAAGGCACTTCTTTAGGCATGGAGTACAGAATTTCCGATAGTGGAAGAACTTCCTTGAGGGAGTAGAGAGGGCGTGAATTAAACAGGGGACTTGAAAATGAAGGGAACACACACATAAAATCCAACACAGCACGCAAGGGTGAGGAATGTACAGGAAAAAGTACAAATTTACAATGAAGAGCGAACTTCTTAGAGGGGCCTGAGAATGAAAGTATTAGTTCTGAAAGTGTCTTTGGAAGAGAAGAGATTTGAGGTCAGCTTTGAAGATCCTGGTAGAGGAGGCGGCACGGAGCAATGGGGGAAGCGAGTTCCAGATTCTCACCGCATTGCCTGAGAAGGATTGAGCCATCGATCTTTCCCTTTTGAAGACGGGGGGCTCAAGCAGAAGCTTTTCCGCATTGCGAGAAGGGCGAGAGCCACCGGACAATTTCAATTTATTTGCCAGGTAACGAGGGGAGGACGTGAGTAAGGCTTTGTTTGTGATGCAGGCAGTTTTGTAAATAGATCTTGCCTCGATCGGAAGCCATCGAAGAGAGGACAGGATAGGAGAGACGTGGTCGCTTTGTTTAGACCCTGAAATGAAGCGAGCTGCTGAATGGAGGATGGATTTGAGAGGGGAGAGGTGGGATTTGGGTAGGCTCGTCAGAAGAGAATCGCAATAATCCAGTCTTGAGAGAACCAGAGATTGTACCAAGGTTTTTAAGTCTTTCTCCGGGAAGAACCGACGGATCCCCCATAGAAGGCGCAACTGGTAACGTGCGTTCTTAGCAATAGAGTTGATGTGGGATGTTCTCGATCCTAGAACATTTATGGGGTTATGCAAGCGGACTCTGTACTGTTTTCTGTGTCAACATATTTATTTTGCAAAGCTCAGTTTTATAGTCTTTTATTTTAGATGTCCCGTTGTTGTCATTATTATAGGGTTGAGCCTGGTTTGGGATGCTTCTGAAACGACGGTGTTTCTTTCATACACCGAGCTTGGCTCCTCCCCCATTAATGGTAACCGATAGAAGCTACATTGGAAGTAGGACAGCTTCTTGCAGCAGGTAGATATGAAACGAGGGGTATTTTCGCTTTTTCATGTAGTTCTTTGATCGGTCCGCACCGGCTCTGCAGTATCGTGTCCTGCTTTACTACATAGTCGGGAAGAGAATCCCTGACGTGCCGTGGCATTCGCTATGTTTAGGAAAATCACGGCCATACTGTGTGTGGCAGTTAGTTCCTTCCCCAGCGTGTACCGTGTGGTTCTGGAGTTTTTGTTTTCTGTCTACATCCGTTGTTCATTATAATTCGTTGTTTATTCAATTCCATTGACCTCAGTTACGGGAAGAAATTTGTAACTAGGCCATATGTCCTTATTGTCAAGTTTTGGAATTGATCAACATAGAATGCTTCTCCTAACAGAGAAAAAGAGCAGTTGAGCAAATAGGATAGCAGTAACACCTCAGGCAACAAGCATTGGCATAGCCAATAGGTCTCGCCTTTGGGACCTTATAAGTGTTTAGCCATGCAACAGTTGTGCTGCATAACTAAATACTTATAAGGTCCCAAAGGCGAGACCTATTGGCTATGCCAGTGCTTGTTATACCTAGGTGTTCTTTGTATTCTGGGATTTGTATGCCCATGCAATTATTATAAGAAAGGAGAAAACTATTAATCTCAGATTTCAAAGTATTTAGGATTAACAAGTCAGGATTCACAGTGTTACAATTCGCATGAAGCACACAACAGGAAGCAGCTACATATAGGACACATTATAGTATAGCTGGATAGCTGTGGTTCTGAGCTGCAAGTCACAAGACAAAAAGGAACAGGTGTAAAGCATTTATACAGCGCCAAAACAATTGAAGAAGAAATCGATGACATTCAAAAAATCCAACACTGATTTATCAAAATAGACTGTATTTTAATGAATTTCTGACACCACAACAAAAAAGATCAACTGAAGGATTCCGGAGATGTAGAATTTACAAGGTATAGTAAATCAAAGCATTTCACTCGACAGCTAATAAACATTGGCAAATTCAACAAATTTGACACTAAACTTTTTACTGAAAAATTAGGCTAGTTGTATTGCGGTCACTCAGTCACTTTAGGTGACCAAATCCATAGGGAGCCAGTCAGGAGGAAAGGCATGGTCCTTAGGAACAGTTACCTCAAGGGTAGAAGCAATCGCTCAGTCAGTTCCAGGCACTTTTATCCATTGTAGGGGTTTCCTATGTAAGTGGTCCTGATAAAAGGGATGAAGGATGCTGTGAATGCGATATAGTCGACGGGGTCTTTCTTCGGCTTCTCTTTGGTCCAAAAAAGGGGTAAGGTGGTTCTGGTCACAGAGTTGACGTCCCTTGAGATCCTCTCAGTGCTGGTTGAAGCCCAGGCAGATCCTTCCCTTGGCGATTACTCGGCTTCTGGGTGACCAAACTGCACTCCGATGACTCTCTCAGGCTCAGCGAACTCAGATGTAACTTTCAGCGTCAGGTCCAGGTCTCTGGTGATGCACGGCGGCGGTTATCAACTTGCCTTAGCAGGCTTCTTAGCTGTTGTCGTCCTGTGCTGTGAACAGGAGGTCAGCCAGCTGAGCTTTAGCATCTCTTGTCTGTGGCTGGGCTCTGAGATGACTTCTCCAAGAGCAAGACACAGCAGGCACAGTCCCTTAAGTTTGCTAGCCACCAGGTGCAGTCCAAGCTGGTACAGCCTCTCTTTACCGCCTCCACGGTGCAGCAGGGCAGACCTTTTTCGGTCCTTCTTCCAATTGAGACGAGATCTGATTTTTGGGTACCCAGGTTATGCTGAGAAAGTGCCCTCAGGGTAGATGCTGTCAGTAGCCAATAGGTTTCTAGGTCCCCTGCCTCCTGAGGACCACTTTTTGGGAAGTGTGGCATCTGGCTATCCCAAGATGCACCATTATGCCCACTCCCAATGTGTCAGAACCTCTCTTTTGGTGTCCAGAATGCCCCAGTCCAACCTAGAGGTGTGACTACATGCTCCTGAAAAAAATGGTTTGACAACAGGTTTCCCCTCTCCTTCTCGGGTGCCAACTTGGCTGCCCCTCTCCCATTTGCTCTTCAAAGACTGCTTTAGCTTTGAAGCTTGTCTTTTGGGCCAACATCCATGTGGCTTCCTGCAGGAGGGAGGTAACACCATTCAGTGCAGTCCCCTATTGTCTCCTTTCCTGGGAGTCGTTAGTATGTCTCCCTGGGATGGCAGATGGGTGTCTCGGGTTCAAGCACCATGTGCAACCAATGAGGGCACAGGAGATTGACAGCAGCAAAATGGCAACTTTGTAAAAGTTGCATACTGTAACTTGTTACATTAATTTCAACTTGAGGACCAAGGGAGCCTTAATGCAACAAGTTGTTTGATACCTTGGAGTATTAACCTTGGTCTCACAATTCAGTAGTTGGCACAACTGAAGGGTCAGCTTGTAACCCTGCCAGTGGCGGCTGATGCTTAACTGGGGTAGCGAGGAGGGTGGGGTGAAGAAAGAAAAATCTACATACTTTCATGCCGGCCGCTGCCTCTCGGTCCTCAACGCAGGAACCAGGAGGCAGGAAGCTCCCAGGCTGCCCTAGCCAATCATGATGCTCTTATAAGTGTGTAAGCCAGTAGGATCCAATAAACAATGATCTACTTAAAGTACCTTACGTTCATGATTTTGCGACTAAGATAAAAATATGTCCTCAGTCAATCCGTTTGTTGCTTCTTTGAAAGAGACCCGAGCTATGTAAAATGTCGAAAAAGCTAGTTCTAGAATCCATTCAGAAGATGAGTGGGCTCCTTTCCTTGCATTTTGCCTGTGGAACCTCTTTAATTAAGGCTGAAGCACATTAAATACAGTGACCTGGGTGGAGGACGGTGCGGTCAGTTTGGATGCGATGAACAACTTGTACCATTTGTTGAAATCCAGTACTACTATGTCTTCACAGTAACTGAATCATATTCTTTTAGTCTGCTTACTAAAAGCTTCCAGAACTCAAGAGCAATGTTGCTGATCAGTCTTGCGGCTGAAAAATGGTACGATTTATAAAGTTATAAACATTCATTTGTTAAAATGCCTGAACCAGATAAATGAAAAGCCTCTGAAGTGTAAGGCATCTGTTTCACAGGGAAAAAAGATTTTAAATTCGACATCTCTAACAAAGCTTGGGCAAGATTTTATATTCGACATCTCTAACAAAGCATGGGCAAGATTTTAAATTCGACATCTCTAGCAAAGCATGGGCAAGATTTTAAATTCGACATCTCTAGCAAAGCATGGGCAAGATTTTAAATTCGACATCTCTAGCAAAGCATGGGCAAGATTTTAAATTCGACATCTCTAGCAAAGCATGGGCAAGATTTTAAATTCGACATCTCTAACAAAGCATGATCAGAGAGAAGGACTCTCAATTCGAAAGTATCCCAGGGCGGTATCGCACTGAGTCGGCTACTTGTATTATTTTGCTCAGTGCTGTCTTCACAGTCAGGCTAGTTCGAGGTCTAGGTTATCGGACCGTGACACGGTACTACTGCATGTGGTTGTCTTAATCTCCAGTCACAAATTAAGGATATACTTAGAAAATAACACCTTCTGTTTCCAAGCTAGCAACATGTTTAAGGTGTCTCATACCGTGTAAAATTTAATTTAGAAATACATATGGATCGGTCTGCCTAGCATTGGCAACATTAAAATGCAAATTGATGGGAAAGTCGCTCGAGTCAACCTTATTCTGCTTTTCTGTTCATTATATACTCACTTCCCAAATTCCGCTGAAAGTTTGTGACTGTAGAAGGGGTTCCTTTCTACTGGTGGAATCTGTGTGCATGGAGATACCTTGTCAGGTTCGCTTCTTATCTGCCGCCACAACCAGTGGGCGACTATAGTCCCTAATGCAAGTTGTTTTTTCTTGTTGCCAGACTGAGGGAGTTAAAACTGAAGGGGCGTTCCATGTCACCATGCTCCCTGGGGACGGAGTGGGTCCTGAGCTCATGCAGTCCGTCAAAGAGGTGTTCAAGGTGAGTCAGTTTGTCATCTATCATGTTCCATTCTCTGGTTCCTTGACATTGAAGCAGTGAGCAGTGTTCTTACCCCCAGTGTCTGTGCTCTGCAGGCTGCGGGCGTGCCCGTTGTGTTCGACGAGTTTCACGTTAGCGAAGTTCAGACCACAGCCTCGGATAAGAAGCTAGAGGAGGTTCTCAACTCAATGAAGGCCAACCGGGTCGCCATCAAAGGTACGGGATGCTGCGTTGCACTGAGTTACACCGTGGTCCTTTAATAATGGTTTAACATTTTTGTGTACTCAAAAATTAAAGACGAAAGAATGGCCCAAATCTGTGATATATTTTCTACTCTCTCGTCATAACGTCTGCATAAAGTAAATACTTACCCATTCTTTACTTTACCAGCATCTCTTACACAGACCCTAGCCTTTAACCCCACCCCTAACCATATACTCACACTAGGCCTTAACATTACCTTAATTCAGCCCTTACACTAATGCCATTCCTTACACTAACCCTTAGCACACTTCCAGTCCTATCTTTAACCTTGTATCCACCATTGTCCTCACCCATCCATTACCATAACTCTCACCTTTACCTAACCTCTAATCCTATCCGCGGACATCTCTAACTTTTGCCGTTAACCTTACCCTGCACCTCACCCACCCATTGCCTTAATCGTTTGCCTAACTTCAATCCTTCCACTAACGCCCTTCCCTTACCCTAACTAATAATCGTCATCCTTTCCTTTTTTCTTACCGGAATCCATACCAAAAATCTTAACAATAGCTCATTTAATATGCAAAGGGTAATTTCCGATATTTTTACAGTTTTAAAAAAAAATTATTATCCCACTTTTTGGGTACATTGATTTTAAGTTTACTTCAGTTTTACTGTGACTCGTTTTGCGCTGTTGTTCATTTTTCTTTCAAACCCTTTAATGGTTGGCAACAGGAGTTTGTATCCAGCTCATCTTGCCAGCTCTCTCCTCTTGCTCTGTGTTGCTTCGTACCTCTCACATACATTTGAGGTGCTGTTTCATGGTCCACCAGCAAACTTAGGACCTGATTTAGATCTTGGCGGGTGGGTTACTCCGTCACAACAGTGACGAATATCCTGTCCGCCATATAAATCCTAATATATCCTATGGGATTTATATTTTGGCGGACGGGTTATCCATCACCGTTGTGAAGGAGTAACACGTCCGCCAAGATCTAAATCATACCCTTACTCTTTCATAGCAGCAGCCGGCAGTTCCAGCGCCTTTCACAAACTGTCGGCCATTGCTGCTAAGTCGCCTTTAGCACTGCCTTTCGCATTACTCTCAGCTTATCATTGCATAGAGCAGTGAATGCTGTTGGCTATGCCCCTCCAACCAGCCATCTTTGCAATGCAGCAGACTGTATCGTTGCATTACCACCACCAACTGGACCTTCATAATAAAAGTGCTGCCTTTAACTCATGCACCGTCAGCTAATCAGTCACTGCTTGGCCTATCCTTCGATTCATAGTGACAGCCAACATTATTGCGTTGTTACTAATGTTTTGTCCAAAGGTGCACATCTCAGCCATTTCCGCTATCTCCCTTATTGTGCAAGATGAGCCTTTGCATGGCTGCATGCATAGCAGTACCAAAACCATCACCTCTCCTTTACTAGTCTCCCCGTCGCTGGGGGCAGCAGCCTACGCATCACTTCCCACTACCTGCCTGTCCATCTTTGTAAAGTAGCAGACACTGGTGCACAAATCTGACCCAGACAATAGAGCAAATCAGACCCAGACAATAGAGCAAATCAGACCCAGACAATAGAGCAAATCTGACCCAGACAATAGAGCAAATCTGACCCAGACAATGGAGCAAATCTGACCCAGACAAGAGCAAATCTGACCCAGACGAGCAAATCTGACCCAGACAATAGAGCAAATCTGACCCAGACAATAGAGCAAATCTGACCCAGACAATAGAGCTGGAATTTCAGAATATTTCAGGAATATTTCAGGAATTTCCAACATATTCAACCAAAGACAGTTTTCTCTAGCGTTTACTCCTGATTTATAATTTAATAAAAACTTTATTATGCGCGTTGTTGAGCTTTATAAATTTAACTTCTGGGTAAATCACCTAAACCTAAAAATACACGTCTTGCATACTGAGCATCGTATTTTGGAACAAACGGATCTTCTGTGAATGCCCTTCATAGAGCAATAATGACAGAACAACAGTTCCTGGGACAAATATTTATGGAAAACCCTTAAAACAGTGATGGTAGTTTATTAGTCACCTACCGTACTTGCAACCATAGTTATCCAATACTAACTAAAGTAATTGAGCTAGCTGAAGGTATTCCTTTACTCATTTCAATCTCAAATATAATATTAATGTAGCACACATCAAATAGTTTTTTTTCTATAGTGCCTCTGTATCAACCAGTAGCAGAGCGCTTTGGAAATAGTGGTGTTTGACCATTTCACTTTCAGTGATACACAGCTAAGTTTGCAACAAGGTGAGTAGTCCGTGATTGCCACTTATTATTCACAGCTTGAGAGAAGATATAGAAGAGCTGAGAGGCCTGGGCTACAAATAGTAAGGGACAGAATTTGATATGAGGGAGTGACGCTTCTGGTCGGCTTAAGACCGGTGTCGCCAACCTTTTGTATCTCAGTCCAAATGGTGAGCAACATGCGAACCACAAGACAGCATAGCTGCATCAGTATGCTAGTAAAAGGATTAAAAGGCGAGTTAGTTCAGAAATGGCCACATTGCACGTAGGTAATGCATATAAATATACAGTAATCAACAGTATTTTGTGGGAATTTTTACTGGCACATTGTTAATTTTAGCAGATTAATTTCCAGCAGCAGTAATCAAAATCTGATTACATTTAAAGACCTGAATACCAAAGTTGGTTCTTCTAAAGGAATAATTGAAAAATAATTGTTCTCCATGCCAGGAAAACAGATTAGAATTGGAAGGATTACTAGAGCACCCTGCATGGGAGTTGGTGACTTACCCGTATAGATGTTTGTGAAAGTAGTGATAAATAGTGCATTTTGCTACACATTAGATCAGTAACTTTGGCACAAAGATTTTGAGGTATTATTGCAGGTTAACCAGGAGGCCTGGGACTTTTCCCTACTAAGAGCCCGTTAATTCCAGCATGTATGAAAGCTTTGCACAGGTGCTCACGTGATAAAGTGCAAAAGATGGCGTCAGTTAACTCATCAACGCAAAGACCTGCGTGCACTTCGCTAAATTGCAAAGCGTCGCACAAACTCCCCTTTAAGTTTAGTAAACGTGTACCTTATTGGTGAATGGCATATTTAATGCTCATTATTCCTGCAACATATTGAAAATCCCTTTACTGGGGGTTCTCCCCATAGACCTTCTAGAAAATTTAGATGAAACATGTTCATGTTGATTATCACATTCTAGTGACATTGGTCAAAATACGATATGATTTAAAGCTCACTTTCCTGGGGGATGTGGTGTGTCTCCAAGGTTTATTGTTGTACCATGATAAATTGTGCTTTTTATGACACAATATTACAATACCTTTGTGCAGACTTGGTAGCTTGGAAAACCAATTTACACTTTGCTATTTTCTAGAATGCCCCGTTTACCACACTTAGCAAGTATTAATAAAATGTTCAGCAAGGTTTCTCGATGCCACTGCAATGCAGATTCTGCTGATTCCATAATGATCCTTTAGGGAAATCTGCTGGCAAGCGCCACCATGTCGGGGATCTATACTAAGACGTAATCAGCATGCATCTTTATGAGACATGGGCAGAGCTATGAAAGAAAAGTGTTTTTTTAATTTCTATATTGGATGACATTCATTTCAAATTATGGGAAGAAATGTCCTGCTCCATAACTGTTAAACATGCCATACCATTACATATGTGTAAGTTTAAATCTCGCACAAAAGTATACCACCTGGTGGAGAACCATCATCTGTGCAGGCTCTCGCCTTATACTCCTCAGACACTTCACCATTTCACAAAGTCTGCAAACCATGTTACACATGTGAACCCACAAAGCATGTTATGATTATCATGTCTTTTCTCTTGTAGGTATTCCAGTTTTAGGAGACACATGTTAATCATTTAGGAGTGAATGTGTGACTGATATAGAATGCATGTTTATTTTCATGTTATTATTTCTTTGCAAGTTGATGATCAAGTCTGCTTGAATGTATTCACAGCATTTAGTCTCTGCTGACTATTCTGTTTTACACAATTGTTATTGAATTATGGCAAACGTTTCATAGAAAGCCGATAACTGTGTGTTTTGCTTATTGCCATTATTCACAGAACAAGGCATTAGGCTGCTTTCGGTTGATTATGTTATCCTAAAATATTCAACAACATCTAAATAATCTAATAAAAACCAGGCATAGGGTGTAAAGGGTTAGAGAGGAACCTTCGTGCCAGGCGACAACGGATGAGACGGGCCGCTCATAATCCCATCACCCACTTTTAGCTACAGGCTCCTGGTAAGGCTTTCAGCCTTTACTTGCTGTGATTGTCAGCCAGCTGTGAGCACAAGGCGAGAATAGCTGGCGCTGCTAATAAATTGAACATACGTCTTTTTAGTCAACAGGTATGCTTTTGTGAACATCTCTGAAACCTAAATTAGGCTTTATTTCCTCTTTTGTGCCAAGTTAGTTTAGTGAATAGAAATAGGAGAATGGAGGTAGGATTACTAAAAGAAAATCATCCAGTAAATGTGTTGGACCTTTTCTTGTTGTTTTCGCTTTTGGTAAACATTGCAGCTGCCATTCTATTTATCATCATTGTAGTTACAATTCATACTGTGAGCACTAGGGTAAGAGGTTGATTTTAAAAAAGAATCTTTAAAATGTATCCCTTGTTTTCTAGTACATTGAGCATGTTATTCCTTAATGAAAGAGGGCTTGGGAGAGAGGATACACTTGTGGTGTGACTCCTAATTGGAGTCAAGGGCCTGCTGTTGATCATATTATCATTATTTGGAGCACTTCTGTAGGGTGGGATTCACTGGGGTATTCACAGGCAGGCCAGGGGATTCTGCACAAGGGAAGACTAGTACTACCACCACCAGAGCCTTTAAAATACCTTTATCACTGCACACAGGTATTGTAATATTGTTCGCCCGGTGCAAAACAGAAGTTCACTTTGTAATGTTAACACCTCATATAAAATAAACAGCCAACAATGATTGGTAATCGACCAGCATAGTTTGTTAAATCTTTGGAAACCGAATCCTCTATTTCATGCTCAAGTAGATATCAAGCCTGTCATGCATATTCATGTTCTACATTGGCGGTGTATTTCTTAGATCACTTTCCTTCTGTCTCTTCTTTGCTTCTCTCTCTCCTGTTTCTCCTCTCACACTGGAGGGTCTTGTAATTGTGTGGCTGTGTTTGGGGAAAACTACAGCTGACCTTCTTGATGTTGAACTTTTCAGGTAAAATTAATACTCCCATGGAGAACAAGGGTGAGCTGACATCCTATGAAATGAAACTGCGGTATGTGACACCTTGCTTTGCTAAATCTTTGGAATTATATGTGACTTCTGACACCTGTTGAGAATCAAAGTGTATTTGGAGACACCTGAATAGAATATTAACAGCATTGTTTCCTTTCCCAGACGCAAGCTGGACCTCTTTGCCAATGTAGTGCACGTGAACAGCTTACCCGGTTATAAAACCAGGCACAACAACCTGGACCTTGTGATCATCCGAGAGCAGACCGAGGGAGAGTACAGCTCCCTGGAGCATGAGGTAGGCCGGACTTTCCAGGAAGAGATTCCTGTTAACATAACATTTACAATGCAGATCTATAAATAAATATCCACATTGTAAGAATCTTTACAAGAAGTAAATATCCATATAAGTAAAAAACATGAAAATTAAATGCAGATGTTTTAAAACCTTCAATTTCTACATCCTTCCCAAAAAAGAAATTTGCAAAATAAAAATCTACATTTAAGGTACTATCAGTACAAAAAATTAAAATGTGGGATTTGTTCAGTCAGTCAGAAAATCTTTATTCGGCTGGCTAACAGCCATAAAGGAATACATCAAAAGACAAATAGGACAAGTTAAAAAAGTGAAATACATACAGTGAAGAATATTTTCCGAAACAGTAGCGATTTCAATATCAAAATATCAAAATTCGAATTGATAATTTCCACAAATAGCATCATAGGTAAAGGGCAGGGTACAAATAAATTCAAGAACATTCCCCTTACCCAGAAGCAGCAGAGCCCAAAATTGATCCTTGTTAAAACAAATAGGATAAAATAATTTTCCAACAATGTCCCGTAAACGAACAGCCGAAGAGATATATCTGTAGATCATTAGACAAGTAAATTCATCTTTTAAAAGCTGGAGGTGATGTAATGCTGCCCGGCACTTCCTAATATTTAAGAACTTTAAAAGAGGAATAATAAAATCACGCCTTGGTTTAACATAAAGTTTACAAAAGAACATGAAATGTAATGTACACTGAACAGACTTCGAGTCACAAGGGCACAGATCTAGTTTGGCATCGCAATAGACTTTATGGGGATAAGAAACCAAGAAGTGCGAGATGCCAAACCTGAATCTTATGAGATAAAACAATTTGGCATGACTGAAGTAAAAAGAGAGATAGGGCTCAATACCTGGTGTGCAAACTAGTAAGGAGTGTTCTAAGACACTCTTTTTTGCCATCTCTAAATTTCCTCTAGTTGAGTATAGGCAAGTTAAGAAATCCCTTTTCAATTTCACTTTCAGTATTGTGGCAATACTACCTGGGTTATAAAAACAGTCCCAGGTAAGAAAAAGTGGGGACATAAAACAACTTTTCATTTTTTATAAAACAAGATTTTAAAATGGGGGATGCTGGATGTATTTTATTTTATTGCATGATTTGATAAAACCCTTGCAATGGTCTACAATAGCAGGAATTCATTACAATATATAAAACAAATGATTTAGTAAAAGAGACCTTGCAATTCTATTTAAAAAACATAAGTCATTATGACATGTAAAACATTATTGCGATGCGCTAACATTGACATGCAGTAAGTTGGGTCAGTTAAAAAGGAAAACAGCAGTCCCAAATAGGCAGTGTGGTTCAAGTCCTAGGCCGACTAGCCTGTCGCATCTCACATCCTCTAACTTTTTTAAGAAGCGATCCATAAACCTGACCAAGGCACAGTTGAGTGCAGTGTTCAAAGGGTCGAAGCAGGCCAGCACTGCTCCTCTTCAGGATCTAACGTCCTTTTCAATCCAACCCCTTCGCAATAAGGTTCTTCTATCTTCTAAAAGATTAGGGTACAAGCATAGGACATGAATTATGTCTTCCCTATGATGGCCACAGAGCCGACACGTTTCCTCAACCCCCTCTCTTTTCCATTTTGGGAGATGGCAGGTCATAGAAAACACCCCCATTCTCAGCCTCAGGAACTGGAGCTTAATACGTGCATTGAAAGTGGTCGTTAAATAGCTCTGAGGTTTCAGCTGTAAGTAGGTTCATAGGGTCATCCATCTGTGGCTCCATGCCGAGAGTCTGGCCCTGTCTTCTGCTGAAGAGAGTCGTTTCGCGCTGAGTTTTGCTAGCCTCTTGAATTCGTTTTGGCTTACATTTAGGACCCAGAGATTGCACAAACCAAGAGAGCTAAGGCCGCAGGACAGGTAGTGGTGCCCCGCCGGCCATCGACTTGTGTTCAGCTGGGTCCATAGATAGTGGGCCAGACTGCTTTCCTTAGCCGCCCTGAGCTTATGGCAGCTTATTAAGAAAGTCGCCATACAGCCCAATGACTGTCTGCAGATGCCAAATTCCAACCTGATTTGTGCTGGTGACGTGTTAGAGGGTAGCTGGAAGATTGTTCAATAGATTTTTTCGACTGATTTATCCAGTTGCCCGCTATTACGCCCTTTCAGAACCTCGCACCCATAAGTGAGGGTAGGGATGACCTTTGCCTGGGCCGCCTGGAGGGTTGGGGCGAATGTTGGGCCATTTAATTTTTTGTGTATGGAGCTAAGTGGGAAAGACAACGCAATTCCTTTCATTTTTAGCTCTCCCAGCTGGTTCGCGTATCTGCTGTTGTTATTAAAGAAGACACTTGTGGCATCTGGTTGCTTCAATTCTTTCCTGATTTAGGAACCATGCCGGATTTTTGGGTCCAGATGAACGGACCGCAAGGATTTTGGTTTTCTTGTTGTTTATCTGTAGCCCATTCCTGTTAGAATATATGGCAGTCGCATCCACGAGGCGTTGTAGGCCTATCTTAGTATGACTAAGAAGGACCAAGTCCTCGGCATACAGTAGATTGGATAGGCGGAGGCTGCCCAATTTGGGTGGATGCGAATTGACTAGATCGAGGGCTGCTGAAAGATCAGACGGGAATAGATTGAAAAGCGTAGGAGCAAGGACACACCCCTGCTTAAGGCCTTGCGTTGTTGGTATTGGTCGTGATAGTCGTGAGCCGTCCCCGATTTTAATCCCGACCCATGTATCGTAGTGCAGGAGCTGCAGAGCCCTAAGTAGGCTATTTGGAATTTTCAATAGGGACAGTTTCTGCCACAGCTCCTTCCTGTTGACCCTGTCAAAGGCCGATTTATAGTCGATGAACCCCATATATATGGGGTTATGACTGGATTCCGCCTGGTCAATCAAAAAAGAGAGTGTAATAAGATTGACCGTTGTCCCGGTGTTACTTATGAATCCAGTCTGATTTGGTGGAATAATTGAATTTGCATCAGCCCATCATCGTAGGGAGTTCAGCAATATACCAGCGAAATACTTCGCTTCATTGTCGATTAAGGCGACCAAGCGGTAACACCCTGGAGATTTTTTATCGCCGCCTTTGAAAATCGGAGCGAGGATCGATCCTCGCCATGAAGCCGGGATGGTGCATTTTTCTAAGATGGAAAGGTAAAGCGGGGCTAGCTGAGTGGCCCAAAAGGCTGGATCCTCCTTGAAGAGGGCTGGTGGAATGCCGCCTGGGCCGGGGGCCCCGTCCTTGCGCCCCTTTTCAATCCGCTTTTGTATTGTTGTCGCTGTGAAGGAGTGCCTGAGATCTGACTTGTCGTAGGACGTAAGTTGAGCCTCCATGACCATGCTGCCCTCGATGTTCTTGGTCTGTTTATAATTCTGATCAGACTGTGGGGATCGTTAAAATGATTATGTAAAAAGAGGTACCACTCTGACTCTAGGATGTTAGACGAAGCAACTTTGGGGGCCCAGCCACCTAGGCTGTTAATGGTGCGCCAGAACCTCGCGGAATTACTGGTCCTTAAATTGAATTGTAATCTGGCCCAGAAGATGTTCCAGGAGTTCCTTCGATCTTCTCGTTTGGCCACCTTCAGATGTCTACGTGCCTCTCTTAGTTTAGTTATAATAGTTGGATCCATTGGCATCGTTTTCAATTTCGGCCACATCTGATTTATGCTTCGTTTAGCGACCCGTATTGCAGAAGGAGTCAGTTGCTTAGACCCATTCACTTGTGCACACTGTATCGGTTTTGCAAACCTGACTGCTAGACTATCCGCGAAAATAGTCCAGTTTGCAATTGGGTCATCCCTTGACCCTGGGATGTTCACAATTGTTTGCTTTGCTTCTGTCGCCAGGAGCTGAAGATTATTGGCTGAACACTTGATACATTTTAGGGTAATGGTGAAGGTTTTAAGACCTTGGTCCACTGCCTGATCATGTTGCAGCAGCCTGATGTTTAAGGAGAGCTTTTGGGGCCGATGATCGCTGTCCATTTTGTTACCAAAGCCAAAAGAGGAAACTTGATTCAGTAGAGGAAGGCTGACAAATGAGTAGTCGATCAAAGAAGCCCCGGTTGTGGATAAGAATGAGAGACCGGCGGCTTGTCGGGATGGAAACGCCCGTTAAGAGCTCTAAGACCGAGATGTTCCAAGTAGCCCTGGAGGGCTCGTCCCTTTGGATCCACTTTGCCCCACCCGGGCGATCCTGTGGTGGAATAGCCCAATCGCCTACCTGCGGCTTCGTTACCTCATTCAGTTGGGAGTTGGACATCAGCCACATGTTGAAGTCTCCAGAAACTAGGATGTCTGCGTTAGGGTTTCCAGTTCTCACGTTTAGTACAGTGGAAGTCAGCTCGTCTGTTAGTGCTATCCTGGAAGCCGAATATGGACGGATGTAAACATTCATCAAGATTAGAGTCCTCAATTTGCCACTGGGGGTTCTGAATGAAGTGCCTACTGTCTGAAGCCCCTGAGTATTACTTGCTAGGTCCCAGGAACTAATTGCACTGGTGGCCGATATATAAATTGCTAAGCCACCGCTACAACGGACAGGGAACTTTAATTGCAGGGATATGGTGGATTTTGAACCCTTCTAGATGCTGCGGTTTCAAAAGCCATGACTCTTGCAGTAGGATAATTTCGAAGGAGCGTAGATAGGATACTGTGGCCTGGTCCCCCAGTTTATTTGCTAGGCCATTTATATTCCAAGAGCATATCTTTAGTGGGCTGCCACCATGATCAAGTGGGCTGCCACCATGATCAAGTGGGCTGCCACCAGATTTTAAAATGGAGGGGGATTTACCCACCACCATGGTATAAGATTTCCCTACATTAGTCTTCAAACCAAGGTCATTCATAAAATCATTAAACCTAGTCAAAAGCCTCTGCAACCCCACCCCAGTTCTAGACATTAAAACGCAGTCATCTGCATAAAGTAATGCTGGTAACAGCCTATCGTGGGGGCATCCACATTCCCATATTTAATATGATTTTCTAAGTAATTTATGTACAAGCAGAATAAAAAAGGTGCGAGTACGCAGGCCTGGCGGACCCCGCGATTCATTTTTATTGGGGCCATAAGTTCACCGGCTGCTCCATATCTAACTCTCCCCGTCACATCTTCATGCATGGTGGCTAGGAAGTGGACAATAGATGGTTCAATGCCCATATTCAACATCTTTTCCCACAATCTCCCTCTCTGCACCCAGTCAAAAGCGGACGCAAGGTCCATGAACCCAAGATAGAGGGAACCAGGCTTAGCTAGTGTGTACTTGCTTATGACCAGGTGCAGATTGAGACATTGTTCCACCGTTCCCAAACCCCTCCTGAAGCCATATTGTATATCTGAAAATTTCCCACTATTGATTCCCCAGGCCTCCAACCGCTCTAATATAACCCTGCCCATCAGTTTACAGGTGCAATCAATTAAGGAGATGGGCCAATAGCATTTTGGGTCAGACCTGTCCCGTTTTTTAAAAATAGGGACTATTATCACAGATATCCACGAGTCAGGAGGACCCTGGGTTGCATAACAGCTTAAAATATTCGTCAAATCTGCTGGGATGCAGTCTGGGCCAGAGGCCTTGTTCTTCACAGTGTTATTTAGGGCCCGTTCTACCTCATCAAGTGTTGGGTGGGCCAGTTCTGATGCCCCATAATTTAGAGTAGAGTGCGGCTCACCATTAGTGCTATATAAACCAGAGAAATGTGCTACCTCCGGCATAATTGTTACATCAATGTTACTGTTGTGAGAGCTATTAAAAAAATCCAAGTTAACGGTGTTCCAGAAAAGTCTAGGATCTTTACTCTGACAAGCTACATGGAGTTGTTCCCAGGCTTCTTTTCTTATATCTAGTTTGCGTCTCTCTAACGCCTGTTTATATTCAAATCGTAGCTGTTTTACCTCCAAGTTATCTCGGGGTTTTTTCTTCAGTGACTTAACTAGTTTGTTATGAGAATGTGAACAATCACTGTTAAACCACTTACTTTGTCTATGAGATCTTACTTTATAATTACTAGTTAAGGCAGCATTAACGGTCTCAATTATTGCCGCAAAAGATGTTAACATGGATGGAGGATTTAAACTATCATTCAAACAATCTAGGACTTGGATCATGTTGGTTGTCATGATCTGTTTTAAGACAGAATCTGGATTTATAGTTGACCATTTCCGCAATAGGCCCTTGTTTTTAACATAGGCTATTGGGCATGATTTGGTAGACATAACGGGGTCAACAACTTGAATCTCTAGGTCAAGGGATAGCGGATAGTGATCGCTAAAACAGACCTTGTGTATGGTGAAGCTCACAGATTGAGGTTTGAAATACTCAAAAAGGGCAATAAAATCAATTAAAGTCCCTTGACCTCTACCTACATATGAAACTAAATCCATGTCATCTGGTTGGGTAAGGTCAAGTGTAAGGAAAAGAGAGAATTTCGAAAGTAATGAGTTAAAAATTTTCCCACAAGTGTTATGATAAAAATGACAACCGCCGTCCCTGTCTAATAGATTACATGCAGACTGTTTTGATAGGGGGCATAATTTACAATTAAAATCGCCCCCCAAAGAACGATAAAATCCATATTTATCTCCTGTATGTGTCTGCACAATGAATTTTCTAAATCTTCGGCAATGGCAGTATTCTTGATGTTAAAATTATTATGATAAAAATTAACAAGGATCAGGGTCACAGTTTTTCTAAAGAGAATATGAATAATTTGAAAATGAGGTGAATGAAGCTGAATCTTGCCTACTCTGCCTGACAGTGTTGTTGATACCAGAGTTAGTAATCCACCCTTAGAGTGACCACCTAAAGCTGCGTTAGCTGGAGTATGTATAGAAACGTAACCATTGATGTGTACAGGCTCTCTCATCCAGGTTTGTTGTAAGCACACAATGCTAAACTTTTTTATAAAAGCAACCCATTGTTCAGATTTTAATCTTTTGGACAGGCCAGCAATATTCCAGAAAAGGCTACCATAAACAGTCGTACTACTTTGGCTACAAGGCACTTTCTCAATAGGGAGGGCAACTATTCCCCCATCATTTTGTGGTATCGTGGCCATGTTAGATGGTGCCAGAGGAGGAGCCGCCTCGCCCAGTAAGATAACATTGGGAGCAGACAAAACTAGCTCGGGTGACTCGGGAGAGGGAGAAATAACTACATATGGCACAACAATCGATGTTAATTTTCCCATGGTACCAGTACAGCTTTCAAGTAATCTATAATTTGAATCATGCTTAGTTTGTCTGGCGCGACCATTCGCCAGATTTGTTCTAAAAACACATTTAAAGCCATTTCTAGTTGAAACAAAAGTCAAAATGGATTACCTACACAAAGTAAAAGCCGAGTTTTACATAATTTTACTGCAGCAGGGTAGAGCGAAAAACAACATGCAGACGGGGCCCCAGAAATTGTAAATGTGGTGCTTAGGAAATTCCATAAGTTGGCAAAGCAGCTGCATACGCAAGAACAGGTGGGAAGTGAGTGAGTAGCAGAGCAAGTAAGAGGAAAAGGCTTGTACCCAATAACGGGCAGGTACATTCATTTTGTAAAAAATAGAAGTGACCAAGTGGTACAGCAGGAAAATAGGGAAAAGGTGCTGCTGAAAAATAGTGGTAGAAGGGTGGATCCTCTTGTTTTAAACATGTAAATATTTTTTTATTATATTTCAGCTGTATAGCATTTGTTTCGTTTGTTGTTTTTGTTTTGTAATTTTCTGCTATTAAGGTGCAAAGATTTCTTCAAGAATAATATTCATTATTTTTTCATTCTATTCAAGTTTTACTGTAAATTGCATTTACAAAATAACATGGATCCATCAGGTACCACTAGAGGCACTAGAAAACTGTCATTCAATAGAGTAATAATCTGTAAGGATTGCATCACAGTTAAAATCCATCAGTCTGTCCAGTGTGCAGAGGGTAACTGCCTTAATCTGTCCCAGACTTAGGAGGTTATTGAGATGACCAGTAAGAAGGAGAAAACCACTGTAATAAGCACCCGGTTCTCCTTCCTTCAGCTCTGCATGTGTCTCACTGATCCTTTTCAGTGGTTCCTTTCTTCTCGACTGCAGGTTATGATTCAAGCAGATGTTGCAGAAGGCTTGTACCTCTTTCCTGAGTTGGGCCAATGGCCTGAAATATCTAAGAGTTGTGGCTTTGGAAGCAACCATCTAAGCAAAGAACGACCATTGCGTCTTGAAGGCCAGGTTTGAAGGACATTTGGAAGAATGGCAATAGAGTTCAGTAATGTTGGGTCTTGGAGTCTGTCCATGCGGCTTCCTCCTTGACATGTGCCAGTTCTTCTGCCCACTTAGCTGTGCACCGATAACGTTGAGGAGAGTCGCTGTGCCAGGTTTGTTATTGGTGAAATAAAAGTGATATCGAGCACTGACTAGACTCTTTTATTTGAAGGCTTCCTTCAGCTATGGAAATGGTGGTCTGCTCCCCAAACATATCCGTTCCTCGTTATGGTAACGCGCTTCTCTTGTGAACAGACCTAATACATGTATGTATGTGCTATTTGTGTAGTGCGTATCTGGCGAAAAGGCAGCACAGTGCTGTACGGGGTCAAAGACAGGCATGTGGTCAACAAGTGATAGAAGAGGTAGCTGGTTAATGGACGGTTAATGCAATGTGTTGTTGTGTTCTTTAATGCATCTTCAACTCTTTCCTAAATTGGAGCAGTGTTGGGGCCGATGTTGGATACAGGGATGTTGTTACAGATCCTGAGTGCATAGGTGGTAAAGTCCTGCTGCCTTTTGTTTTTTTCATTTTTACAATTCTTGGTCTACAGTCTGATGGTGTCCTCGCTGCGGGTACGAAGAGAACCACCAGAGATGCTGAGCTTGTCTGCATGATAAGCGGGGGTGCTGGTTCTGATTAGTCCTGGGCGTGAAATTCCCCTCTGCTTGCTGAGTTTTTCCCGCTCCTCATAGAGCGCGGAGTTCCGTAAAATTGCACTGAGCACAGTTTTACGTGAAGTTGGCGAGCGAGGAAAATCTTACTCCAGACCCCCTCCTGTCGAGATTTCTCAACATGGGCGGTCGTGGATGGTCACTACCGCTCGCTTTGTGAAATTTTTCTTTATTGTTGAGGAAGCTGACGCTTGAGTAGGACATCTACTCGAGCGGCAGAAAGAAGCAACTCCCTCTATGCACGTGGTGCCGTTCGCGCTGATTTTACAGCGCAGTACAATCACCCAGTGCTAAAAATCAGTGCGATGTAACGCACTCCAACGCTTGCAGAACTCTGCGTAGCGCGGAACTCTGACTAGGCCTAGTCATTATGGCTTTTTAAATGAAGCATCTGGTTTTGGACATGGTGCCAGCACCTTCCTAAGAGTTGTCACAGACCTGAAATTCATGAGATGGAAACCGATGAGAAATCTGCTCAGCGCTCTAGCTAGAGGCAGGATCAGAAGAAGGGGCAAGTTTAGCATCAGTGACTCCCAGTGAGTAGGATGGAGTGTCGGTGCTTCTTGCAGAGGCTGGTTTGGGGTTTTTGAAGTTGGGAAGAGGTTACCTTACCTAACCCCACTGGAGGTGTCTAAATCTGTCACCCAGAACCCTGGGACAATTGTGGGCACAGCTACCAGAGTTGGAATGTGGTGGCCTTGTCAATAGTTAACAGACGGAAGGCACACTACAGTTTCAACAGGGAAAAAGTATTTACGCAGTAACAGGTTGTGAAGAATGGGAGGAAATTTGGTGTAAAATGAAAGGATGCTTAGAGAGTTAATGGGTGTTAAGGATGAGAAGGTTTAAATGATTTACTATAGACATGTGAGTATGTAAAATATCTTGGAGTGTAAAAGTACTATGCCTGTTAGTGTTATTTGAGTGCCAAATAGCACAAATCTTGGAAAAACTTAAATAAGGACATCTTTATCTTGGGGAATAATGTTACTTCCAGCTGCTAAACCGCAGTGGGAGTATTCCTTTACGCTGTTTCTTATTGTGTGTTTTAGGACGTATTGGTCTTTGTATCTCCTTTTAAATTTAATTAACAAACAATGATAAGAGTAAAGTATCCAGAAGTCTTATGGGAGGTGGGACTTAAGGATGATTGCAACCAACTGGGAGAAAATTCACCCGAGGCACAGATATCCATGTGAGCAGTGTATGATAGATGGCTGTGTTTTGAAAAACAACTAGTGTGGTCTCAGGATGTTGTCTCATTTGGATTGACTTCCAGGCAGCATAAGACTGGAGGGCGAGGAGGAGTATTCGACCCTGTAGCTTTTTTCCGAGGTCCGCGGCACGCGAAATAATGTGTGGTAGTACTTGCTTCTTTCTTTAATAGGCCCAATGATTTCTTATACTTTAGTATGGAATATGTGTACTCAGTGTGTAGACATTGTAATTCTGAAATGCTAACAGTAAGGGCTTGAAGTTGGGTTAAAGGTGAGAGCTGCAGTAATCGGTTCATAATCTCGCCTTGGTGTAGATTATAAAGGATTGCTCTTTTTGATAAAATGCTTAAAGATTTAACTGTATGTCATGTGACGGACAAAGCGAAACAGAGTGAGTAAGCAGGCATTCTTATGAGTTATTTGAGTAAAACCTAGAGGAAGCAAACTTTATGATCGTGTAACTGAAGGGCTTGTGGCCTTAACATAAGACATGAAGAGAGACTCCGGAGTGGCCAAGATATGTTCACAGGCAAGACAGCATGAGCACACAGGTATTCCCAGCTAACAATTTAAAAATCCCATTAGGCCAGATGAGAAATATCAGAGTAGGCTTGGAGCCTTTATTGGGTTCAGTTATAAAGTGGGTAGGACACGGACTGGCAGGCATGCTATAGATTTTTGGAAGTCCTCTTACAGTATTGACTCCCAACCAGCATACGTAATGTCAACACTGGTATCTGTCCTTCGGTAGCTAGTTATACACTAGCCAGATGCAAGCTGATGTTTTAATAATTAGGAAAAAGGGAAAAAGCCAAACATGGGCAAAATACAATAAAAAAAGTAATCAATAGGGCTTAATATGGAATGCCTTGGAAAGGGGAAGATATTCCTGTACAGTAGCTTTGAGGCACTAGTATTGGATTCATGGGCATGCTTACTTACAGACATTAAGATGGCAGCTTGTTTTAACGACTGACAAACCTGTAATTTCTCTGCATTGCATGGCGTGTGGTAATTTCAGCTTTCTGGGGTTAGTTTTGTTCTGTGAATGTTCTGGGGTTGGGTAAATTCGTTGATAAGTGGGTGAAATATTAATTTCCACCTCTTTCGCCCTATGCAGAGCGTAGATGGTGTCATCGAATGTCTGAAAATCATCACCAGAGAGAAGTCTAATCGGATTGCTAAGTTCGCCTTTGACTTCGCCACAAAGAAAGGCCGTTCTAAGGTCACAGCAGTGCACAAAGCCAACATCATGTAAGAAAAGGAACGTAAAGCGTGGAGGGGATGCAATGGATTGAAAGAATGATGTGGAGCTCCACATGGGGTGAGCGTTGTTGGATGTAATGCAATGAAAGGATCCAAGGCTCAGGACATTGTTGAGGTTCTAAGTAGAACCAAAGTCATAAATTAATGGCAGAGGTCTGTGCATAGAATATGTTTCCAGCTGAACTTTGGTACTTTTAGAGGATTACCATTGTTCAAGGCAGCATGGCAGTGCGTCCCTGTCACTTGATGTGTGACTCAGCTGCTTTCTTCTGTCTGTATTTACCCCAGAGTGGTAGGTAGCATCAGCTGCACTCCAAATATCCGCTTCTAGTCTGCATTCTTGGGTAACATGTTCATTTAATGAAAAATGCAGAGTTTCCATACTGGCTTACAAGAAAGCTTGGACTGCATTAAAGACACTAAAACAGGTATTGTGCTCGGCAAGTTGTTCAACAAGCTACAAATATTTAACATTCTTTCCCTCAAGAGCCCTTCTATAGAAAAGCCTTAGACACCTGGTATTATTCTTGTTTGCTCTGGCTTGTTTTAAGGCTGCTTTTCAAAGATTCACAAGGCTTGTTTGAGACACGGATGAGAACTGGCGAAGGTCGTGTGATCAGCGCATGTGTTTTTTAAAAAATTTTTAAAGAATGTTGCACTATAGCACTTCAGCTCCTTTATTAAAGTTGTGTCATCACATGTCCTCAGAATGTTTTTAAATATGCGTCGCTTTAGGTAGCGATTGACTTTTATTCTCTTCCACTGTTTAACCAGCAGTATTCTGTTCTCGGTTTTACAATAGTGTGATGTTGTTGGCATTCTCAGTGGAGCATCTCCGATTCACTTGCGATCTTAATGTGTTTCGGCAATCAATGTGCGAGGCAGTGTATATCTTGACACTTGCACCTCTTCAAGGTGGTTTTGGAACTGCAAAAGGCAGTGTAATATAACATCAGCAAATAAAATGTATCAAAATCTGACATTTTTGGATTCCTAGACTTGAAAATCCTCAGGCTTAATCTTTTGTTTGCCAAGCAACATGGAAATGTTGAATCCAAAATCGTCTGTACAGTTTTTTTAACAACCCATACCAACCCTTTGTCTCATCCAGTTTACAGTTCTCCTCATTCTTGGTTTGGAACGTGATAATTCTACTGCCCGCCATACCGATTCAGTCCTCTGCTTCTCACACTTCACTCTCCTTTAGCCCGACCACTCATCTGCTTACAGGAGAGTCAGTGAAAAAACCTGCTTCAGGTCTTAGAACTGGGGATGGAAATATAGAGCATCCAGGAAGCTTACAAGAATGTGTTCTTTACAGTTCGATAATGCAGTCCACTGACACTGTAACCATAGATCAGCTGAAATAGAGTGTGGTGGTTCTTCCTTGTTTCTTTAAGAAACCCAATGATTTCTTATACTTTAGCATAGAAAATGTGTACTCTGTGTCTAGACATTGGAATTCTGAAATGCTAACAGTGTCTGGTTACTTGTGAAGAGCTAGCTGGATGTGGCCTGTTGTGTCTTCTTCACGGTCAAAGTCCTCTTGAAAGCCGAAGTCCAAGCCGAAACATAAAGTGAAGCAGGACTCTGCCACATCCCGCCACTCTCTATCTAAGGAGATGTTGCAAGGGCGTCATAGTGCCTTTCGATCTTACTCATGAGCCCCGATTGAGGAGCTGATTCTGCAGTTGATCCCGATGCGCCCCAAGTTCCCTGGGCCATCCCCAATGCTGTGCCGATTGGTACCTTTCAGGAGGCCATGCTGCGTTTCTTTGGCCCTCTCACTTTGACATGCCTTTGGGCCCAAGGATCTCCAGGGGCCTCCAGTATGATTATCATTGGAGGATCCATTCTCTGTGCCGTCTGAATCCCTGGAGTCTGTTTCAGGTTCCGGACCGACTCTGGTGCAGACTATCACACCTGCTCCCAAACCTGCGTTGGTTCCTACCTCATCAAAAGGAGTACGGATCCTGCCGGCGCCAGAGGAGAATTGGATGCCGACTCCAACCAAAATCAAGCTCTGAACCTGCTACAACACGCTCGGTTTCCATACCACCTGAGTACGATCCTGTGCTTCGATTACCACAGAGGCCATTGTATTTTTTGGGCTTAGACTCTGACCAGAGCTAGCCACCAGATGATGTTATTGGTGGATATAAGGATGGTGACAATTTCTATGTAGAGAAGGCCAGTGGACTTAGTATTTCCCCTGATACAGAGTTGATTTCGCCTCTTGGATCCCCAACGGAAGAGAGTTGTTCCTTTACTTTGGTAATTCAACAAGCTGCTTAGGTCCTGGACCTGAAGCTCCTTTTGTTGAAGTAAATACGAATAACCCTTACGGACGTTTTGCAACTTGAGCCTGCCTCATCTGAGCCCTTGTTTCCCTTCAATGAAGCTGTCACTGACACTTTGATGGGCATTTGGTCTAAACCCTGTTCTTGCCTGCTGTTGACTATGCTGGTGGCTGGTGACCTCTGCAAGGCTTCCATCTGCAAGGTGAACCGCAATTCATTCCCTATGACTCGCCCATACCCTCCCCCCCCCCCAAGAAAGCGAGTCAAAGTGGATTCAGGCATTTGGAAAACAAATGTTCTCCTTGGCTTGCCTAGCATTGAAGTTGATAAATGCTGTTTGTATATTAGGCCGGTACATGCATGCCCTCATGGACATGGCCAGCAAGATCTTGCCGGGGGTCCCGGAAGAAGTTTTTGTCTCAAACCATTCAAGAAGGTCAGGATGCAGCCACATACATGATTCTTGAAGGCCTGGATACTACTGATAGTCTGGGGCAAGAGGCCAGTACCAGTGTGGTGCTCCATTGGCATGCGTGGATTCGATCCACAGGTTTCTTTGGGAGACCTACATTCATGCCTATTCAGTGAGAAAGCTGATTCTGCCTTAGAACATTTTAAGAAGAGTAGGGACACAACACGCTCCCTGGGCCATTCGGCCCCTACCAAACAGTTTTCTGACCAGGTTAGAAAATTCCAAGGTTACTCTAAGGGGTCGGCTTGCAGGCAACGCCAGTCTCTCCAGCCCCCACTGTAGTCACCCCAGTCCTTTCAAGACCCGGGACGTGGATCTGGTAGGCAATGCGTAGGCCACCATAGGCGTCAGTCCCCCCACTTCCCTCCCCTGCCGCAACAGCTGCCAAGCTGTTTTAGTTTGCTCTTCGTAGCGAACAACCACCCTGTGGAAAACATAATCAGTACTTTTTCCCAGAGGGGCAATCCCGTACATGGCTATCCTCTACTGTTTGTTTCTACTCCGCCTTACCATCCTCCCACATCAGATTGGCCGGCGGACACAAGGAGTGTCTGCTCTTGACACCTGTAAGGCTGCGACATGGGCATCAGTATACACATTCACAAAGAACTACTACCTTGAAAATCAGGTCTGATGGGAAGGGTATTTTGCGCGTTTGGTCCTGCAGGGATTGTTGGTCTGAGACCACCTTTAATATCTATCCTAAAGTTGTGGAATCAGCGGTTAGAAGTCTCCTTCAGAAGAAAAAGTATCTTACCTTCGGGAATGCTCTTTCTGGTGGATACTCTCTTCCCATAGATTCCTCACTGCCCTCCTAGCTTATCGTTCTTTGGAGTAGCCTCTTATTTGCCATCTAAAAAGAACGCAGATTAGAGATCTGCAAACTCGCACCATCAGTTATTTTGTGCTCTGTGTCTCAAGGAGTTAAAGGTGTCAAGCAAGAAACTGCCATCGACACACCGGGGTGCCTAATATGCGGCTGAGCGCCGTCACTTCTAGGGCAGCACTCCGCCAACGCAGAGCCACATGGTGCCACCTAGCGCCGCCCTGAAGAACCGCTACGTAAAAAATTCCAGATCTAGTGTGGCACCTGCAGAATATTCTAATAGTGAGGAATCCGCGGTTAGATAGAATGTCCAACAGAAACTTTGTCACTGAAAGTAAGAAACTCGTTCAGTTGATGAAATGTACCTTTGTGATTAGAACTCCGTGTTTTATCAGAAGTCTCCACCCTGTGACTGCACAAGACTGGCATACTTCTCCATGATTTAATTGTATATTTTACCGCTCATGGTTGTATTTTACTTTTCTTTGTTTTACACAGTGCACAAAGGGTTCTTCACTGAAAGTTTTTAAATAAACTTGACACTTGTCTGTCATTCCCCAGCTCGTAGGTGATAATTAGCCCTTATGTTCAGAGTATGCGAGAATCTTTTAACTTCACTATTTATTTGAGGCCTTCATGGGAGAGTTTATAAATATTAGCTTCCCACTAAAGTAGAGATTCCAAGGTGGAATTTCTTTCCCTTAACTTTAACAAAAAGGTGATGGAAGGAATGGTTGAATTAATCTCACCCACTGGCACTTGCTCAGGCTGCACTCCAGTTCATCATTTTTCGCACACCATGTCACCCCAGTTTGGACCCAGCCATATACAAATTAGTCTTGACCCTGCTCCAATAGGAACAGTCCAGCCCGAGCTGCCAGGCCAGGTCCTTCCTGAACCAGAACAGAAGCAACCCATGACCGTTTGCCCCAGATTTAGGTTTTTCAGTCAAGTGTAGCTTGGTTCCAGTGGCATAATGAGCACAGGACCCATGTCTGGGCTTCCACTGCTTGCTTTTAGGGAACTACATTTCTCTTTTTGTTTAAGCACTCACTGATAGTGCATTTGTTTTCCAGCTGTGTCCCTCATGCGCTTCTCCCCACCCTCAGTGCTCTTTCTCACCCATGTGCTCCTCTGCGCTTCATGTTGCTCTCATTCGCCTGTTTGTTTCTCATTTTCCCACCATTGTTATATCCCTTGTGTTGCTTCTCCCCCTGTCGGACGTGCTGCTTTATCCCCCACCCCGCAACTCTCTCATCCATTTTAATTATTACGTGTTTTTAAAGTGCTTTCGTACGACATTTAAAAAAGAAAAGCAATTCCTACTACTGTAGGAAGCTGACTCTTTGTGACATATCAATACCCTGTAGAGAGAGTCCAGTGATTCCCTTACTAGTGGACAGGATTTGCTATGCAATCGTAAAGTGCTCTATTTGGGGGTAGCGTGGTCGAGCAGCCTTAGACTTAACACAGAGGCGTGTAAGACATTTGCAAAATTCACACAATGATTGATAAATTACAACACGACTCATGAAGGAGATCCCCACCAATTTATAAAAATAACAATTATCTTTATATATGTTTAGGCATCAGAGAAAAATCATTCAGGTAAGTACGTTTTTAAATAGGAATTCTTTTAACTTTAAAAAGTGTACACAGTGCAATTTCTGAGTTTCGGTATGTTATCCTATAGAAGGAAGAACAAGTTCTGCAAACAGGTACAGTACATCGACTTACAGGACCAATCTCCAGGAGTTGAGGTGAGTGGTGGGCAAGGTCCAAGGCAGCACCATCAATACACCACCAGCGGCACGAGGGCGGCCGGGTGCAAATCAGCATCGGGAGCCCAATGCGGTTCAATGGGGATCGGTCTCTGTAAACAGAGGCTGCAGGCTCTGGGTAGGAAGCCAGTTGGGCTGAACCAGCAAGTGGATACAGGCCTTGCAATGCTCTGGATATGGGGACACCTTTGGTCCGTTTCTCCAAGGCTTATGGGTGACGGATGCAGAGGTGTCTTTAGGTGTCGGGGTTTTGTTACCGGAGCAGTCGCAGTCAAGGGGGCCTGCGGGCAGGGGCTGCAGGCACTCTTTGGGAGTCCAAGAGGGGTGAAACCACGATGAACTTGGGCTCTGGAGGGCTTGGGAGCCTTGTTGGCACCATTGGCCCACTTCAGCTTGGCCCGGAGACAACGGGTGCAGTGGTGGCTTCAGGTGTCAGGTTTTGGTGGTTCCGGAGGCCTCCAAGTCTCTTCTTTGGAGTTTCTTCTTGAACAGGTCCCCTATTCACGGAAGCCTGGAGTCTTTTTCAAAGGCAGGCAGTCCTCCTAAGTTTCTGGAGTTGACAGCTGCAGGACGAGTCAACTTTGGTGCAGTTTTCAACAAGGGCTGCAGACAGGCCGGCGGGGCTGGGGCCAAGTCAGGTGCACCCTTCAGTCTTCTTCTGCGGCTCTTCGGTGTCCTCTCTCTTCTTAGGTCGTCAGGATCTCCTTCTCTAGTGTCAGAGACTCCCCTAAATACTGAATTTAGGGGCGTTAGGAGAGCGTAGGTTTGTAGTCAATGGGTTAACGACCCTTTGGGTCACTACACCTCCCTATATGACCACTTCCTGTGGGAAGTGGGCATGATCCTGTCACAGAATTCCTGGGTATGCCATCACAAACATGGCTGCTTCTGAAAATGTGTGTCTACCTCGCAGTTAGCCCTCTTAGGGGTGGTACTATCCTGAGGTTGGCACGCCTTCTTAACTAGCTAATTTTCCTGTCTGTCCAGGTGCCAAGGGGGCTCTGGATGGAGGGGGGGTGGCTTCCTCTTTTGTGTGGGGAGCTAGATTTGCATTCCAAAGGCGGTGACTCTTTTGAAGCTTGTCAGCTCAAGGAGGCTAATCAGCAGGTCATCCTGTGGGAGGGGGTGTTGCACCCTCTTTCCGGAAAGGATTTTGCTCCTGCTCTCCTGAGAGTAAAAGGCCATCACCCTAGGAGGTCAGACACTCGAGTGGCAGGTTGGCAAAATCCAGTCAGCAAGAACACCAGACGCTGTTAGGTTTTCAGGGGCACCTTTAAGATGCCCTCTGAGTGCATGTTTCGATGAATTCAACACTGGCATCAGTGTGCGTTTATCAAGATGAGATGTTTGATACCCAACATCCCTATTTTCAGTGAAGCATCATGTAGTGTGGGAACTCCTTTTCAGCAGTGTCCAGTGCATGGTTTAAGATGGCTTCCCTGGTCACTTGCACTGGCAGCAATATGGCTGAGCAGCACAGGGGGCATATCTGCTCTGGCAGATATGTCCTCACATATAGTATTAAGCACCCTGCCTTAGGGTTGTCAGGCCTGTTGTAGGGGTATCCTATGCAGTGGTACTGGACATGGCACACAGGGATGTGTGACATGTCGTGTTTTCAGTTTTGTCTGCACCAAGACATGCAGCCTGCAAAGGTAATCGTCCATGTGCTTGGTGAGGGGTCCCTTAGGGTCGTACAATTTGTGCTGCAGTCCCTAGGAAGCCTCTTTAGTACCTCAGGCCGTAGGTACCAGGGTACCTTTTAATGGGGCCTTACAGAGGGTGCTAAAGGTCTGCCAACTGGGGTAACAATTGCACAGTTTTAGGGAAAAACACAGTTACTGGGGGCCTGGTTAACAGAAACCCAGTACACTTCAATCAAATTTGCATCGAATATCAGGCAAAAAGTGGGGGTGGGGGTGTTACTGCCTCAAAAACCCAGTTTCCTACACATACTTTAAAAAAAAAAAGATTTTACCAGTCCATCTTGGATCTATAAATAAAAAGGAAAAAACCGCATATTGTAGGCATGAACATCATGCGTGTTCAAGCCATGTGCGTGGCGACAAAATTATGTGGCATAGCGGTTGTGTTATCGCACTTTTTCTTTTTTTAAGCCATACTGCACAGCACCCGCCAAGCTGTATAGCGTGGTTAAAAGAACATTGGTAAAGCAGATAAGTCTCATAGGTGAGAACTGCTGGCTATGCCAATGCTTGTTATCACTGGCACGGTTTAAAGTCTCAAGATGCTTTCAAAGATGCGGGGAAGCTCCACTCCTGCCTGTCAAAGGTGGCCGAATGGATGAGCTTAAGCTGTCTGAAGCTTAATGTTGAGAAGACCGAGGTCCTCATCCTTGGCAAACAACCTACAATCTGGTCAACGTCCTGGTGGCCTAATTCTTTGGGCAAGTTACCTATACCTAGGCCAAAAGTGAAAAACCTAGGGATTTGGTTTGACTTTAGAGATATCTTTTGTTAATCAAATTACAAGTCTGGCAGAGCAATGTGTTGAGATTTTAAGACCTTGAAAAAAATCTTTGTTTTTCTGCCAGAAGCAGCTGGGAAGACAGTGGTCCAGTCTTTAATCATGTTGAGACTGGAATACTGCAATGTCCTGTATCTTGGGTGGTCGCAGGCACGAGTAGGAAGACTTCAGCCGGTGCAGAACATGGCAGCTCGGCTGCTATTACATCTGCCTAGATGCTCCCCATCAGCCCTAGTTCTAGCAATGCTGCACTGGCTTCCATTAAGGCACCGGGTGTCATCGAATCTATGTGCTGTTGCCACAAAATTCTCAACCATAAGAGCCCTGAATATCTTCACCCTCTGAATTCACCTCACTTTCCCAAAAGAAATCTTTTTCGGAAAAAGCTGATGCTTCTCTTGCATGCATCCCCAGAATTAAGAGTTCGTATTGGAGGCCGCTCCTTCATCTACTTGGCAGCCAAGATGTGGAACTCTCTTCCCCTTTGGCTTAGGCAAGAAAAATCTGAAACCGCTTTTTGCAAGAATTAAAAAAATATGTTTTTTCAGATCAACTTAGATTGGGGTTCTTACATTTCCGCTTTGCACTATAGGACTGATACACCAGCGCTGGGACACGTCAGTTGAAGTAGTTACGCACTTAATAAAACTCATTATTATTATTATGTGTATTTACAGCTGCTGCACACGTTGGTTTTGGAGCAGATCTGCACAATATTTATGACTCATGTTTTTTGATTTGTAATTCCATGTCTCCACAGCTACTTTCCTCAGGCAAGAGGAAAGAAATTACAGCCTAGTGCATCATCAGAGCACGTTTCATAGATTGTCATGAAGGAGCTAGAGATGCGGTAAAGAGAGCTGGAGATGCGGTAAAGAGAGCTAGAGATGCGGTAAAGAGAGCTAGAGATGCGGTAAAGAGAGCTGGAGATGCGGTAAAGAGAGCTGGAGATGCGGTAAAGAGAGCTGGAGATGCGGTAAAGAGAGCTGGAGATGCGGTAAAGAGAGCTGGAGATGCGGTAAAGAGAGCTGGAGATGCGGTAAAGAGAGCTGGAGATGCGGTAAAGAGAGCTAGAGATGCGGTAAAGAGAGCTAGAGATGCGGTAAAGAGAGCTGGAGATGCGGTAAAGAGAGCTGGAGATGCGGTAAAGAGAGCTGGAGATGCGGTAAAGAGAGCTGGAGATGCGGTAAAGAGAGCTGGAGATGCGGTAAAGAGAGCTGGAGATGCGGTAAAGAGAGCTGGAGATGCGGTAAAGAGAGCTAGAGATGCGGTAAAGAGAGCTAGAGATGCGGTAAAGAGAGCTGGAGATGCAGTAAAGAGAGCTGGAGATGCGGTAAAGAGAGCTGGAGATGCGGTAAAGAGAGCTGGAGATGCGGTAAAGAGAGCTGGAGATGCGGTAAAGAGAGCTAGAGATGCGGTAAAGAGAGCTGGAGATGCGGTAAAGAGAGCTGGAGATGCGGTAAAGAGAGCTGGAGATGCGGTAAAGAGAGCTGGAGATGTGGTAAAGGGAGCTAGAGATGTCAGGTACTCCGGCAAACGATGGATGGGCTGTGTCCCAGAAACAAGTGGGATCCAAAATCGTTGTTTGGGAATCAATGATTTCTTTGAAAAGCTTTTTCTTCGATATCTTTTCAAATGTTGGAAAGCCGGGCAGGGCTTTGAGGAAGGTTCTGAAGCTTTCCATAGAACAGATCCCTTGTGTCTTGCTTCTTTCATCTGTATTTGGCAATGTCTGTCATACTGATGAGCTAGACCTGACAGTGTGTCCTGGTGTGTAGTGATGGGTCACTTTAAATAGAGAGACAGAGGGTCCTTCGAGGATCCATCGTACCATTCAGTGTTGTCCGCATGGAATATGGCTCGGGATTGATCAGTGGTGGAAATACCTCCAGATGTCACGTTGCTTAAAATTTAGACTGGATGCTATGAAAACAACACCGCCTGTACACTCATATCGAAACATGAGGGCCACACAGAGTTGTATATTGTTACTATCCGTGTGTTGTTCCCCAGCCTCACTGTATCTATTATGTACAGAGCCTTGCGGGCCCTTGTATCCCACTAATCCAAAGAGCAAGAATAGTTTTCCCTTCTGGAGGTCCATGATTGCAGCATACACTGGGTGAGATGCACATTTACATACTTCAAAAAGCTACATAGTGGATATAGGACCTCATCCAATATCCTCTGGGCGGGCCTCGAACATGACTACTGGAAATGTAACTACACCAGATGCGGCCGGATGCACGTTCTATGGCCGTGCCCTAATTTAGGCTCACACTGGACAGAGATCTGGAACCCTGGGTAAAGCTGCCTGGCATTTTGTCCCTTACTGAAACTAGGAATGCTACTCTACATAGTAGATCTCCATCATTGGCACCACCTGATGTCTATCAGATGGCCTCCTCTTTTCCAGTTGTAAATGTGTGCGTCCTGTGCTACCGGAAATAGTCTGCGGTGGTGTCCCCTGGGAAGTGGCTAACAAACGTCTTTTGAAAGGCTTCATGCACGAGATTAATTTATTGAGTAGAAAATAGGCTAGGTATCTTCAGCAGGATTTGGCCCCTTTTTCCCCTTACCAGCTCTTTACAGATAGCATCAAGATTACATGAATCCTAAATTGGTTTTGTTCCCACATTCATAGAATCTAGATCTTGAAGATATCGGGCAAGACCACTTGGCAAACCCAATTTATTGAATCGGTCATCTTTCATAATCTGTGATCACCGGCCCTATTCTTTGCTCCATTTATCCTCCCTGTCCTGCGCCTCTGTACTTTGACGGCACCTTTGTTCAGACCCACTGATTCACCTGTTGCAAAATGACTGATGCTTCTCAGGACAGGCGTCTTTCTCTAATTGTTACTATTATTTACTAACCCAAGGAAGTGAACTTAATTGCTTGGTAGGATATGTAAATTTCACACTTTCAGTTGTCCACAGTGTGATGATTACATGATTGATGTTACAAATTCTAAAAATCTTAATAACGAATAATTAGGAAAAGGAAAGCGAGCGCAGACCCTTTCCACAGAATGGCTTGGGCATGGGACATGCAGCTTAGGAAGTAGTCCTTTGTTGGTTGGCAGCCAGTTGCTATCAAGAATGTTTCATTGATGGGGGAATGTCAAATCTGAGTTCATTTCCTGCAAAAAGCCGGATCTGCACTGTGTTTTAGTGTGTGTGGCAGCTACTCATGGTCTCCCAAGAGCAAAGTGAATTAGCTTCCTTAATTCTCTCATGTGTCCACAAATTCATGAGTGTACCAGACCAGATGTTTGCTCTTTTGTCATGAGGTCTCACGATTTTGCACACATGTCTTTTGCAGAAAGCATGAATTTATGCCTAAGATAAACAAGGGACACTCGACTAAGGTTGTGTTTTCTTTCTGCGTTGTGTAGCTTCACAAGCTAATATATTTTTCTTTACCTCTGCAGGAAGCTGGGAGACGGTCTGTTTCTGCAGTGCTGCAGAGACGTTTCAGAGCTGTACCCCAAGATCCACTTTGAAACTATGATAATTGATAACTGTTGCATGCAGGTGGGAAGATTTTTCTTTAAAGAGCCATCTATCTTGTGGCGATGTATTTGAGTTCTGGTTATAGATCTATCATTAACACAGATTTCCTTGTCTTCTCCACTGTCGAACTGTGCAACAGTAGAAGAGACGTCTTCGCTTATAATGCCAAACATCTAATTGTTCGTTATGAAAATTAGTGAAAAGCTGTCTTAGTGAGCGCTTGGTTCATGGGCTTTCCTCTTGAGGAATCACGACAGGCACACCTCTTGGGCTCCTGTAATTAGTGAATGGATATCGTGGCATTTTGTAAAAGGGTAGGTGATACTGTAAAGAGACAGGGAACTTGCTCAGGCACACAGAGATTTATCTTTCCATCACCACAGCTCTTGTAAAGAACCCTTCATCTCAACTTCAGTAACTCACTGAGGCAAACACAATGTTGTATTTTTTCAAAACACTAACCTCACAATCCTTAACAGTGCAACACTCACAGTATGCAGTGTCACCAATTCACAGAAACATGCAAGCATCACACCTCTTCTGAAGACAGTGATGATGGGCACACAAATCTTGGCAACTACTGGCTATCTTGATCCTTGCTTACCCTAGTAAAATCTTAGAGCTTTTCCCAAGTGTTCTTGCTGTCACCAGTCATCTAGCTCCATGATCACTCGCAAAGGAGACTAGAGGAAGGTGAGCTCGTTGGTACACTGGATACAGAAAAGAAAGCAGTGTACTGCCTGATGCCTCCGCTCTGTATGATTTAGTGAAGTTTGATATTCATTTTAAAAGCCTAACGAACCGGACAAACGTGTCCAGAGCGGTCTTAAAATGGTTCCAATCATCCTTCAAAAGCTTCATATTCGTTATTTTAGTACCCTATCTTAAGATAACGTGTTATGTTATGTTATAAATACTTATAGAGCGCACAATTAATCGTGGGTGTGTTGGCGCTAGCTCTGCTGATCCAAAGGAAGAGACCTAATAGTTGGTGAAAAGCTACTTTAAAATGCTTTCCTGAAGGTAATGAGGCTGGGCATGGCTTTAATGTGTAAAGGTAGTGAATTCCAGATTTTGGCGGTACGTAGCACAAAACAGTTACCTCCCCAAGAAGAACTTTTGAAATAGGGAAGTCTGAGTCTTTTTTTCTCCCACTGAGCGTAAATTTCTAAGTGGCTCGTACCAGCTGAAACTCTGTTTCAGTAAAGCTGGGCCAGAATCATGCAGTGCCTTATAGGCTGTACATAATAAGGGCTTGAACTTAATTCTCTGTCTGACTGGGAGCCAATGAAGCTTATGAAGAAATCTGGAGACCGACTGATGTTTTGGGATGTCTAGCAACATTGGTGCAGCCGCATTCTGCACGGTTTGGAGTTTGTTGAGATGTTGTTGTTGCATATTGAGATAAAGACTATTCCATTAGTCTAACTTTGAGAGCACTAATGAAGTTACCACAGTTTTCTGTGTATCTGAGGGTAAGAACGGGAGTATTATTTTTATAGTTCTCAGGATGTAAAATGAAGATGATGTGATGGAGTTAACTTGGTATCCAAACGTACGTTTGTTGTCCATGACAACTTCTAGGTTTTGTGCCTTCTTCACTGGAGAAGGTAAAGTTCTTAATTCTTCTGGCCACCACGATGGGGACAAGTAGGAATCCTGGGATTCTAAACAGAATAACCTCTGTCTTGTTCATCCAGTTGCTGACAGAACGCATACAATCATGAAATACGAGTCCTGCATTATGATCTTTATTGGACAGGAACACACCGATTTGCATGTCGTCGGTATAAAAAGTGAGATTAAAACCAAAGGACCTAATCAGGATAGCTAGTGATGTGACATAAACATTAAATAGAGAGTGACTTAATGAAGACTCCTGGGGCACTCCACAGGGCAGTACAAAATGGTTGGAGGCTACAGTTTGCTCTCTCCCGGTAATAAAAGACTTCGAGTATCAAAGCCATCCCCTCAATTCCAATATCGTGAAGGCGCTTGATAAGCAGGCCATGATCGACCGTGTCAAATGCTGTTGATAGGTCAAGCAAAACCAAGGCAGCATTGCCTCCTTGGTCAAGAGCATCCCTGCTTCTTCGGTTGCCTTAATCAGGGTCATCTCGGTGCTATGGACACTTCTAAAACCAAACTGCATAGAGTCTAAGGTGTTCTTTTGAATAAAGTCCGTCAGTTGAAGGTTCATCACCTTTTCTACAATCGTAGCTGGGTGCTGCATGCGCGATACAGGGCGATAGCTGTTTGGGTCTGTTGGGTTAAGGCTGGGTTTTTTGATGAGGGGAAGTATCAACTCTACTTTCCAGTTAGCTGGATATGGCCTGTCTTAAACATTTTATTAAATATGATTGTGAGATTAGAGGCAATAATCTCTGGGGCTATCTTAGCCACTGAGAGGGGGCACGGGTCCAGCGGAGAGCCTAATTTAGCCGAATTAATGTAGCTCGTTATCTGATCAGATTTGACTGCTGCGAATTCTGTGAAAATCGCTTTCTCAGCGCTCAAAGGGCTGTGCTTGTTCTCCTCTGGGATTGCACCCTTAGGTAGGGAGAATTACTTGTAGATTTGTTCGACTTTATCTAAAAAGAAATCGGGCGGGGTATCTCAGAAAGATTGTGTATGATCTACAAGATTTCTACAGGGACCGTGGTCAAATTCATGACTGTCTGGAATAGTTCCTTAGTAGAATTTTTGGAGGTTTTGATTTATTGGGTGAAAAACAAAATTTTCTCTTTTTCAGTAGGAACTTGTATTCTGCCATACATTGTTTATAATTCGCTTTCTCTACAGGATTGTACTCTCTTCTCCACTTGCGTTCTTGTCTCTTGCAACAGTGCTTCTTTTGTCTAAGTGTGTCTGTAAATTAGGGAGCAGATGGCTTATTTCTACGCTGACGCATGGACTTAACCAGGGCAGGAGGGTCTTCTCCACTGCTCAACATCTGCATAGTCCCACAGATGAAAGTGATGGTACGATACAAGATGCATTTTCAAATATACGCGGCTTATGTCCCGATTCAGGGTGGTTTGGGTAGTTGGACTAAGAATACCAAATACCTTTACTCTGTAAACCTTTGATGGTAGGAAGAATCTTCTACTTAAACATAGATGAAGCTGATTTACTTGTGTTACGTGGAAATATTGATGACCCTAGACCCTTTGCCTGACTTTGAAACCATGGGGCACTCTCAAACATATGAGATAGTAAAAGAAACCTGGGTATTGTCTTCGACACTGATCTCACAGTTGCTTCCCAGGGCAAAGCAATACTAAATGACATGAACTTTCAGCTTTGCGTAAATTAGAAAATGCCAGTGCTTCAAACCTTATGTCGAGCGGTATTAACCAGCGAAAGGGAAGATATACACCTAGCTACCCAATACATTTATTGAGTGATTGGACGGATATAGACTCTGGCAGTCAGGCGATGCCTTGCATTCGAAAACAAGGCCATGTGCAACTGCCTTTGTAGTTGATAATCCAGCGGCTAGTCGTGTCTGATGATTTTCAAGATTCTATGCACTATACACAAGGCTTTCTGTTCGCAAAAGACTTTTGACGTATAAGGACTAGAACTAATCACATGCTGCATCCTCCTGAGGCGTGAGCCGGGAGTATTCGTGCTGCTCGTTATTGTAATTCAAATGCTGCTAATTGTTTTCTGCTTTTTGTTCTAAGACTTTTTAAACTTTTAATACATTTGTTGAGAGTGATTATAATAGTTGACTTTGCTGCTTTGCGGTGCTCCAATTTGGTTATTCGCACTGACGGCATCTTTTTACCAACCAATATCGGGGGATTGCTCGTGCTACAGCGGGGCCGCCATATTGGGGGGAATCACGGTCAGCGGTCTAGCCTTTTTTGACCCTCACTCTACAATTAGAAACCTGGCGCGCAGCGGACGCGCGCAGCGGGTGCGCCGAGGCGCGCCAAAGGCAAGCCCGTCTGCGCCTGTCCGGGTTCGGCCCACGTTCAGCGCCAGCACCCCTTCCCGATTGAGTGTAGGTAAGCCTGCTATTTTTAAATATTCCAGAGAGGGGCTGCTGGGGATGAATAACTCTGCCAGAGAAACAGGGTGTTTGTGTCTCACCTTTAACATAAGGCCTCCATCGAGTGTGGTGTCCTACCCCAACTGCAATTGTACCCTTCCAGACATAGTGTTCAGGAAAATTACTGGTGGGAAACCAGAAAGGGTATCTAAAGGCAAGGAAGCAAAGGTTGTGCTAAAGTGTCTACTGCTGAATGCACGCTCTCTGGTGAAGCACAGTGTCGAGTGCGCATCTGTAATAGAGGGAGGAGACACAAAACTCGCATTCATCACGGAAGTATGGACAGATGAGGCTTCCGGTCCAGATTTAGTTAAAGCCACACCCTCTGGGTTTCTCTGCCACACAGTCAATAGGCACAATAGGAAAGGAGGGGGACTAGCTGTCATCTATCATAATTCAATTAAAGCAGTCTTTAAAACAGCCTCTAACGCTGCATGCGAGGCACTGTCCTTTTCCCTTACTCTCTCCCATCATCACACGTTTAAGGGCATCCTAGTATATAGACCTACAGGTCCTAGGAGCCCTTTCGTTACTTCCATGGGCAATTTGCTGGAAGAGGGCTTGAGCACTGACTCCTACACTATACTGGGTGATTTCAATTTTCATTTGGAGGCAGATACAGAACCAGATACAGTGAACTTTTTATCCTTGATGAGCAGTGCTGAGCTAAGACAGCAAGTAATCTGGCCCACTCACGTGGCAGGGCACACGTTGGATGGGATCTTTTCAAACCACCCACATCTTTCGATTACAGGCCTGCTGCCCTTAGTGTGGTCAGATCACACGGCTGTTCTATTTGAGCTGGCCATCCCAGACTACCAGGTGGCGGACAACCCCCCTAAGAAATTTAAGGAAATTCGATTCTGGAACAAAATTGGAGGGAAAGAGTTGAGTTGCTGGGGTCAACTCTAGGTCAAATGCCGCTAGATGTGGAAGAGGCCTCGTCCGCATACACTACTTGGCTGGAAGATGCTTGTAATAAGTTAGCCCCTAAGAAATTACTTTTTCCCAAAAGGTCACAACCATCTGCCCCTTGGTACTCTCAGGAACTTAAAGAGCAAAAATTGAAATGTAAACAGTTGGAACGCGCCTGGAGGAAAGAGTATAAAATAACAGAGAGAAACTGGTACAAACAAAGCCTGTCGACCTATAAACAGCTATTTTTTAAGATAAAACGAGATTTCTTTGTTGGGCAAATTAACCTGGCCATAAACTCGCCCAAAGAGCTCTTTAAAATAGTAATGAGTTTGGCACATCCGCAACCAGCAAGTATTCAAAGGAGCCAGGAATTATGCGAGGAAATTGCCAAGTTTTTCCTGGCAAAGGTGGAAGCTATCTTCGCCACTTTCAAGGGCTCAATCAGTGACGGGATAGCGGCCTTAACAGAGGGTCATAGGCTGGGTCCAGAATTACAGCCCACCATGGATAAGTTTGCACCAATATGCATTAGCGAGACATATAAGCTCCTCATGTCAGTTAAATCAGGCTCCCCATATGACCCCTGTCCAGTGGCAGTGGCAAAACTGGCTCCAGAACCTATTGCCACGTCACTTACCTTCCTATTTAATTCCATGTTTGCGGAAGGACATTTCCCTACATT